>CM031379.1:24979584-25019296 GCA_018290095.1 Polypedilum vanderplanki | reverse complement strand
TAGCGAAAATTTGTATGAAAATCGCGTTTTCTGAAACATATTTTAAGTTTTTTTCAAAATATGAATTAATTTGAACAAATTTATTAATTTTATGAACAATAATTCATATTGTTTCTTAAAAAAATTAGATTTTTAGGCGTCAAAATATTGCCCGTATTTAGCGAAAATGTTATTGAAAATCGTGTTCTTCTGCAAACAATATGTTTTACTTACGAAAAATCGCGTTTCTGAAACATATTTAGGTGTTTTTTTTTTTCAAGAAATATGAATTAATAATTGAACAAATATATATTCAATTTTGTTATGAAAAATCAAATTCATATTTCTTCAAAAACATTTTCGACTAGGTAGGGCGTCAAAATATTGTACTTTAGCGAGCGAAAAATTTATGAAAATAACGGCGTTTTCTGGAACCATGATTTTAAGTTTTTTTCAAATATGTATATTTTTTCGTTCATAATCTAACATTAATATATGTCTTACCCCTGGGGGGACGGACAGACCGTTATTGGTACTTAATTCAAATTAAGTACCAATAACGCGCACCACTTAAATTTGGTGCTAATTTTTGATTTTCAAATAAAACCGTTTAACTGTAAGACTTCTAATTTTCTGTCTTATATGTTCATTGTTTACAATTGTTTATTTTTAAAAAAAAAAAAAATGGGAAAGAGTTTTATTCATTCTGTTCTGGAGGTTTCGGTGCACAAAATCATTTTTATGAAATTACAAAACAAAGAACTTTGTGATGATAGCATCTCTAACTTGATTGAAACACTTCCTTTATCTGAAACACTTGAAAATTTTGAAGACTTTTTTCCTATTGAATTTACATGGCGAACCGTTTTCAAAACAAGTATTGAGCACAACAGTTTTCTCTCAGCGTCAATCAAAATTATAGAAGTTGTTTCTGCAAAAATTACATGTGATAGATGTAAGTCAAAATTTTTTGAATATGGAAGAAATAATTCAGAAACATGGAGTTTGTCAATTGAGATGAGCAATTTTATTCTCATCAGAGACAGAGTCAATTGATACTATAAAGTTTAGGGAAACATTTAAAGATGTTATTTTAACGCAAGTCGATTTAACTGTTGAACACTGCTTCTCTACAGTGAACACCATAATTTCAATTTTTCTTAAATTTCGTACTAAGCTTGAACTACATCAGCGTTTTCCACATAGACACAATGCTTATGCATCAAAATGCAATTAAAAATAATGTAAAATTTTTTTTTATTCTTCTAAGAATTTTAATAAAGAAATTGAAAATAACGGTCGTTTTTCATTTGAATATTATTCTTGCAGTGTGCGCCTTCAGCACGCAAATCTTCGTAAAAATTTTATTTGAAAATTAACGTCTAAAAATTCTGTCCGTCCCCCCAGGGTCTTACCTGATGTAAATTTTTGAAAAATTTCAAAACTTAATTGACTTTTATTTTTTAGAAAGCAATAAAAGTCAATTATTACTGAAAATGTCAACTAATCCAGTAATGGACGAACGCTTTGAGCAACTTAGGATTATTCTTGTCCAACAACATACATTAATGCGGAGACATTTGATAACGGTAAGTGTTAACTAGTTAATTATAAATTAAAAAATATTTAAACTGATTTTTTTCTTATTTTAGAGGACGAGGATATTTTCCAATTGATAACTGCAAAATACGGTATTCCTTTCAAATTGATAAAATCAAAATTTGATAACATGAAGAGACAATACAGGCGCTACATTCGCGAGGAGCGTCAACTTAAAAAATGGATGTCATTTTATTGTGAGAATGAAGCTCATTCAAATATTTTGCACATTTCATTTAAATCTGATGATGTTGAAATGCAAAAAAACAAAAACCACAACACATCAAATGGAATCAAATTAGCACCATCAACTGAAATTCAAATGGATATCGATGCAGAAATTTTAACAAAATCATCAAATTTAACACAGCCATCTGAAATTGAAAACGATCAAAATTTCATAAGTTCATTGAATTTTTGGAACGAGAACTCAAGAAACGACCAGAAGAAGTTCGAAACAATTTCATTCAAATGAATCAAGCCTTCCTGTATGAAAATCCAGTACAAGAGTAAAAGAAAAACAAAAATGTAATTAAATAAAAAGAAAAGAAAAAAAAATAAAAAGTTTAAAAAAAATTATTGAATGTTTTATTTATTTATGTTTTTTTCAGAATTTTCCGTTTGAAGGGCCAAAAAAATAATCATAGTAATCGTTTTTTTAAGTTAATTAATTGCATTTTATTATTTATTTTAATTATTAAAATGCATTTATTTATTCCCCTTCTCGTTAAAATTCAATAATTGAAAAGATAGGTGTAACTATTCTCTTTTTTTCCAACCCCGATTTAGAAGTTTGAGAGATAATATTGTTTACATAAAATAGAAGCAAAAACAGAAAATTCTAATTAAGAGTTTAAATGAGACGATACAAGTAGAAATGTAAGTCCATTTTGACTTTAAATTTTCGTTTCTGATATATTTGACTTATATTTTTAACATATTTTTATTTTTACTTGTTAGAAACGTCTTTGAATTTCTTATTCGATTAAGATTCATTAGTGCTTTAAGACATATTAAATATACAATACTCAGAGAAGTATTATTTATAACAAGTCATAAATATCTTTATAAAGATGCTTTATGACATTTAAATATGTGTAAACTGTAAAGTAACACGTATATTATAATGAAAGTCTATTATACTACAAGTAGTAAATCCTTTTACTCTAAACTGCCAAAACTTGTGAAAACGCTATTGTTATAGATATATAATTATTTTCGGATCAAAATTTAAGTCAACTCTTGTACGCATATAACATGCGTAGTATTCTCTCTCTAGAAATACTAATTTTCAAATCTTCCCATATAGTAAGGAAATTGAGAAGTCTATTGTTTGAGTAATTTAATTTTTGATATTAGTCATAATAGTTATGAAATCCAATGCGAGAAATTCAATTCTATACCAAACTCTAACCTAGGTATCAGCTGCAAGTAAAATTTGAGTTTATCATACAACTAAAATTTTCAATGTGAACGAGTTTTATTAAGTAATACAATTTCAATTCTAAATAATTTTCACATTTCGATTTTGTATTCCACTACAACTGTTGAGTACTCAGTGGTTTGGTGTTTTATTCATAATAGTTGTGAAATCCAATGCGAGAACATTTTTAAGATTAATAGTAAAGCAATATTTAAATAGGTTTTTTGCCAACTTTTTTGTAAGTTCTCAATAGTTCAGTTGGTAATGTCTTGGTCTAGTAACACTGAGATCGGCGATTCGAGACTAGATGAAGGCGAAAATTTCTAAATGTGAATTTTAGTATGTTTTGAGTGTTTTTCATCAATTCTAGTTGTGAAATCAAGTGCGAATCAATTTCTACTGAATTGGTACTCAAGAACCAAATACAAGAATTGTATAAATAGTTATTCTGTGAGAGAACGTTTTAAACTTAAATTCCTTCAATGTCTCATTTCATAGTGTCTTCGTCTAGTAAGTCGGAATTCTGAATTCGATTCTTGCCTACACCCAAAGTATAAATTTGAGAGTTTTTTTATAAGATTTGATGAATTTAAGGTTATTTAACAACGTTTGAGTATTTGACTTGTTACATATAATCTTCGTATTGTATATTTAATGTCTTAAAGCACTAATGAATCTAAATCGTAATATTCTTTTCAGTAACGTTAGCTAATTAGCGTAAAGGTTAAGAAATCTGTTCGGTTTTTTTATTCGGAATAAAATTACAGGTATTATTGATAAGACAAGTATCGATAATAGGTATTTAAAGGTCATAAAGCATCTTTAGAGATATTTATGACTCAATAATTGATTAGCTTAGTAGTATTCTTACATACGTATTATAACTATGTAAGAGTACAAGACTATTGTACTATAGGCGTTTGAAGGTTTATTTACATTTCAAACGCCTATTTTACTTTAAAATTATGATTTAATCGATTTTTGCAAAACACTTTAAAACGTAAAATTTCGACAAAAAACATACGATTACAGAATGGGTCACTGATCTGCTATTTAGTAATTCACTGCAAGCGAAGCTATTTTAATATATTAAATGAATTATCAACCAAAAGTATTATTAGTCATTATAATTTAATATAATGATCAGAAGATATTAAATGTACATTTCTTTATTAAGACTTCAGAAACCAAAAGACTTTCAGACGCTTATTTTTTACTTTTTAGTCGGGTTTTGACACGATATAAAGTGTTTTTTATTTATATATATATTTATTGATTTCGAAGTTCTTCTAATCGTTTCTTTAATTCTCGTTCCAAAAATTCAATAAACTTATGAAAATTTTCATCATTTTCAACTTCAGATGGCTGTGTTAAATTTGATGATTTTGTTAAATTTTGTTCATCGATATCCATTTGCATTTTAGTTAATGTTTAATGTTTTTGAATTTAATTTTAATCAATTTAAACGAAATTTGATATTTTGCTGACAACAACTGAAAAATATCATCGTCCTGATAAATAAGGATAAAAACAGTTTAGGGTAAAGAAACCTATTTATCATCCTATTTTAGAAAGATACAATTAAAAAAACTTTTAAAAACCAACGTTTTTCTTGCCAACTAAAAAGAATAAAATAATTTTTTTATGCCCCTCTCAGAGTTTTCTTGTGAATTGATAAGCAAATGGTGACAGATTCTATGACTATTATGATGGACCCAAAACGAAAAACGTTGGGCGCATATTACATTACATTTGAAATTCATAACATTCTCGATATATGAACTTGTATTATGATTTTTATACATTATATTATAGGAAATCTATTTGAATTGAGAAGT
Source organism: Polypedilum vanderplanki (assembly GCA_018290095.1). Taxonomy (NCBI): domain Eukaryota; kingdom Metazoa; phylum Arthropoda; class Insecta; order Diptera; family Chironomidae; genus Polypedilum; species Polypedilum vanderplanki. The sequence goes on along the minus strand of CM031379.1, from coordinate 25,014,457 downwards.
AAGTTAGAAGAAAATATAGAGCAAGTTTGTAAGAGATAAAGGCATAAAATTGTGTTAGAAGATATGCAATAGATGTAATAGTCGTAGTAGTTGTGTCTTGCCAAGGCGCTGAATACAATCTACGACAAATAAAAACAATTATCCAAGAGAGTTCGTTAGTACAATTTCACAGGTTTAATAATTAGTGATTTCACACTCAAATACAAATTCACAAGGCAATATGCTACAATTTGTTATATATTAAGCAAATTATAAATTTCAAATGTAATGTAATGTAAATGTAATGTGGGTCCATCATAATAGTCATAGAATCTGTCACCATTTGCTTGTCAATTCACAAGAAAACTCTGAGAGGGGCATAAAAAATTATTTTATTCTTTTTAGTTGGCAAGAAAAACGTTGGTTTTTAAAAGTTTTTTAATTGTATCATTATTTTCTTCTTTTTAGTTTTGTATGTACAATTTGATTTCTATCCATCTGAAAAGTCTGATGAATTAAATCATTTTTTAGATTATTCCATTTTGTTTGTATCTCGATATAGATCAGTAAGCGTAATCGAATAGTGACTCGTACGAGCTTCGCTCGCACTTGGTATAGATCAGTTTTTTGGATTGTTTGGACGTTCGACTTCGTCAAACGTCGTGAAAGTACGAGCTTCGCTCGCACTGGATTACTTCATAATAGATCAGTGACTCGTTCGAGCTTCGCTCGCACTTGGTGTAGATCAGTTAGTATTGCACTTGTGACTTGAACAAGTTTTCATGGTTTATTGTAAATAAAGACGACTTATTTGGAATGAAATATAAGTGCTTAATATTTTTTATTAAAATATAAATTGAAATGACATTTTATTCAAATTTTTATACATTTTGTTATTATACCATTCCTTCTTCGTTTCCAAATTTTTATAGAGTTCCAAACCTAACTACGAAGCGGTGAGGGTTGTTAAAGTCTTCTACACCTGGCATATGATTTGTACAATTATTTCGGACCCGTTGAAGTCTAGCTTCGTGTTCTTCAGGATATCAGTCAATTAAGCTTCAGCTGCATATTCGCGTTGTTAGGCATAAGAAGTTTCATTCATTCGAGCTGAATACTTAAGTGCTTTATCTTTAGCAAGGTGAGAATTTTGTTCGTTTTCATTTCGGTTTTGAGCAGCTGTCGCCTTACGTTCGCGATCCTTTAGTTGGATTGCAAGTTTTTCTTCTTCAGTTTTTCTTGTTTGCGCTTAGTTAAACGAACGGACTTACCTCATCCTCGTTTTGCAGTTTAGCTTTGCGGACTTGTCGTTCCTTCTCCAGTTGTCGCTTATGTTGAGTTGATGTTTCAGACATGATACATTTTTAGCGCATTTTTGGAACAACAATGCAGCTTATAGTTTCACTTTGTTCGGCTGGCTGGCTGGCTGGCTGGCTCACGGCTCCGGGCTGAGATCTCGAAAACTACAAAAGCTAGAGACTTCCGGTTTGCTGTGTTTGATTTGTACTATCAAGTTATTGGCGGCAATCTTAATTAGAATTTTGCCAATGATTTCAATAATTAGCAAATTACGAATTTAAATTTTCAAATTGAAAATGTAAACAAAGCGAAGTTGGCTGCGAAAACGATTGTAGCGCCACCAACGGCAAATATTGAAACTTCAAATATTTTGAATATTACTCAACCGTTTCTTGCAAATCAATTAAATATATCATCAGAAGATTCAGTAAATTAGGTATCAATTAAGAACGCTTGCCGTACTTTCATATATCAAAATTTTATAAATATGATTTCTCCTATATTTTAATTTTATTTCGATCGAATTATTTTAAACTGTGAATTTGTTTCTCAAACGAGTATAATAATTCTGTAATTTGTTAACATACACTGATCTAGGCACAAAAATGCGCTTAAGTGTCCCCCTACTACGCACGGACACTTTCCATGTCATTTGTAATCAGAGTTGTTATGTGCGAGGTGCGAAAAAAATTTGATTTTTTTAAATTAAAAAATTTCTTTTATGAGTTTTTTGGTCATGATATTTATAAAATAGCATGAGAAAAATATTTTTTTGATATTTTTCAAAAATTTTCAATTTTTCCGGGCCTAAAAACTGCTTTTTACATGCATTTTTGTCTATTTTTGTGTTCAAAAATTCATAACTTTTGACCAAGTTATCGAAAAAATATGGTTGATAGCTTGTTAGAAAGGTAATTTTAAGTTCTTTCTTACGATATATATATGCAATATTTCTATCAACCAAGCGACAATTATTGATGTCTTCTCTTGCATTTTTTTAGCACTTAACTAGACGCAAAAAATCATAAAACCTTTGTAAAAATATTTTATTCTCCTAAAATATTGATTTGGATTAATTTTACACAAAACATACAAAATTTTTTCAAAAAATGGATTTTCTACGAAAGTATACGCTCTACAGCATGTGCTGCCAGTCATAGGAAACCTTTTTGAAATTTTTTTTAAAATTGCTTAAAACTTCTTTAAAATGACAAAAAATAACAAAATATGAAATAAACTTGATTTTTCAGATGAAATTTCATTTTTTAATCGCGACTTAAAATTTTAGGAAATTAAAGAAAATTTGCCTTTTTTAAGAATATTTCGATGCACTTTTCTTTATAAATATCATCTGAAAATCAATTTTATTGCATATTTTATTATTTCTTGTCATTTTAAAGTTGTTTCAAACAAATTTTAAAAAATTTCCATAAAGGCTTCTTATGACTGGCAGCACATGCTGTAGAGCGTGTACTTTCGTAGAAAATCCATTTTTTGAAAAAACTTTGTGTGTAATTTATATATTTAATCTAAATCAACAATTTAAGGCATTAAAATAATTTTTATGAAGCTTTTTCGAATTTTTTGTCCTAAATAAATACTTAAAAATCCCATAGTGGTACCATATATTTTGCTCTTGTGGCCATAGATTGATAGTATATATTGCATATAATATATCGTTAGAAAGGACTTAAAATTACCTTTCTAACAAGCTATCAACCATATTTTTTCGATAACTTGGTCAAAAGTTATGAATTTTTTAAACACAAAAATGGGCGAAAATGCATGTAAAAAGCAGTTTTTAGGCCCGGAAAAATCGAAAATTTTTGAAAAATATCAAAAAAAATATTTTTCTCATGCTATTTTATAATTATCACGACTAAAAAACCACAGAGCAGATTTTTTGAATGAAAAAAAATTTTTCGCACCTCGCACATCGCACACAATGTGCGGCACATTTTTACGTGCGGCACATAATATGTGCGGCACACAAAAATGTGCGGCACACAAAAAAGTGCGGCACGTCAAATTTTTTTTACATGCGGCACATTTTAGGTGCGTGCACTTTTTATGTGCCGCACATATTTTCGCACATAACAACTCTGTTTGTAATCAAGATAGAGAATATATAATATATATATTGCCAACCTACCTTTCACTTCTTGAAATCAAATCTTTAATCACTGTATTTAATTTTAATTATTTCACAATTTATTTCACTTATAATTTTCACAATTCTTTTAATTATCTTTTTCACCACTATTAATCCTTAATTCTTCACTAAATTGAATATTTTCCACTTCTTTACTTTATTTTTTCAACTTAAAATAGTTTTGTAACAAACTTTATAATTATCAGTACTTTTAAAATAATTTTCACTTTATAATAAATTTTTCGCAAAATTCACTAAAACTGATTGTTTACATTTGTTCAGCGCAGCATTACCGAAATCAGTTTTGAATTGTCATCAGACGTTAATTTAATCTGTTAAACGGTATTTTTCAATTTCAAATTTTTTGTTGCGCGACACTTCATTTTGGTCACACGCGACATATCAAGGTAAAGCGACTATAGCGCTACTAACGGCAAAAAATAGAACTAGTTCGCCATTTCAAATTTTATTTTTTAAATATTCATTAAAATACTGCATAAATCATGATGAAATGTATATAAGAATGCATTGTCATCGGGTTCTGAGCTATGTTTAAAGTTTCAAAGCTCTAGTTCATTGGAAAGTCGATGAAAATTGAGTTAAAAAATTTTGCCCGGAAGGACAAACAAACAGACAAACAAACAAACAAACAAACAAACAAACAAACAAGAAAGTAAGTTGAGTAAAACGTTGGAAAATGTTTTTCAAAACACTATCTCACTTAATACAAATCCGATTTTCATTCTGATTGAAGCATTTAATGTAAAAAGCAAAGCACTTTAATTTAAATCATCAATTCTAAGCCGGCGATAATTAGTTTAAAGTTAAATCGAGTAAATTAAGTTTTTCAATAAAATATTTTAAACACTTTTAAACACTTTTCTTTTCCACTTATCAACACTTCCTAAAACTATTATAATGCACTAAATAATAAGAAAATTGATTTCAAATGAGAAAATTTAAATTCGAAATTTTTTGTTTTGATTTCTATCAACGACCTCTGTAATTTTTTTATTGAAGCGCAACCAAAATCGCAAAATTTTAGGACGATAAATAGGTTCCATCAAGTTTCACTTAATCTAGTTCTTTAATAATCATTTAAATTAAATAATAATCGTTGCAATGTAATGTTCGAGACAAATGTAGTTCAGTGAAGTTATTAACAGTGGGAAAAGTGAATTTATTCAGTGAAAAATCGTCGAATGAAAATATTGCAAAATTTTCTATTTATTTTGGAAAATCGCGTAAAATAAAGAATCTGCTGAACAAATGAAGTGCTAAATAGTGTTTAAATGTCATATATTATCATAATAAATCATTTGTTTATCAATGGAATGAGTTTAAAGTGATAATTTTCAATTTTTCAATATAGGACAATAAATAGGTTCCTTTACCCTAATTTTTTATGTTGTTGGGCAAGGGTAATCTTTAATTGCTCAAAACGAAGATCGTCCATGATTCGATTTTTTGACTTTTAAAGTTTATGTTGATTTTTTTAATGATTGCTAAAAATTAAAAACATTTGACAAGAATTTAATTTAAGTCTTACTTGTTATGAAGATTGATTTTTCATTCACAATCTGAGTCCGAAATCGGTTTTAATAATAAATTAAAAATCAACTAAATTTATTTGAGTAAAAAAATAAATTTTACTTAATTTGTTTTCATTTGACTAATTTCACTCAAGATGAATAAAATTCTTCAAATAGAAAATAACTAAATTGAGTAAATTTACTTACTCGAAGTTTTTTATGTGAAAATCGAGTAATTTAGCTCGAGTAAGTTTAGTTGAAAATTGTTTGAAGAATTTAATTCTAATAAATTAACTTGAATTTTAGTTATTTATGAAACGATTTTGGACTCTTCTAATTTTCGCCCTATTTGTTTACAAAAATTTGTAATTTTTAAGGATCTTTTAAGTTTTTTTTTTCGAGTGGCCTTGCGTGGTGGAAAAGAATTGAAATGTTTAAATTAAAGATTAAAACCTTATGTCATTTCGTTTACTCTTTTCATTTTTATAATATCGTTTTAATATTTTTATATAACTCATCAAAAACAAGTTTAAGTTACTCAAATTTATAAATTAATTTTAGGAAAATCTTTTTGATCAATCGATATACTAACATGAATTATCGTTTGAAAAATTTCTAAACGAATGTTTTAAATATCATTTGATTTATTAATTTGTAGAAAAATCAAGAATTTGGAACGAAATATAAAGTCATTCCTACTACATCATTCACAAATTTCCAAATAATTCGGAAAGATTCTTAATTTTCTTTCCTTGATGAAAAGTTCACTCATGAATATGTTTGCGTTTGAAAATGATCATTTTTCTGCCTTTGCCTCTTTCATGGCTCATAGATTTCCATTCATTTTCACTCATCTCAAGCAAAAAGCAGAGAAAAATAATTTTAAATTAAGAAGAAATGTAAATTTAATTTATGACAACAAGAGGAAAGTTTTCATTTCGCTTTTCGCAATTTTCCATGGGTATAGAATTGTTTACGGAAAATCTCAACCCTCCTTTGCCTATTTCCATGATGTTGCCGCTACTTTTGCCTTTTTCTATTACTCTTTTTTCTTTTAAGCTTATTCGCTCAAAACAAATGAAAGTAAAGTTGATGATGCTTTTTATACATCGTAAATTGCACGAGTTGATTTCTCTTAGTGTTTGTTGTGATTTTTCTCTTTACTTAGGTTAAGAATAGAAAGAAAGGGTCGAAATTTTTGCTAGCTTTTTTGGGGATTTTTGGAATGTTATGAAAAAGTTTTTGCCTATGTTAGCTGCTGAGGTTTTCCTATAGTTGTTGTTATGTTGGACATTGTTATGCGAGAAATTTGTCAAAGATTTACGACATGAAGATGGGAAAGAAATTCTTTTAAAAACTTTCTTGGTTTTGATTTGAATGAAAATTTACTTTAAAAATCTTTTCAAGTGAAAATTTTTGATATAAATTTCTTTTTCTTAAATTTATCAATAAACTTAGACATTTTACGACACAATCAGCATAAAATGAAATTTCATTTTTCTGTAGAAAATTTTCCAACTCTAAATGCTTCATCCCACAAAAGCCAAAATACAAAAACTTCTGTGGATGAAAATGCTTAAATGTAGATGTCTAAATTGGAGTAAATTCCAGAGCATAGCAGTAGTAAGTATGATAATTTACTCCACTAAATATATCAAGAGTTATGAATGTATGTTGAAATGCTTGAACTAAAATAGAGAAAGAGTGAAATAAATGCGAGTAATTTTCTTAATGGTGTTGTGCATTCAAAGAATTCTTGTATGAGCTCACATACGATGACGACCAAAAATCATGCACGACCACAATTTAAGCTTCACATCATCATCATCATCATTTACAGAAAAAATGTGATGTGTGTAATAAAATTCTTAAAAGAAGGGTAAATTTCATCACAAATTTAGTGCTATAAATCTTATTGACAATTTAAGTTCTTCTTATTGAAAATGAAAGAATTTTAATTTGTTAATTTTTATAATGAAATTATTTTTCTCTATTTTCATGATAAATGTAGTAAATGATAATTAAATTTATGGCTGAATAAAACCTTCTAAGTGATCTCAGGAAGTAAATTACCAAAATGAATAAGAAAAACATATTTTATTTGCCAGTCGAATGAATAGAGAAGTATTTTATAACAAAAGAATAGCGCAATTGAAAAGCAATGGAAACAGGACAAAAGTGGTTATAACTGAGGTTGCTGCTGCTCATATAGTAAAATAAAAAAGTGAAACTTGTAAATGCCATAAAAATATTTATTATGCATCTCTAGTGCTATAAAATTTCCATAAAATAACATTTAAATGTTCCGCTGTTCCCTATTGAGATGAATTTTTCCCGGTCGAGGCCTCCCTTTTTAATCTGTAAGAGCTATTGTTGCGGAAAAATTGACTTTGGTCTATGTTAAATTTAATTGAAATTTTATAAGAATATAATTTAATTAATTGGTCGTTAATTGGTTAATAATGTTTAATTATCCTGAAGTTTATTAGTGCTTTTCACATAAAAAGCAGTGGGGATGAAATGAAAAATTGAATTTATTAAATTTTATTAATGAAGGAAGAGATTTCGTGAAGCAAGTCATAAAATTTTTTGTTATATAATTTTCAATTAAAATACTCAAAATCGACACAATGTTAAACAGATGTAACATAAAGATCACAACTTCATCATGATTAACTCACGCACAAAGGAGCTAGCCAAAAAACATCAAAAAATCATAAAATACAAAATTTTTTATTCACCACAAAATGCCTTAACAACAATAGCAGCAGCAGAAGTGTAGAGAATATTTAAAAGGAAGATAATCAAGCATCAGCTGAAAGTAAAAGAGAGAACGAAAGAGCAATGAGGGAAAAGAGCACATAGAAAACACTTCTGGGTCAAAGAAGAGAATAATTTTTGAGAATGACACATAAAACATGGCTCTTGCTTTAGCAATAACAGGCAAGCGGCATTCGGTGAATAACGTAAAAAGAAGAATAACAGCTTTCCTACTAGGACGAATATATTAAATTTTATTGTTTGGCATTAGCATTGGCATCTGAGTAGGGAATTTCTGAAGAATAAAAGGAACTTTACGCATTTTTAGCGCATTTTTTCCATCATTATTTCAAAAAATTGCTTTTGTCCGCATTTTACTGTTTTCTAACGAGTTTTGAGGACGAGCTTTGCACAATTTATTGCATTGATTCACTTTATTTTAACGTAAAATTTTTTATTTAAAAAACCATGTAGGTAATGAGATTTGTTAGAAATTCAATAAAATTTTATAAGTCAAGTAATATATAGATGTCAAGTAGAAATCTTAAGACCTTTTAAAAGTCAAGTTCAAAGTTAAAGTCAAGTGACAAAAGAAATAATCATATATTGAAGTCAAGTCAAGAAAATTTAATTCTTTTTCAAAAATTACAAAATATTTTATTTCTTTTTTAAAAAGTCAACAAAAATTAAATTCTTATATTTTTAGTCAGTCAAATAAAATTTCTTTCTTCCTCTCTTTTCCAACTTAAAAATTCTTTCTTGTCTATACAGCTGTTGTGTTATTTTTATAATCTTCGGAAAGCTAGAAGGGAAATTCTTTTGGTGACAATTTCCGATGATGCTGCTTGCTTATTACTTATATTCTTCTTATTTGCTTATTTTTCAAATGTAATCGACAACGACGAGCGGAAAAATTAAATTGCTTATTGCTGCCAATAATCATCTGCTAATATCAACTCTGTCGTCTAGTATTTTTTCGAGATATAGAAAATTGAAAGAGGAAAACGACAGCAATAGTAGAAGTAGTAAATATGCATATATTTATCCACTTTCTCCTACTGTGCTAAATGCTTATTTTCTAGAATAATGACTCCAGTCATAAAGTTTGATTTTACACAAGCACAAACAAAGATTTCATTTCCGTCTTCTATGAAAAAATATATAAGAAAGATTTTTCTGCTAAGCACTGCGAAAATGGTAATAAGACTTGTAAATGGAATAAAATGGCTCAAGTGTGCTACTTTCTAATGACTCAATTTACATTTATTATAGTGAGAACAACCCCGAGAAGTTGTTGTCATAACTTTTCTCTTCTTCTTCTTTTTCTCACTTGATTGCTCCATACGAAAGAGGTAAGCGAGCGAGAAAGAGAAATTTTCAATTCCCAGGCAGCCAACAGTAGCCTAATTTATCAAAATGAGAGAAAATTTTTCAATATTTGGGTCGTTTTCAAGGAAGAACTACTTTTGAATTTTAACTTTGTTTTTGTAAAGGAAATGTTTTTATAAAATTGCAAATTTATGGAAATTATTTAATTTATGTTAAAAATTGACAAATTTGAAAATTATCAAAGTATTTCTACCTTGAATTGCATGAACTTTTTTCTTTTATCAGCATTGAATATGTTTTTGTATTGTTTGCTTTATACAAAATATACGATGTAAATCACAATTCCCAATTTTCAAAGCAGTTTAAAGCAGAAGCAGCACTTTTTGGCAATAATCATGAATCACTTTGCTTTAAACAGATTATTTATATATGAATGTTTTTTGTTCTTTTTGTCGATTGTAGTTACTTATGTGTCCTTGTATTGTTGTTTCTGTCTCTCAGGGATGAGAACACATTTTTGTGCTTTTGATTCGATTTTTATCGAACACATTTGTCTTTTTCTCGATCATTCAAATCCCAAAACACACAATAACAACAGCAGCAGCAATCTGTTCATTATGTCTGACCAAAAAAATAATAATGACTATAATTGAAGATATAATCAATATTATTATCATCCATAGCAGTCAGTCTACATATAATTTAACTATAAGAGTTAAAAATAATAAATAAAGTCATAGCCGGCAAGAGAGGCATGTCGATGTCATAAAAATTTATAAAAATAATATTTTATCATCCAGTCAGGGAGGGTATGAGAAAGCCAAAGTTGCTGTTTAATTTCTCCTCTGAGAGTCTCGACGCGTTTAAAAAGCAATGTGGGTAGGAGAATAAAAAGCAAAGCGACAATTGGACTATGCTTGTGTAGGCAAAAAAAAAATGCAATAATAATAAAAGAGACAACAATTCATTGTGTCAACTCAACTAAATTAATGACAATTTCCTTTTTATCATTTCTAATTTAATTTTACTGCATTCAACTCTTTTTTTATCCAGTTCACTCGTTATAGCTACTGCTTCTGCTGCTGTTGCTTATTGCATATTTTTATTTATATGCTTGAATATTCAATGAGATGAGAGTCAAGTTGTGTCGTTCTTTTTATCAGCAGCAGCTTCTTCTCTCTCTATTTATGAATTTTTATTCTTCTTATTCACTAAATTTATTCTTTTTCTTGACATAGTGCTGCTCTTTTGCTTCTGCTGTTTATTATTATTGTTATCACTCATTTGGATAGTCGAGAAATTCTTCTCGCTTCCTTTTTTAACTCATTAGCATTCTTCCAGTCAACTGTTCATTTAAAAAATTTCTTTTGTAAATATTTTAAAAATTTGTAATAAAAAATAATATGTCTTTTCTAATGAATATTTTTTTAAATTATTAATAGAATTCGGCACTGGCATCGATACTTGACTGCTATGTGCATAGTGACTTGACTATATGCATGCAAGTTGACTTACACAAAATGTCTCTAATTCAATTGAAATTTATTTGATTTGTTTGAAACTTTACAAACCTTAGAATAATCGACTTTCATACTTATCTACCAATTTTTGACGAAATTATATAAAATCTGAATAAATTAGAGATATTTTTGTAAGTCAAGTTGCATGCATTTTGTCAAGTCACTATGCTCCTTAAAGTCAAGTATATAAGCAAGTGCCAAATTTGTTTAAAAAAAAATAAAAATTTTATTGAGAAAACTGAAAAAAAAATATTTTACTGGGAGAAATTCTTTTCCCATGCTTTTATTATATCTGCTGTTTAAGACATTATTGGAAGAAAAGTTGTTTCATTTCAGCAAGCAAGCATCAGTTTAAGTGAATTCATTTCAACAAGAAAGACATTTAAAAATTAAAGATTAAATTGATAAAAATTTATAATTTTTTACACAAGTTCATAGAACTAAAATAAATCTATTTTATCAAAATAAAATTAAGTAATGAAAATTCATTCCATCATGTTTTGTAATTAAATAGATTTTCTCAAGGCCTGAGAACCGAGTTTGATTTTTTTTGATCCCAGTTTGATCTCGAATCAAAAAAATCAAACTCGGATCAGAAAAATCAAACAGGAATCAAAAAAATCAAACTCGGATCAGAAAAATCAAACAGGAATCATAAAAATCAAACTCGGATCAAAGAGTTCTCAGGCCTTAAATTTTCTGGAAAATATTTTATTATTACATAAGCGTATATTTATTAAATTTTGAGATACTCGCAGAGTACATTTTGTTTCCTATGTGACTGGATCATATCATAGTTATGAAAATGAAGAATTTTTTTTGTGTGCAATGAAAAAGGATGGAAAAATAATTTTCTCTCTGTGTGAGAGTGAATTTAATTATGTAAATTTACGATAAATCTACATACACTGCATAAATGTCATAGTTGTTGCCTTTTTTAAAGGAAGAGAACAACAAAAAAAAAATTCGAGATATTTTTTGTGCTCAACAGCATGTTTCAACCTCTTTTTCCAAGTATTAATCCAGTGACATGAAGCTAACAGAACAGAAACAAATATCTTGCACATAATTTTGCCTATTCGCTCTCAAATTCCACACACCATTTAACATAATACTATGTAACTGTAATATGCAAATAAATTAAACTCTTGTGCCATGTTACACAATATTAAATCAGTTTGCTCATACAATGAGAATTTTAGACAGGCAGGCAACACAAAAGAGAGAAAAATATTTAAATTAGGATTTTGTCAAACAAGTTTTACAAATGGTAAATTTTTCTGTGACGTTCATGATACAAAGTCTATGATATTTTTGATGTTAAATTTTATTTCTTAACGTATTTTTTGAATTCAAATTATTTGTATTTAAGTAATATCTATAAACTTTTCAGAACAATAAATGTGTGACGGATATTTTAATGCGAAAAAGATTACTCGAATTGCAGAAGTGCACATGCAGAATGCATGCATTGTAGGAAAGTATTTTAAGCAAGAGAGAGATTTATATTCGCACACAATGCAGTGAGGAAAAAATCATATAAAATGTCATTAAAAATAATTGATGTTTGTTAATTGCTCCCATACGAAATGCGGATATGCATACCTTAATTACACTCTACTTCATTCCAAAAAACTATCATGATGCATATACATGTTATGTTATTATTTTATGTATACATCATTCTTCTCTCTCTCGCCTTAATAATCATCAAATTGTTGTCATTGTTCATTGTTTGTTAGATCCCATAGCGTTAGTTATTATTATGATTATGATGACTATGATGTCAGTCTACATAATAAATCGATTTAAATTGCTTGCAGTCACACATACATTTATACATACAGAGTTTTCCATTAGAATCCGCTTTCTCATGTGGCTTCAGCAATTTCTCGCTAGTGCTAAATTAAATTTTATATCAGTTTGAAACATGAGATGAGCATTTTTCTGTTTATTTTGTATTTTCATTGAAATGAAAAATGTTTTTGAATGATTTATGAAAATTGATTTATGAGAAATATTTTTACTTTGAAAGTATTTTTAAATGTTTTGTGATACTTGTATTATTTGATTTTTATATCAACTTGATTTTCAAGTCAAGCTTTAAGTCAAGTTGATTAAAGGTAAGTTAGCTAAACCTCAAGTTGAATTCAAGTGCAATTTCGATTTAATCTAACTTGACTTTTAAAAACAAACAATGCTTTAAAATGAAAAATTCATAATAATGTTTTTAAGACATAAATAATTTTATCATAGTAAATTTAAGTAATGCCCAAGGGGTGTGAATGAAAGTCAATGATTCTTTAAAATAGTATGTATATCAAATGAATTAAATAAAATCTGAATGAATTAAAGACAGTTTTATGTAAGTCAACTTGACAAAAAATATGCGCACATCAAGTAAAATATGCATGTAAGTTCGAACCCTAAAAATTAACAAGTTACTTAAAATAATGTTATTCGTTGATCAACATTTATATACAAATTTCTTATCAAACATTCCTAAATTATTTTTAGATTTGTTGATTTTTTAAGAAAAAAGAAAAATTCTTTAAACATTTCATGTGTACATTTTATCTTCATTAAAAGACTCCCATGTTATCATTTTCTCCTTCTTTATTTTCATTTTAACAAAATTACGAGACACAATTACTCAAATATACCGAGAGACAGAAAGCAGAAATGAGTAAAAAAATCTTTTTAATTATTCACAAACAGACAGAGCATGCAGAAAGAATAAAAAGGCTGGAAGAAAAAAAAAGTGATGGAGGCGTTTTGTGACATAAGTTAAGTAGCTTCACATAGAAGACCTCCTACATTACTCCTCATCATCATCATCAGCCAGGCAGTAAGCAACAACCTTTTAGCATTGTAATTATGTTATTATCTCTCTCTTAACTTTAATATTAAAACAAGGAATTTTGTCATTATCCACTTTTCCCCTTTCTCATTTTAGTAAGCCTTAAGTGGCTCTTCATAAATTATGACACGATGCCTTTTTTATAATTTATTTTTCCATCTTAGAGATTTATAATAACTTTAGATAAGCACACTTAATGAGTTAAAATGATAAAGAGGTGAAAATTCAACCCATAAAAGCTTAGACATTAGAAACAAAACATTCCTAGCAAATTTTGTGATGATAATAATTAAGGTGGCAATAAAAAACCAACAAAAATTTTTCTCTCACCTGTAACTGTGTGAATTGAGACATCTGACAAAAATTTGAGTTTGGAAAGTTACCCGCATTACAAGACACAAGACATTAAGCAATTACTGTCATAAATACGCATTTAACCCATTTTTTGTGCTTTTAACCGCAAATTACACATGTTATAAGAAATAAAAGAAAATTTTTTTGTTTGTTTGGTTTGTGTGAATGAAATTGAAACTTTTGTTTAATAAACAATGAAATTGATTAAAAAATTTCCAATGAATTTTATTAAAAATTCTAAAAAGAAAAGTTAAAACTTCAATTTTTAAATTTTCAACAATTTTTGGTTTAAAAATCTTTTATTTTTTCTAGCAACATTTCTAATTAATCAAATGACAAGAAAAGAATTTCTGATTTTAACATTTGATTGCTGTTCTAATCTCAATTGAGGTTAAAATGATACCAAGTAAGACTATGACTCGATAATTTTGCAATGCACACATACAAATTGAGAGCAAGAAAGCAAAACTATTCATGGTTTGATGATTTTCCCCAAAAATCTTTTTGTTCAGTTCCAAAATTCATCCAACCTCAATTTCTCTTTTTCTCTAATACTTCAACCGAATGATGATGCAGATTAGAAAGTTTTCTTCATTCTCTCTATGCTTCAGAAGAATCACATCATTAAAATTTTTTCTGTAGAGAAAGATAAAAGTTCTACAGAATCATCAATGGCTTACCAACATTACAAGAGTGTACTCTAAGCAATGCATGTTTGTTTGTGACAGCAAAAATCAAATGCAAGGAAAAATTACTTGAATTAATAAAAGAATAATTGACAAAGAAAAAAAATCAAAAGATTTTTCATTCTATTGAAATTTTTTTCATATCAAGTTGTAGCTTTCATAAAAGAAATTTTCAGATTTTGACCATAGAAATGTAAAAAATTGTTTAAAAATTAAAAATTTCACGGAATGAATTTGAATGAACCGAAAGTTTTTGATTAACAAAAATTTCAGATAAAATTCGACGTCATAGCTAGGCTTAGCTACAAGTTTTTTCTTTTGTAAAATTCAGTTAAAGATTGATTGACTAGGTTTGGATTTCTATCCAAATAAATACAACAAATTTCACTTAAAACTTTAAAACCAAAATAAAAAATATTTCGTATGAAAATTTTTTGGAAAAAAGGCTTTTTTACAATACAATAATGAAATTGTAGGGTGTAGACTTGAGTAAAGGCCTGCGTGCAAGTTGCATGCCTGGGGGGACGGACAGACCGTTATTGGTACTTAATTTGAATTAAGTACCATAACGCGCACCACTTAAATTTGGTGCACATCTTTGATTTTCAAATAAAACCGTTAAACTAGGAAGACTTCTAATTTTCTGTCTTATTATATATTATTGTTTAAATTGTTTATTTTTAAAAAAAAAAACAAAATGGGAAAGAGTTTTATTCATTCTGTTCTGGAGGTGTCGGTGCACAAAATCATTTTATGAAATTACGAAACAAAAGACTTTGTGATGATAGCATCTCTAACTTTATCTGAAACACTTGAAAATTTTGAACACTTTTTTCCTATTGAATTTACATGGCGAACCGTTTTCAAAACAAGTATTGAGCACAACAGTTTTCTCTCAGCGTCAATCAAAATTATGGAAGTTGTTTCTGCAAAAATTACATGTGATAGATGTAAGTCAAAATTTTTTGAATATGGAAGAAATAATTCAGAAACATGGAGTTTGTCAATTGAGATGAGCAATTTTATTCTAAGTATAGAATTTGCATTTGGAAAACTCTCATCAGAGACAGAGTCAATTGATACTTTAAAGTTTAGGGAAACATTTAAAGATGTTATTTTAACGCAAGTCGATTTAACTGTTGAACACTGCTTCTCTACAATGAACACCATAATTTCAATTTTTCTTAAATTTCGTACTAAGCTTGAACTACATCAGCGTTTTCCACATAGACGCAATGCTTATGCATCAAAATGCAATTAAAAATAATGTACAATTTTTTTTTTCTTTCTAAGAATTTTAATAAAGAAATTGAAAATAACGGTCGTTTTTCATTTGAAAATTATTCTTGCAGTGTGCGCCTTCAGCACGCAAATTCCCGTAAAAATTTTATTTGAAAATTAACGTCTAAAAATTCTGTCCGTCCCCCCAGGGTTGCATGCAACTTGACTTACACAAAATGATTCTAACTCGTTTAAATTTTGTTAACTTATATAAAAATATATTTGACTTAGATTCAACAAGTTTCAAGCAAATTGAATAAAATTTGAATGAGTTAGAAAAATTTTGTGCAATTCAACTTGCACGCAGGCCTGCACTCAAGTTCGAACCCTACGAATTTGCAAAAATTTCTATTCTTAGAAAATTTTAAAAAATATGTAAACAAATGAGATTTTGAATTTTAAAAACCGTTAATTAAAAAAGTTTAATTTTAATAATTTTTTGAATATTTTTAATATATTTAACTTTGTACTTAAATTCCTATGCAAAAAAATTATGATCTGTATAGCACATATATCTAGATACATAATCACAAAAGCATACAATAATAAAGAGTGCGAGATGAGATAAAAAAATAGCAGAAGCATGAGAGAATGTTTGAGTATAGTCATATTGAATGTTGCTCCATGTTATATGATAATGCTTGTGATGGTGTAGTCATTGAGGAACAGCGAAAAACAAAAGAAAGAAAATTCCTGTTTGTTCTCTGTGTCTATATATGTGCTTTTGTGGATGTAGAACAAGGTTAAATTATGTAATATTGTGCCGCTATTAATCCTTCAAGCATTTCATTCGAGCTGCTTCAGATTTGTACAATTCTTTTAACTCTCATCTGCTGCTCTTGTTGAATTCAATTGTGATTTTTTTCTATTCATTCAAATAGAATTGAATGGAGTATTCTTATGCAAACTAATTTGAAGAGAAAAAATGTTGCTCATTAAAAATGTAACAAAAGTAAAATGTGCAAAGTCTATTCATAATTTACATGCGTTTTTTTTTCAAATCTGCCAATGCTTTTTTATTTAAAAATATAATTGAATTTAAGGAAATTATTTTTTTTGATAGTTGGTCTTTTCTAAAATTATGATAAATCTATGGTTCGCACTTGCCCGCCAATAAGTCAAAGTGTTGGCGCCAACAAATGTCAAGTAGCAATTCAAGTCAAGTTACTCAAAAAATGTCTATAATTCATTTAGATGAAACTTGATAAGGTTGAATGTTGGTAAATTTATGTGAAAATTAATGATTCTTTTATTTACTTAAAGTTTCGATCGAATTAATAAAAATCTAATGAATCAAAGATAATTTTTGAGAAAATCAACTTGAATTGCTACAGAACAATTGTCGGCGCCGACAATAAACAGTAAGTGCGAATCATAGTTTTTACACAGAATATATAAAAATTTTCGTAATAAATAAATTTTGATTTTTGCATTCTTTTTTTGAGTTTCAGGTTATTTTGCTATTCAACTTTCAGAAACTGAGAATGAAAATTCTGTAATGATAAAAAATTACCTGAATTTGATGATCATTCGCAATTAATTTTTGTGTATAAACAGTACAAAATTTGCAGAATAATTGACAGTTTCATTTCAACTATTGAAGCAACAACAACAAGAATTCTTTAAATTTCAATCTTTAGATTTTCTTAGTTAATCTCTAAAATGGCACCACCAGCAAAAAAAATGAAAAGATGCAACAACAAGGAAAATAAATTGAATAATTCAATCAAAAATTATTTTAAGACAGTTGAACAACCTGAATCACCATTGGCATCACCAGTTGCAAAAGAAACGAAGAAAGCCAAGCAAGAAGTTACAAAAGTTGCAAAACCAAAACAGCAAAAGAAAGTTAAAGAAAAATCAGAGCAAACTAAAATGACACCAGAAAAATCTAACCAAGTTGAAGTTGCTGAGAAAACAATAAAAGCTGCAATTATTGAAAAACCAAAAAAAGTTGTTAAAAAATCTAAAAAAGCAACCAAAACTATTTCTGAAGATCAAAATGATGTTCCAACGCAAAGTGAACCATCAAATTTTGCTTTGACTTCTTTAAAATTCAAAAATTTGGCAGAACTTTATCCTTGGGTTGATGAAAAACTGACAAGAATTGTTTTTAAAACAAAATCATCAATTGAAGTTTTAATGAGTGAATTTTGCTTATTTTCAACTTACAAATGCATGAATGAAGTTTGTGAATTTTTCACAACTGATTTTGATGAATTTAAAAAACATATGATAGAACATAGTGATTCAAATTGTCATTACTGCAGCTTCTGTTTAAAAGGATTTGAAAAACCTTCTGAATTAGGAACTCATATTGACTTAAATCATCGATATGATCGTTTTCAATGCAATTACTGCATGTATAGATCTTGTCAAAAAGGCTATGTCGCAATTCATCAAAATAAATTTCATCCAAAAGCACCTTGCATGATTTTTAAGTCACCAGTTCAGAAACTCCTAAAAAGTACATTGAAAAATGCAGAACAAAACATGATAAAAAATCGAGAACAATTTGTTTCATCTTATCGCTGCAAAACTCCAAGATGCAAGGAAAGTTTCTACTGCAAGACCAACTACAGAAAACATCTTGAATCAGAAAAGACAAAACCAAGTTGCTCTGAATTCGGCACAATAATTGATGAACAAATGAAAAAAATTGATCATTCAAAAACATCGAATAAACTTGAAGGTTTCACAGAATGTCTTTTTTGTCATTATGGAACTGATGAAGATGACATTCTTGAACATATGTCGATGAATCATCAAAGTGAATTTGCTTACATTTGCAAACGTTCAATGCCAACATTTGTGGTTGCTAGAGAAACGCTTTTGACTCATACAACCATTGAATTTGTTGGTGCACATCCATCAGAAACTTGCAATTTTGGAGGTGATTTGGAAAAATTGAAATCTAAGTAAATTTTATAACTTGGTTGTTAAAATATAAGAAAATGTAAAGAAAACTTTGAAATAAAAATTGAAAAAGAAGGTTTGTTTTCTTGTTAATTTAAAAATTACCCGAACTTTGTGATTCATTAAAAATACTCATTTTAAATGAGAATTCTTTTAAGATTTTTTCTGTTATATTAAAATTTATTAAATTTCTGTAGTTAAAAACTAATTTTTGCTTTTGAAATTCTACCTAAAAATATTTAAATCAAACTGATAAAATACAAAGAGATTTTTATGACAATTCCGAGAAGACTTAAAGTCTTTAATACAAAATTTCATCAGAAAAAGACTTTAAAATACCTTCACAAAATGAAAATTCCAATCTATCTTAATTTTACTTCCTTTCAACTAGAATCCTATTACGAAGCAAAAAGAAGACACTCTGGAATGTTAAAGGTTGCAAAATACGCCTCAAATCATTCGACAAATAAACCTTTGTAGGAGCAGCAGATGAGTGTGTTTTTCATTATTCAAAGAGAAATATTTTGATATTCTGTATATCATACACAGAGCAAAAGAGAGAGTGGAAAAATATCCAGAAGTTATTCACAATTCACCGTGACATCAAACTTGCCTCTTCCTTTTTTATGTGTGTTATTGTCAAAAGGTACCAATGGCAAATGAATGAAATGATAAATCGTATTAAAGTCTCTGATGTATTTTCTTCTTTGGTTTAAATAAATTTCTCATGAAGCAATGTGTTTGTCTCACGAGATTATTAATCAAAATCAACAATAGAAAACCAGCAAAAAAGGCCAAAGAAGGAAAAATTTATGAATAAAAATTCAATAGTGTTAATCTTAAGTCACTTGTTTAGAGCGCATTTTTATCATCAATATTAAGTTTAAAGTGTCAATTTTTTCATCCATTATAATTCATACTGTTTTTGGAAATCAACTCAATTATTTTTCACAAATGAATTTTAACTTGATTTGATTTTTATCATTTGAGTTTTCCAGTTGACTTGACTTATATACTTGACTTGATTTAAATTTTTTACTTGACAGTTTTACTTGTCTTTTTGACTTAACGTTTGCAATTCAAAGTTTAAGAAAACTAATTTACAAAAATTTGTATGCCATAATTTGAACTAGTACCATACAATTTATATTACACATATTAAAAAGCAAGAGACTCTTTTAAACTAAATTGATGCAAACCTGTTTCTGAAAAGAATTTTAAAGTATAACAGACAAAATGCAAAAATTTGAACTTTTTTCCAAATATGATAGCGTTAAAAAAAATGTTTGTTCTTTGATTTTAAAAGAAAATTTGAATTGAATAGCACTGAAGGAATAATAAACAAAATATTCTTTTAAAGGTGGACTTGTTAGTGACAATTATTCTCATATGGCTCACTTTATCATCAACAAGGGAATAATTTAAGCTGTCTAAGCTATCAATGAATCGAGTCAATTGTTTTGTACAATTACAAATTACATTTTTCACTTTCTTTCTTTTTCAACACGTTCGTGATCTGCCAAAGAATTTTTTCTCCCTTGTTTTTCAATTTTTCAAGCATTTTCTAAGAAACAATAGGGTGAAATACAACAAAACATGCTAAACTGAATGAGATCACGTTCGAAGACAATTCTTCATAATGTTCGTAGGTAGTTCGTTTTTATTTTTGTTCTCTATGTGATGTAAAAGATGAATAGAAGAAAAAGCCACTTGCTTCATATTGTTTTCACAATTCACCTACAATTTTTTTTCACTTAAGTATAGAAAGCTGTTTTTATATGAAAAAATAATGAAAGGATTTGAAGGAAAATTTTTAATAAAGGTAAATGAAAAGAGCTGAAATGAATGTTTAATGATGATTTTTTCCATTAGAATTGAAAGCTTTTGTGTACTTGTAATTATTAATTATGGAATGCTTGAAATATTTTATTGAAGAAAATTTTTCATAATTGTATTTTATTGGGTTTGAACTTGCATGCTTATTTTACTTGATATCCGAATATTTTTTGTCAAGTTGATTTCAAGTAAATAAAATAAAATTCAACATTTTTTCACTCACTCTCAATCAATGAACTGCGAAGTATTTTTTCGTTGAGTTTATTAACAATTTATCAAATTTATTACACAGTCATAGCATGCTCTATGCTATCAATCAACAATCCCTCTCTCACTCACTCATAAGGATCATCATAAAAATCTTTCTCTACTCATTCATCGAGTTCAACAGCAATCGAAGAAATGAAGAGGGAAAAAAGATAAAATGAAAATAGTTGAAAACCCAACAAGAATTTTAATCAATATCATTTGCTGATGCTGATGTGATGAGGTTTTCCTAAGGGCAGAAAGAAAGAGAAGAGAAAAAACTAACAAGTGAGAATGTGATAACAATAAAAGAAAAATGGCAAAAAACATACAAACACACACAATTGAGGGGATTGTCTAGAAAATTAATTTGAAATGCAAGTGATGATACGTAAACAGTGCTTGTTGAAATTGATGAGATGTTTTGTTACTTCTAAGAATGAATGATGTGTGCTACTTACGACTATTCTTATTATTGAGCCACTTGTCTGTCATTTAATATTATATAAATGTAATAGGATTTTTGTTTATCATAGACAGTAAATTGATAGAGATGAAAAAGCAATAATGCCATAAGGATTTTCAAATAAATTTATTTTTATTCATACATAAATATTCATTAAGTCATAAATATGTTAGAAAATTTATTAAGAAATTTAATTAAAATTATTTGAAGTTATTTAGAAATTCAAAATTATTTTACAAGACAAAATTCAGTTCCATCTACTCTTTTTAAAAAACTGCAGGATTTTTAAACACGCCAGCAAAAAGAATGAGTCTCGTGGCTTTGTCAAGAATAAAGTAAATAAAAGGTCTGTTAGCATAGAACTGAAAAAAAATGATAAAAATTAGCACCTGAATTCAGAGTTGGAAAAGTAGCTACCTACTTTTCATATAAAAATCTACTTTCTACTTTTATTTTATATGAAAAGTAGATCTACTTTTCCAACTCTGCTTGAATTATTTGAAAAGTTAAAGAAAATTACCTTGACTTTGTTAGCAGAAATTAAATTTGTCACTGTTGGTGCTTCAGATCCTTTTTCATCTACATTAATTTTTGTCTTGTGAAGAATCGACGAAACATAGTAGTTATAATTGATTCCTGACAAATTTGCTGTATTCTCAAAAATCTCATTTATTTCCAACTAAAATTATTAATTTAAATTTTAAATTTTATTTAATGGATTCATTGAATTCTTACATCTTTTAAAGTCTCCTTTAAATTGAGTGATGTGTTTATTTCAAAACGTGGAAGATGAACTTCAACTTCTAAGTTTTTATTTTCTTCTTTACTTTTTTTCAATTCTATTAGCAAGGTCTTTATTCCATAAACGCTAATGTTATTAATGACATCAATCAATGAAAGACCACGTTTTGGTAAAACAACAATCATTGAAATTCGATCTTCAGCGCTTTCTGGCAATTAATATTCTTTTTGCATATTCACGGTCGATTCCAAATGGTAATTCAAGAAGATAACAGCCAAGATTTTGATTAAAAACATAAGCAAATGAACCACTTTGAGACATCATATTAACTCTTCCAATTATTTCCTCCTCATTAATATCATAAAATGGTTCATACTTTGTTAATGTCGAATTGAAGGCAATTTTCCAGCTTCCTTTGAAATAAGTACATGCTAACAGTATTAACTGAGTCTGTTTAAAAAATCTCAATTTATAAAATTATTTCTAAAGTTTCATAAGAAAGGAATAACTTAAGTACATCTTCACGTGAGATGACGTCAGTTATTAACCAACTTGTACTTTGTGAAACTCTGCCATTTACTTCACGTAAAGTTCTGTCTACATTTTTGAAATTTACAGGAATGTATTCTACATCATAAATTTTTTCTAAATTGTCTTCATATTCGCGTGTGATCGGTCGATTTTGATCACCTATCATAGCAGCAAATTTACGAAAGTTCACATCTGACGCACTTTTACTGTGTAAAAAATAAAATAAAATTTCTTCGTCACGCATTAATTTTTAATATGATTTATCCGTTTTTACCTTAAAGCTAAGTTAGTATATTGATGGAAATCTCTTGTTCGTTGTCTATTTATTAAACCAAGAGCATTGTTTATTTCTTTATATGTATTACCAACTGCACCTTCAGCAAGGACTGCTAAAAGTGAATGAATTAAATATGGATTAATCATGAAATTTTCAGACTCAAATTGAGTCAAATACAAAAATAAGTGCAATCCAAATAGTTCAGTATTTTCTGACAATTCTTGATCCCATAATAATTTTCGAATATTAGTATCTACAGAAGTAGGCAAAATAAGAGGTAATTTTGTTGTTTTGCGATCAGCAGAGCTCATCTGTAATTTGTAATCAGAGGTGTAAGATGTGAAAAAATATTTTAATAATTTTTCAGCCTTGAAGTCATTATAAAGGAATAAGAAAAATATTTTTATAAAAAAATTTATAACTTTCAATCCCAGTAGTTTCAAAAATATGGTTCGGAACTTGCATGCATACTTGACTGGTATGCACATAGTGAATTGACTATTTGCATTCAAGTTTACCTAAAAAATGTCTTTAATTCATTCAAAATTTTATTTAATTTGACCAAAACTTATGCTATTTTATGTGAAAGTCAATGATTTACATAAAAATTTGCCAAATTTGACCAAATTAAATAAATTTTGAATGAATTAAAGATATAATTTTTTGTAAGTGATTTTGCATGCATATAGTCAAGTTACTATGCGCATACCAGTCAAGCATGCATGCAAGTGCAAAACCTACATAAAAGTCATGTCATTTAAAAATCGAGAATTTTTGAAAAAATTTCTTAAAATATTTTTCCTATTCTATTTTATAATTATCATGACCAAAAACTACAGAGCTGATTTTTCGAATGATTTTTTTTCGATTTTGCATTTGAAGTGCGTTCCATTCTAATGTTTTTGAGTACCGCATCTCAAAAGGGCGGCATTTTTCTGATGCAGCATTTTTAAAGAACATGTCCTATTTAAGTGTAACATATATTTTCACTTTAATCAACTCTGTGTTGAATTTGGTTCAAATTTTAGTTTTTCTCAAGGATTTGGTTTTACTTCAGTTTTAATGCGTTTTCTTTCTTCTGGTTTAGATTATTCATTCATTTCTATATTAAAGAAATTTAAATTATTAATTTTTTTAAAATAATAATGAAATTATTTATTTACTTTCAATAATCCAGTCAATAAACTTGGTAACATCAACGAAAGCAACATAAACTTTTGGATCACAACCATTATGTTGTGCTTGTGACACAATTCCTTTCGTTTCGTATTTTCCACTTTTGTTATTTTTTACATAAAATCCTCCACCAGAATCTCCCAAACATGGAATCGCATCAGTGCCACCTGCACAAAAACTTCTTTCAGCCACAATGTAACTATACAGAGGATCTTTTAATAAACACTCAAAACATTAATTGAATGCAATTCAGCTTGCTTTGGTGTCACTTCATGAATTTCACCAGACTCACTTTTGCCATAACCAACAACAATTCCATCAAAATTTTCTAAATTAGAATTTGGCTCAGGAAGACAAACTGGTTGTATAAAATCTGAAAATTGAACTCTTTCTGACATTTGAATAACTGCAATGTCAGCATTGCTACGATAAGCTTCAGCTGTATTATTAAACTCAGAATGAAGAAAAATTGAAGAAAAACTTCGATTGACTGAAAACTTCTCGTTGTTGTCTTTCAAATTGAATCGACCAAGAAGAGCAAAATAATCGTTAAGTTGAAAAGTGATTCCAAAATATTCGAAACAATGAGCAGCTTTAAAAGATAAAGATTAAGTAAAGATTAAAATGATTGTGGTAATTTTTTACTTACCAGATAACAAATGCAAATCAGAAATCAAAGATGAACCACAAAAATATTTTTCTTTTCTAAACATTGAAACAATCAATGGCCATTCACCTGGTTTACTTTCATCACCATTAACTACAAGCCCAATAAAACTTTTATTTCTTTCAAATTTCGAAACACCACAAGAATTTATACGTCGAATTGAAAATACTGAAGACTTCACAAAAATAATAATAAGAAAATGAAGTAAAAATTTCCCTTCATGTTGTCCAACTAAAATAAAAAGAAGTTCATACTTTTAAATTGTCGCAAATAGTTTTATAATATCAAAATAAAAGAATTCTTTTTAGAAATTTCTTTCCATGATTTTTGAAGAAAAAAATGAAACTAAAAGATTTTAAGTTTCAATTTACACTTTATTCTTAGTACGTGTGTATATTTTAACACAATGATATTATGAAGCAAAAAACCAGTTTGTTCTTAAACAACAAAATAAAAAATATCTGAGATTTCTGCATCTTCTTGTAAATGTCAAAAATTGATAGTTACTTTTTGGTGTGTAAAACAATATTGGATTTTTTAATATTCCACTACAATCACTTTATTTATCTTGATTCTGTTTTATTTTTGTGAACAGATAGAGAATTTTTTTAAAATTCTTAATCAACGTAATTTATCTTTTTTTTGCACTTTTCATTATACTAAAATTTAACTTTATAAACTTAATTGATAATAAAATACAACTTATTTGTTATAAACTTCATATAAAACATGTTTTATCTTCGAATATTTTAAACTTAATTTTAATTAGCGCAAAAAAATGTTTTTTCGTGTCCGGTTAATAACAAAGGCAAAAAACGACTAAAAGACAGAAGAAAAAGACAGACATCAGAACAGGTTTAATATCAAAAAAAATATTTCTTAAAATAGTTTTCTGAATTCTGTCAATCTCAAATTTTGAGCAAAAAAAGTGACATCGTAAGACAAAACCAAATAGGGAAGCAAAAGTATTTCGGTAAAAAAATGTGCTAAAAATTGCTTAAAATAAAATCACTTTTTCTTGGTTAAAAACAGCTCTGTGAAATTATCTGAATTTCGGTAGAAAAGACGTAATTTCAGCCGAAATTTATCTACAATTTTTTGACCGACATCACATCCAATCGAGAATTGAATTTGAATCTTTGAAAAAAAGTATCTTAATAGCTTACCTCGAAGCTATCAGGACATGAAATATATTTCTTTTCACTTGGCGAAAGCACTATTAAAAGTTTGTAATCAAAAATTTTGGCCTTAAAATCTTAACATTTGATTTCGACCGAAATGTGACATATTGATACGTTTGTATTCTAAAAAACAATGTTTGGTTATTCAAGCAATTTCTGCAGAATTGTGTTCGTTTTTGTAGTTTGATAAGTTTACTTTCTTTTTTCAGTATTAGAAGTTACTGCAGGTTACAAAAAACATCATATCAAATGTAAATTATTCAGTAAAACTTGATGATATTAATTTTCATGTCCTTAAAACATGTAAAAAATTTACTTAATTCCTTTGGTTCTTTTACAAATATTTATCAATGCAGATGTATTTAATTGCAATGCAGACATTTGATGACCAAAATAGGAAACTAATGTTCAATTTATTGCTCAATAAATAAATTAATAACTCAAAGAAATTTTTTCTCGTTAAACGTTCAATAATTTGCCAATAAAATGAATGTTCAATGAGATAAAAGTCAAAAGTAATCGTTAAAGAAGAAATTTCCTTTTCCGAAGTTATGAATGAAAATTTTTCTATGAGAAAAATGAAGATAGAAAAAATGTGTCATAAATAAAAAGAAATATTGAAGCTTCATTTCATGCTGTTATTGCTACAGGTCGTCAGACAGCATCATTCCATTAAAGTGAGAGTAGAGAGTAAAACAGAAAAAGGAAGGAATTTTTTAAGAGAATCATGATGCAATCAACTGCCGGAAAGGCAAAAAAAAAAAATATAAAAAAATATCATAAATCATGACGTAAGAGAAATTGCCTTTTCAGCTTGCGCAAAGTCATGTTTCTTCGGGAATATTTGATTCAATTATTTTAATATTAAAGTTATTTTCTCATTTTCTTCTTCTTATCTTTGAAATTTAATCCCATTAGCATCATCAATATCTGTCTGCAAAGTTCATTTTCAATCCATTATTTGCCAATTGATGTTCAGTGCTAATTATGTTAGTAGCAAACGAGAGAAAAAAGTGAGAATAACGTTAAAAGCAGGTGAAGCACTTATTCTCTTATCTTTAAATTTTTCATTCATTTTTATCCTCTTTTTACCTAAATCATACCATGATGAGATGACATTTTTCATAATTTTCATTCACAAAAGACTTCTTTCTTTCCCTCTACACTTTTTTCTGCTCTAGGTTGATGATAAACTCAATTTGACTGCTATCAGCATCAACAGAAACAGAGAAATAAACTGAGTGTGAGAGAAATTTTTTGCTCTTTTTCTCTTTGTACTTTTAGAAATTCATTTCGGAAGCGAAATAAAGTAATCCTAGGGAAAATAAGTGATGATGATAAATGCAATTTTATTAAATGGATTAGAAAAAATGTAGATATACTGATTGAAATTTATGTGTATATTCAGATAAAATTTGTGAAAAAAATCTTTGCAGTTTTATTTGATTGTAAACAACTTGACTTTTAGAAATTACTTGACACAAACTTGACTTTTTGTGTTACTTGAAAATAGAGTTCGGACTTGAGCGCAGGCTTGCATGCAAGTTGACTTAGACAAAAATGTTCTAACTCATTTAAATTTTATTCAATTTGGTTGAAATTTTGTACACTTATATAAAAAGATTTTCACTTAAATTTACAAAGTTTCAACCAAATTGAATGAAATTTGAATGATTTAGAACAATTTTGTGTAATTCAACTTGCATTCCATTCTGGGATCAAATCTGAACTCTACTTGACAATTTAAAATTACTTGATCAAATTTTATATTTATCATTTTGATAAATTTATAATGGTTAAGTTAAAAAGATAAAAATCTACCCTAAAAATCACATCATTCTAAATTTACAAACCATCCCTTGCAGTATGTAGTAGAATGTCAAGAATAAGATGAAGAAGTAACAAATGTAGAGACGTGATGTTGAAGGTATACATCATAAAAATTTAATTTCATGCATGGTTACATCCAACAGATGCTTTAAGTGCAACAGATGCTCAAGTTTTGAGTGCTCCAGAGTTAAGTAGAGTCACTGATCTTTCACACAAATCAAGTTTTTTAATTTTAACACCAATATGAGATGATGTAGCATATCATTAGACCGTAAGTTGTTTTGAACTATTTCAAACTTAGGTAAAAAATCACTTTTCATTTTCACAGATTTCCATATAAGTATTAGCATACAGTATAATATAACTTCTTTGAAGCAGATTATTCCAGGCATCAACTTTGTGTAGAGATCAGCAGTCGGATGAAGCGGATCAAGATTAAGAATAAGTTTTATACATCTATCTTGAATTGATTGAACTCACCTTAAATCACCATTTCTCAGGTGTGAGTATATGAAACCGCAATAATTAAGATGTATGTATTAAAAAATTGAATAAGTTCTTTCTTTTCCAGATGTTTTCTAGTTATTCTCAAGGCATTGACTGCATCTCTCAATTTACTCATAGGATATTCAGTTGATTGTCAAAAGTGAAAAAATATCAAGATTTATACCTAGATGCTTATGATTATTAACAAAGTTAAGTGAAAAATCAATATATTGCGTCAGTTGTTCAATTTGATCTTCAGTAAGAGTGTCGGTTACTAAACATCATTATATTAGTCTTGTCATGATTATTGATATTGTAATATTGATTTATAGTTAAAATGTCACTTCTTATTTTTGTTATTCCTAGATTAATTTATTTCTATTGGATTCCAAATTGATACAGAAATCATCAGCGAATGACATCTTCTTGGAGTGCAGTTGAGATATAAAGGAAATCAATTAACGCTGTATTGAACAAAAAGGGTCCAGGACTAAACCTTGAGGAACACCCAGTATGATTTCGCTAATTTCACTATGTCTCTCCAATATTCTTTGAAATCGACCATCTAAATAACTGTTCAATAAATCAAGTGTGTGACATTTATACCTGTTGCTTTTAATTTATGTAGGATGACTTTTATTGAGAAGATCAAACGCTTTTCGCAAAAATTACTCAAACGTTGTTTAATAACCTTAAATTCATCAAATCTTACGAAAAAACGCTCACATTTATACAGGGTTGGAAAATACAGAATCTGTATACAGATTCTGTTACAGATTTTTACAGAATCTGTCCTGTAACAGAAAATCTGTATACAGATGAAATCTGGGCCCAGGTGAAATCTGTATACAGATTACAGAAATTTTCTGTATGTATACAGGAAAAATCTGTATACAGATGAAATCTGTATACAGGTTGAATCTGTATACAGATTATTTCTGTATACAGGAAAATCTCTGTATACAGAATCTTTATGAATGTTTACATTTCTGTAAACATATTGTTTAAAATGCTTTTTAAAACAATAAACTGTTGAGAGAATTGATCTCGGAACCTCTAGTATACTAGGCCGAGTCTTTACTAACTAAACCACTACAGGTATACACTATATTAATAAAGATTTTGCAAAATTCATACTTGAACATATCTTAGTATCATTCACTATTAAATATTATACTTAGATATGATATTCGAATATGATTTCACGAATGCGAGAGCGATTTTTAAAGAACTTGAAAACTAAGATATGTTCAAGTATGAATTTTGCAAAATCTTTATTAATATAGTGTATACCTGTAGTGGTTTAGTTAGTAAAGACTCGGCCTAGTATACTAGAGGTTCCGAGATCAATTCTCTCAACAGTTTATTGTTTAAAAAGCATTTTTAAACAATTTTGAATGTTTACAAAAATGTAAACATTCATACAGATTCTGTATACAGATTTCACCTGTATACAGAAAATTTCTGTAATCTGTATACAGATTTCACCTGGGCCCAGATTTCATCTGTATACAGATTTTTACAGATTTCCAACCCTGCATTTATACTTTGGGTGTAGGCGAGAATCGAATTCAGAATCCCGACTTACTAGACGAAGACACTATCAATGAGACATTGAAGAATTTCAAATCTTAAATCTAGTCTTACAGAATAACTATTTATACACAATTCTTGTATTCGATTCTTACTACCAATTCAGTAAATTGGTTTTGCACTTGATTTCACAACTAAATACTAGAATTGATGAAAAAAACACTCAAAATACTAAAAATCACATTTAGAAATTTTCGCCTTTGACTAGTCTCGAACCGCCGATCTCAGTGTTACTAATCCAAGACACTACCAACTGACTATTGAGAACTTACTAAAAAGTTGGCAAAAAACCTATTTAAATAATGCTTTACTATTAAAAAATCTAAAAAATGTTCTCGCATTGGATTTCACAACTATTATGAATAAAACACCAAACCACTGAGTACTCAACAGTTGTAGTGGAATACAAAATCGAAATGTGAAAATTATTTAGAATTGAAACTGTATTACCTGATAAACCTCGTTCACATTGAAAATTATAGTTGTATGATAAACTCAAATTTTTACTTGCAGCTGATACCTAGGTTAGAGTTTTGTTATAAAATTTTATAAATTTAATTTCTCGCATTGGATTTATAACTATTATGATCAAATTTAATATCAAAAATTAAATTACTCAAACAATAGACTTCTCAATTTCCTTACTATATGGAAGATTTGAAAATTAGTATTCCTAGAGAGAGAATACTACGCATGTTATATGCGTACAAGAGTTGAGTTAAATTTTGATCCGAAAATAATTATATATCTATATCAATAGCGTTTTCACAATTTTGGCAGTTTAGTGTAAAAGGGTTTACTACTTGTTGTAGTATAATAAGATATGATTCAGAATAGTATTTATGACTTTCCATATACGTGATACTTTACAATGTACACATAATTTAAATGTCATAAAGCATCTTTATAAAGATATTTATGACTTGTTATAAATAATACTTCTCTGAGTATTGTATATTTAATATGTCTTAAAGCACTAATGAATCTAAATCGTAATATTCGTTTCCAAATACGTCTGCTAATTAGCATTAAGGTTATTTGGAATGTAATTACAGGTATTATACAACAAGTATCGATAATACGTATTGAATTTTTTTACTGACTTTATTTGAAGTATTATGGCATGGGACCATATAAGGAATGTAATACTTTTAACAAAGTCATTTATTCCTTGTTGATTCCACCTACCCGTCGGTGGTCCTCTTAAGTTGGATACAATTCAACGAGCCAAGTGAGTCAACATTTCAAAAGTTCTTGGGGATATGAGTTATAATGGACGAGTTTAAATGTCAGTACATTTATACTCAACTACAATCCATTCTTATCATATGATATGTACAGACACATAAGACAATATATTTTTTACTTTAAAATGTGATTTAACCGATTTTTTGCAAAAACACTTAAACTTCATCCAAAATATACGATTACAGAATGGGTCAGATTGCTTATTTAGTAATCCGTGCAAGCGAAGCTTTGTACTTTCATATGACTCGACGTAGGGCGAGCATATAGGTTGAACGGAGCTCACGAAGTTTGACGCGGTCGAACGTCAAAACAATCCAAAAGACTGATCTTTTACGAAAATTTTTCTTTATGATATAAAAAAAATTTAATTTAAAATCTTTCTATGTCATTATTCTCAAAGAAAGCGCTAAAGTACTGCAGAATAGTTTATTTTCTTTTTCATTCTTACACGTTTCATTTAGAATTTGCAGTCAAAAATTAAATTTGATTACTGAGATTTTGAAAATTCTTAATTAAACCTTGAAAATACCTTTTGGTATATTTTTTCGTTCATAATCTAACATTAATATATGTCTTACCCCTGGGGGACGGACAGACCGTTATTGGTATCTAATTCAAATTAAGTACCAATAACGCGCACCACTTAAATTTGGTGTAATTTTTGATTTTCAAATAAAACCGTTTAACTGTAAGACTTCTAATTTTCTGTCTTATATGTTCATTGTTTAAATTGTTTATTTTTAAAAAAAAAAAAAAATGGGAAAGAGTTTTATTCATTCTGTTCTGGAGGTTTCGGTGCACAAAATCATTTTTATGAAATTACAAAACAAAGAATTTGTGATGAATGCATCTCTAACTTGATTGAAACACTTCTTTATCTGAAACACTTTGAAATTTTGAAGACTTTTTTCCTATTGAATTTACATGGCGAACCGTTTTCAAAACAAGTATTGAGCACAACAGTTTTCTCTCAGCGTCAATCAAAATTAATGAAGTTGTTTCTGCAAAAATTACATGTGATAGATGTAAGTCAAAATTTTTTGAATATGGAAGAAATAATTCAGAAACATGGAGTTTGTCAATTGAGATGAGCAATTTTTATTCTCATCAGAGACAGAGTCAATTGATACTATAAAGTTTTGGGAAACATTTAAAGATGTTATTTTAACGCAAGTCGATTTAACTGTTGAACACTGCTTCTCTACAGTGAACACCATAATTTCAATTTTTTCTTAAATTTCGTACTAAGCTTGAACTACATCAGCGTTTTCCACATAGACACAATGCTTATGCATCAAAATGCAATTAAAAATAATGTAAAATTTTTTTTTATTCTTCTAAGAATTTTAATAAAGAAATTGAAAATAACGGTCGTTTTTCATTTGAATATTATTCTTCAGTGTGCGCCTTCAGCACGCAAATCTTCGTAAAAATTTTATTTGAAAATTAACGTCTAAAAATTCTGTCCGTCCCCCCAGGGTCTTACCTGATGTAAATTTTTGAAAAATTTCAAAACTTAATTGACTTTTATTTTTTAGAAAAGCAATAAAAGTCAATTATTACTGAAAATGTCAACTAATCCAGTAATGGACGAACGCTTTGAGCAACTTAGGATTATTCTTGTCCAACACATATACATTAATGCGGAGACATTTGATAACGGTAAGTGTTAACTAGTTAATTATAAATTAAAAAATATTTAAACTGATTTTTTTTCTTATTTTAGAGGACGAGGATATTTTCAATTGATAACTGCAAAATACGGTATTCCTTTCAAATTGATAAAATCAAAATTGATAACATGAAGAGACAATACAGGCGCTACATTCGCGAGGAGCGTCAACTTAAAAAATGGATGTCATTTTATTGTGAGAATGAAGCTCATTCAAATATTTTGCACATTTCATTTAAATCTGATGATGTTGAAATGCAAAAAACAAAAACCACACACATCAAATGGAATCAAATTAGCACCATCAACTGAAATTCAAATGGATATCGATGCAGAAATTTTAACAAATCATCAAATTTAACACAGCCATCTGAAATTGAAAACGATCAAAATTTCATAAGTTCATTGAATTTTTGGAACGAGAACTCAAGAAACGACCAGAAGAAGTTCGAAACAATTTCATTCAAATGAATCAAGCCTTCCTGTATGAAAATCCAGTACAAGAGTAAAAGAAAAACAAAATGTAATTAAATAAAAAAAAGAAAAAAAAATAAAAAGTTTAAAAAAATTATTGAATGTTTTATTTATTTATGTTTTTTTCAGAATTTTCCGTTTGAAGGGCCAAAAAAATAATCATAGTAATCGTTTTTTTAAGTTAATTAATTGCATTTTATTATTTATTTAATTATTAAAATGCATTTATTTATTCCCTTCTCGTTAAAATTCAATAATTGAAAAGATAGGTGTAACTTTCTCTTTTTTTTCCAACCCCGATTTAGAAGTTTGAGAGATAATATTGTTTACATAAAATAGAAGCAAAAACAGAAAATTCTAATTAAGAGTTTAAATGAGACGATACAAGTAGAAATGTAAGTCCATTTTGACTTTAAATTTTTCGTTCTGATATATTTGACTTATATTTTTAACATATTTTTAATTTTTACTTGTTAGAAACGTCTTTGAATTTCTTTATTCGATTAAGATTCATTAGTGCTTTAGACATATTAAATATCCAATACTCAGAGAAGTATTAATTTATAAAAGTCATAAATATCTTTATAAAGATGCTTTATGACATTTAAATATGTGTAAACTGTAAAGTAACACGTATATTATATATGAAAGTCTATTATACTACAAGTAGTAAATCCTTTTACTCTAAACTGCCAAACTTGTGAAAACGCTTATTGGTTATAGATATATTATTTTTCGGATCAAAATTTAAGTCAACTCTTGTACGCATAAACATGCGTAGTATTCTCTCTCTAGAAATACTCTAATTTTCAAATCTTCCATATAGTAAGGAAATTGAGAAGTCTATTGTTTGAGTAATTTAATTTTTGATATTAGTCATAATTAGTTATGAAATCCAATGCGAGAAATTCAATTCTATACCAAACTCTAACCTAGGTATCAGCTGCAGTAAAATTTGAGTTTATCATACAACAAAATTTTCAATGTGAACGAGTTTTTTATTAAGTAATACAATTTCAATTCTATAATTTTCAACATTTCGATTTTGTATTCCACTACAACTGTTGAGTACTCAGTGGTTTGGTGTTTTTATTCATAATAGTTGTGAAATCCAATGCGAGAACATTTTTTAAGATTAATAGTAAAGCAATATTTAAATAGGTTTTTTGCCAACTTTTTTGTAAGTTCTCATAGTTCAGTTGGTAATGTCTTGGTCTAGTAACCTGAGATCGGCGATTCGAGACTAGATGAAGGCGAAAATTTCTAAATGTGAATTTTAGTATGTTTTGAGTGTTTTTCATCAATTCTAGTGTGTGAAATCAAGTGCGAATCAATTTCTACTGAATTGGTACTCAAGAACCAAATACAAGAATTGTATAAATAGTTTATTCTGTGAGAGAACGTTTTAAAACTTAAATTCCTTCAATGTATCATTTCATAGTGTCTTCGTCTAGTAAGTCGGAATTCTGAATTCGATCTTGCCTACACCCAAAGTATAAATTTGAGAGTTTTTTTTTAAAAGATTTGATGAATTTAAGGTTATTTAACAACGTTTGAGTATTTGACTTGTTAACATATAATCTACGTATTGTATATTTAATGTCTTAAACACTAATGAATCTAATTCGTAATATTCCTTTTCAGTAACGTTAGCTAATTAGCGTAAAGGTTAAGAAATCTGTTCGTTTTTTTTATTCGGATAAAATTACAGGTATTATTGAAAAGACAAGTATCGATAATAGGTATTTAAAGGTCATAAAGCTCTTTTAGAGATTTTATG
>CM031379.1:24875522-24979499 GCA_018290095.1 Polypedilum vanderplanki | reverse complement strand
AAATAATGAAATGATAAATCGTATTAAAGTCTCTGATGTATTTTCTTCTTTGGTTTAAATAAATTTCTCATGAAGCAATGTGTTTGTCTCACGAGATTATTAATCAAAATCAACAATAGAAAACCAGCAAAAAAGGCCAAAGAAGGAAAAATTTATGAATAAAAATTCAATAGTGTTAATCTTAAGTCACTTGTTTAGAGCGCATTTTTATCATCAATATTAAGTTTAAAGTGTCAATTTTTTCATCCATTATAATTCATACTGTTTTTGGAAATCAACTCAATTATTTTTCACAAATGAATTTTAACTTGATTTGATTTTTATCATTTGAGTTTTCCAGTTGACTTGACTTATATACTTGACTTGATTTAAATTTTTTACTTGACAGTTTTACTTGTGCATGCAAGTGCCGAACCCTATCTTTTTGACTTAACGTTTGCAATTCAAAGTTTAAGAAAATTAATTTACAAAAATTTGTATGCCATAATTTGAACTAGTACCATACAATTTATATTACACATATTAAAAAGCAAGAGACTCTTTTAAACTAAATTGATGCAAACCTGTTTCTGAAAAGAATTTTAAAGTAAAACAGACAAAATGCAAAAATTGAACTTTTTTCCAAATATGATAACGTTAAAAAAAATTTTTGCTCTTTGATTTTAAAAGAAAATTTGACTGAATAGCACCTGAGGAATAATAACAAAATATTCTTTTAAAGGTGGACTTGTTAGTGACAAATTATTCCCATATGGCTCACTTTATCATCAACAAGGGAATAATTTAAGCTGTCTAAGCTATCAATGAATCGAGTCAATTGTTTTGTACAATTACAAATTACATTTTTCACTTTCTTTCTTTTTCAACACGTTCGTGATCTGCCAAAGAATTTTTTCTCCCTTGTTTTTCAATTTTTCAAGCATTTTCTAAGAAACAATAGGGTGAAATACAATGAATGAATGTAGGAGGCTGTATATGTGTATATATTCCTTCAGCGTCAATCAAAATTATGGAAGTTTGTTCTGCAAAAATTACATGTGATAGATGTAAGTCAAAATTTTTTGAATATGGAAGAAATAATTCAGAAACATGGAGTTTGTCAATTGAGATGAGCAATTTTATTCTAAGTATAGAATTTGCATTTGGAAAACTCTCATCAGAGACAGAGTCAATTGATACTTTAAAGTTTAGGGAAACATTTAAAGATGTTATTTTAACGCAAGTCGATTTAACTGTTGAACACTGCTTCTCTACAATGAACACCATAATTTCAATTTTTCTTAAATTTCGTACTAAGCTTGAACTACATCAGCGTTTTCCACATAGACGCAATGCTTATGCATCAAAATGCAATTAAAAATAATGTACAATTTTTTTTTATTCTTCTAAGAATTTTAATAAAGAAATTGAAAATAACGGTCGTTTTTCATTTAAAATTATTCTTGCAGTGTGCGCCTTCAGCACGCAAATCTCCGTAAAAATTTTATTTGAAAATTAACGTCTAAAAATTCTGTCCGTCCCCCCAGGGTTGCATGCAACTTGACTTACACAAAATGATTCTAACTCGTTTAAATTTTGTTAACTTATATAAAAATATATTTGACTTAGATTCAACAAGTTTCAAGCAAATTGAATAAAATTTGAATGAGTTAGAAAAATTTTGTGCAATTCAACTTGCACGCAGGCCTGCACTCAAGTTCGAACCCTACGAATTTGCAAAAATTTCTATTCTTAGAAAATTTTAAAAAATATGTAAACAAATGAGATTTTGAATTTTAAAAACCGTTAATTAAAAAAGTTTAATTTTATAATTTTTTG
Source organism: Polypedilum vanderplanki (assembly GCA_018290095.1). Taxonomy (NCBI): domain Eukaryota; kingdom Metazoa; phylum Arthropoda; class Insecta; order Diptera; family Chironomidae; genus Polypedilum; species Polypedilum vanderplanki. Next base: position 24,977,681 of record CM031379.1, on the reverse strand, counting down.
AATATTTTTAATATATTTAACTTTGTACTTAAATTCCTATGCAAAAAAATTATGATCTGTATAGCACATATATCTAGATACATAATCACAAAAGCATACAATAATAAAGAGTGCGAGATGAGATAAAAAAATAGCAGAAGCATGAGAGAATGTTTGAGTATAGTCATATTGAATGTTGCTCCATGTTATATGATAATGCTTGTGATGGTGTAGTCATTGAGGAACAGCGAAAAACAAAAGAAAAAATTCCTGTTTGTTCTCTGTGTCTATATATGTGCTTTTGTGGATGTAGAACAAGGTTAAATTATGTAATATTGTGCCGCTATTAATCCTTCAAGCATTTCATTCGAGCTGCTTCAGATTTGTACAATTCTTTTAACTCTCATCTGCTGCTCTTGTTGAATTCAATTGTGATTTTTTTCTATTCATTCAAATAGAATTGAATGGAGTATTCTTATGCAAACTAATTTGAAGAGAAAAAATGTTGCTCATTAAAAATGTAACAAAAGTAAAATGTGCAAAGTCTATTCATAATTTACATGCGTTTTTTTTTCAAATCTGCCAATGCTTTTTTATTTAAAAATATAATTGAATTTAAGGAAATTATTTTTTTTGATAGTTGGTCTTTTCTAAAATTATGATAAATCTATGGTTCGCACTTGCCCGCCATAAAGTCAAAGTGTTGGCGCCAACAAATGTCAAGTAGCAATTCAAGTCAAGTTACTCAAAAAATGTCTATAATTCATTTAGATGAAACTTGATAAGGTTGAATGTTGGTAAATTTATGTGAAAATTAATGATTCTTTTATTTACTTAAAGTTTCGATCGAATTAATAAAAATCTAATGAATCAAAGATAATTTTTGAGAAAATCAACTTGAATTGCTACAGAACAATTGTCGGCGCCGACAATAAACAGTAAGTGCGAATCATAGTTTTTACACAGAATATATAAAAATTTTCGTAATAAATAAATTTTGATTTTTGCATTCTTTTTTTGAGTTTCAGGTTATTTTGCTATTCAACTTTCAGAAACTGAGAATGAAAATTCTGTAATGATAAAAAATTACCTGAATTTGATGATCATTCGCAATTAATTTTTGTGTATAAACAGTACAAAATTTGCAGAATAATTGACAGTTTCATTTCAACTATTGAAGCAACAACAACAAGAATTCTTTAAATTTCAATCTTTAGATTTTCTTAGTTAATCTCTAAAATGGCACCACCAGCAAAAAAAATGAAAAGATGCAACAACAAGGAAAATAAATTGAATAATTCAATCAAAAATTATTTTAAGACAGTTGAACAACCTGAATCACAATGGCATCACCAGTTGCAAAAGAAACGAAGAAAGCCAAGCAAGAAGTTACAAAAGTTGCAAAACAAAACAGCAAAAGAAAGTTAAAGAAAAATCAGAGCAAACTAAAATGACACCAGAAAAATCTAACCAAGTTGAAGTTGCTGAGAAACAATAAAAGCTGCAATTATTGAAAAACCAAAAAAAGTTGTTAAAAAATCTAAAAAAGCAACCAAAACTATTTCTGAAGATCAAAATGATGTTCCAACGCAAAGTGAACCATCAAATTTTGCTTTGACTTCTTTAAAATTCAAAAATTTGGCAGAACTTTATCCTTGGGTTGATGAAAAACTGACAAGAATTGTTTTTAAAACAAAATCATCAATTGAAGTTTTAATGAGTGAATTTTGCTTATTTTCAACTTACAAATGCATGAATGAAGTTTGTGAATTTTTCACAACTGATTTTGATGAATTTAAAAAACATATGATAGAACATAGTGATTCAAATTGTCATTACTGCAGCTTCTGTTTAAAAGGATTTGAAAAACCTTCTGAATTAGGAACTCATATTGACTTAAATCATCGATATGATCGTTTTCAATGCAATTACTGCATGTTAAGATCTTGTCAAAAAGGCTATGTCGCAATTCATCAAAATAAATTTCATCACAAGCACCTTGCATGATTTTTAAGTCACCAGTTCAGAAACTCCTAAAAAGTACATTGAAAAATGCAGAACAAAACATGATAAAAAATCGAAAAAATTTGTTTCATCTTATCGCTGCAAAACTCCAAGATGCAAGGAAAGTTTCTACTGCAAGACCAACTACAGAAAACATCTTGAATCAGAAAAGACAAAACCAAGTTGCTCTGAATTCGGCACAATAATTGATGAACAAATGAAAAAAATTGATCATTCAAAAACATCGAATAAACTTGAAGGTTTCACAGAATGTCTTTTTTGTCATTATGGAACTGATGAAGATGACATTCTTGAACATATGTCGATGAATCATCAAAGTGAATTTGCTTACATTTGCAAACGTTCAATGCCAACATTTGTGGTTGCTAGAGAAACGCTTTTGACTCATACAACCATTGAATTTGTTGGTGCACATCCATCAGAAACTTGCAATTTTGGAGGTGATTTGGAAAAATTGAAATCTAAGTAAATTTTATAACTTGGTTGTTAAAATATAAGAAAATGTAAAGAAAACTTTGAAATAAAAATTGAAAAAGAAGGTTTGTTTTCTTGTTAATTTAAAAATTACCCGAACTTTGTGATTCATTAAAAATACTCATTTTAAATGAAGATTCTTTTAAGATTTTTTCTGTTATATTAAAATTTATTAAATTTCTGTAGTTAAAAACTAATTTTTGCTTTTGAAATTCTACCTAAAAATATTTAAATCAAACTGATAAAATACAAAGAGATTTTTATGACAATTCCGAGAAGACTTAAAGTCTTTAATACAAAATTTCATCAGAAAAAGACTTTAAAATACCTTCACAAAATGAAAATTCCAATCTATCTTAATTTTACTTCCTTTCAACTAGAATCCTATTACGAAGCAAAAAGAAGACACTCTGGAATGTTAAAGGTTGCAAAATACGCCTCAAATCATTCGACAAATAAACCTTTGTAGGAGCAGCAGATGAGTGTGTTTTTCATTATTCAAAGAGAAATATTTTGATATTCTGTATATCATACACAGAGCAAAAGAGAGAGTGGAAAAATATCCAGAAGTTATTCAACATTCACCGTGACATCAAACTTGCCTCTTCCTTTTTTATGTGTGTTATTGTCAAAAGGTACCAATGGCAAATGAATGAAATGATAAATCGTATTAAAGTCTCTGATGTATTTTTCTTCTTGGTTTAAATAAATTTCTCATGAAGCAATGTGTTTGTCTCACGAGATTATTAATCAAAATCAACAATAGAAAACCAGCAAAAAAGGCCAAAGAAGGAAAAATTTATGAATAAAAATTCAATAGTGTTAATCTTAAGTCACTTGTTTAGAGCGCATTTTTATCATCAATATTAAGTTTAAAGTGTCAATTTTTTCATCCATTATAATTCATACTGTTTTTGGAAATCAACTCAATTATTTTTCACAAATGAATTTTAACTTGATTTGATTTTTATCATTTGAGTTTTCCAGTTGACTTGACTTATATACTTGACTTGATTTAAATTTTTTACTTGACAGTTTTACTTGTCTTTTTGACTTAACGTTTGCAATTCAAAGTTTAAGAAAACTAATTTACAAAAATTTGTATGCCATAATTTGAACTAGTACCATACAATTTATATTACACATATTAAAAAGCAAGAGACTCTTTTAAACTAAATTGATGCAAACCTGTTTCTGAAAAGAATTTTAAAGTATAACAGACAAAATGCAAAAATTTGAACTTTTTTTCAAATATGATAGCGTTAAAAAAAATGTTTGTTCTTTGATTTTAAAAGAAAATTTGACTGAATAGCACCTGAGGAATAATAACAAAATATTCTTTTAAAGGTGGACTTGTTAGTGACAAATTATTCTCATATGGCTCACTTTATCATCAACAAGGGAATAATTTAAGCTGTCTAAGCTATCAATGAATCGAGTCAATTGTTTTGTACAATTACAAATTACATTTTTCACTTTCTTTCTTTTTCAACACGTTCGTGATCTGCCAAAGAATTTTTTCTCCCTTGTTTTTCAATTTTTCAAGCATTTTCTAAGAAACAATAGGGTGAAATNTACACAAATACATGCTTAAACTGAATGAGATCACGTTCGAAGACAATTCTTCATAATGTTCGTAGGTAGTTCGTTTTTATTTTGTTCTCTATGTGATGTAAAAGATGAATAGAAGAAAAAGCCACTTGCTTCATATTGTTTTACAAATTCACCTACAATTTTTTTTCACTTAAGTATAGAAAGCTGTTTTTATATGAAAAAATAATGAAAGGATTTGAAGGAAAATTTTATAATAAAAGTAAATGAAAAGAGCTGAAATGAATGTTTAATGATGATTTTTTCCATTGAAATTGAAAGCTTTTGTGTACTTGTAATTATTAATTATGGAATGCTTGAAATATTTTATTGAGAGAAATTTTTCATAATTGTATTTTATTGGGTTTAGACTTGCATGCTTATTTTACTTGATATCCGAATATTTTTTGTCAAGTTGATTTCAAGGTTGACTTACAAAAAAACGTCTTTTATATATTCATATTTTATTTAATTCATTTGAAATACATAGTAAATTAAAAAAATCACTGACTTTCATACAAGTTTCTTGAATTTTAAATGAAATAAATAAAATCAGAATGAATATCCTTTCTTTCCATCCTTTTGGTATCATCAACAAGGGAATAATTTAAGCTGTCTAAGCTATCAATGAATCGAGTCAATTGTTTTGTACAATTACAAATTACATTTTTCACTTTCTTTCTTTTTCAACACGTTCGTGATCTGCCAAAGAATTTTTTCTCCCTTGTTTTTCAATTTTTCAAGCATTTTCTAAGAAACAATAGGGTGAAATACAACAAAACATGCTAAACTGAATGAGATCACGTTCGAAGACAATTCTTCATAATGTTCGTAGGTAGTTCGTTTTTATTTTGTTCTCTATGTGATGTAAAAGATGAATAGAAGAAAAAGCCACTTGCTTCATATTGTTTTCACAATTCACCTACAATTTTTTTTCACTTAAGTATAGAAAGCTGTTTTTATATGAAAAAATAATGAAAGGATTTGAAGGAAAATTTTTATAATAAAGGTAAATGAAAAGAGCTGAAATGAATGTTTAATGATGATTTTTTCCATTGAAATTGAAAGCTTTTGTGTACTTGTAATTATTAATTATGGAATGCTTGAAATATTTTATTGAAGAAAATTTTTCATAATTGTATTTTATTGGGTTTGAACTTGCATGCTTATTTTACTTGATATCCGAATATTTTTTGTCAAGTTGATTTCAAGTAAATAAAATAAAATTCAACATTTTTTCACTCACTCTCAATCAATGAACTGCGAAGTATTTTTTCGTTGAGTTTATTAACAATTTATCAAATTTATTACACAGTCATAGCATGCTCTATGCTATCAATCAACAATCCCTCTCTCACTCACTCATAAGGATCATCATAAAAATCTTTCTCTACTCATTCATCGAGTTCAACAGCAATCGAAGAAATGAAGAGGGAAAAAAGATAAAAATGAAAATAGTTGAAAACCCAACAAGAATTTTAATCAATATCATTTGCTGATGCTGATGTGATGAGGTTTTCCTAAGGGCAGAAAGAAAGAGAAGAGAAAAAACTAACAAGTGAGAATGTGATAACAATAAAAGAAAAATGGCAAAAAACATACAAACACACACAATTGAGGGCGATTGTCTAGAAAATTAATTTGAAATGCAAGTGATGATACGTAAACAGTGCTTGTTGAAATTGATGAGATGTTTTGTTACTTCTAAGAATGAATGATGTGTGCTACTTACGACTATTTCTATTATTGAGCCACTTGTCTGTCATTTAATATTATATAAATGTAATAGGATTTTTGTTATTCATAGACAGTAAATTGATAGAGATGAAAAAGCAATAATGCCATAAGGATTTTCAAATAAATTTATTTTTATTCATACATAAATATTCATTAAGTCATAAATATGTTAGAAAATTTATTAAGAAATTTAATTAAAATTATTTGAAGTTATTTAGAAATTCAAAATTATTTTACAAGACAAAATTCAGTTCCATCTACTCTTTTTAAAAAACTGCAGGATTTTTAAACACGCCAGCAAAAAGAATGAGTCTCGTGGCTTTGTCAAGAATAAAGTAAATAAAAGGTCTGTTAGCATAGAACTGAAAAAAAATGATAAAAATTAGCACCTGAATTCAGAGTTGGAAAAGTAGCTACCTACTTTTCATATAAAAATCTACTTTCTACTTTTATTTTATATGAAAAGTAGATCTACTTTTCCAACTCTGCTTGAATTATTTGAAAAGTTAAAGAAAATTACCTTGACTTTGTTAGCAGAAATTAAATTTGTCACTGTTGGTGCTTCAGATCCTTTTTCATCTACATTAATTTTTGTCTTGTGAAGAATCGACGAAACATAGTAGTTATAATTGATTCCTGACAAATTTGCTGTATTCTCAAAAATCTCATTTATTTCCAACTAAAATTATTAATTTAAATTTTAAATTTATATTAATGGATTCATTGAATTCTTACATCTTTTAAAGTCTCCTTTAAATTGAGTGATGTGTTTATTTCAAAACGTGGAAGATGAACTTCAACTTCTAAGTTTTTATTTTCTTCTTTACTTTTTTTCAATTCTATTAGCAAGGTCTTTATTCCATAAACGCTAATGTTATTAATGACATCAATCAATGAAAGACCACGTTTTGGTAAAACAACAATCATTGAAATTCGATCTTCAGCGCTTTCTGGCAAATTAATTCTTTTTGCATATTCACGGTCGATTCCATATGGTAATTCAAGAAAATAACAGCCAAGATTTTGATTAAAAGCATAAGCAAATGAACCACTTTGAGACATCATATTAACTCTTCCAATTATTCTCTCCTCATTAATATCATAAAATGGTTCATACTTTGTTAATGTCGAATTGAAGGCAATTTTCCAGCTTCCTTTGAAATAAGTACATGCTAACAGTATTAACTGAGTCTGTTTAAAAAATCTCAATTTATAAAATTATTTCTAAAGTTTCATAAGAAAGGAATTACCTTAAGTACATCTTCACGTGAGATGACGTCAGTTATTAACCCACTTGTACTTTGTGAAACTCTGCCATTTACTTCACGTAAAGTTCTGTCTACATTTTTGAAATTTACAGGAATGTATTCTACATCATAAATTTTTTCTAAATTGTCTTCATATTCGCGTGTGATCGGTCGATTTTGATCACCTATCATAGCAGCAAATTTACGAAAGTTCACATCTGACGCACTTTTACTGTGTAAAAAATAAAATAAAATTCTTCGTCACGCATTAATTTTTAATATGATTTATCCGTTTTTACCTTAAAGCTAAGTTAGTATATTGATGGAAATCTCTTGTTCGTTGTCTATTTATTAAACCAAGAGCATTGTTTATTTCTTTATATGTATTACCAACTGCACCTTCAGCAAGGACTGCTAAAAGTGAATGAATTAAATATGGATTAATCATGAAATTTTCAGACTCAAATTGAGTCAAATACAAAAATAAGTGCAATCCAAATAGTTCAGTATTTTCTGACAATTCTTGATCCCATAATAATTTTCGAATATTAGTATCTACAGAAGTAGGCAAAATAAGAGGTAATTTTGTTGTTTTGCGATCAGCAGAGCTCATCTGTAATTTGTAATCAGAGGTGTAAGATGTGAAAAAATATTTTAATAATTTTTCAGCCTTGAAGTCATTATAAAGGAATAAGAAAAATATTTTTATAAAAAAATTTATAACTTTCAATCCCAGTAGTTTCAAAAATATGGTTCGGAACTTGCATGCATACTTGACTGGTATGCACATAGTGAATTGACTATTTGCATTCAAGTTTACCTAAAAAATGTCTTTAATTCATTCAAAATTTTATTTAATTTGACCAAAACTTATGCTATTTTATGTGAAAGTCAATGATTTACATAAAAATTTGCCAAATTTGACCAAATTAAATAAATTTTGAATGAATTAAAGATATAATTTTTTGTAAGTGATTTTGCATGCATATAGTCAAGTTACTATGCGCATACCAGTCAAGCATGCATGCAAGTGCCAAACCCTACATAAAAGTCATGTCATTTAAAAATCGAGAATTTTTGAAAAAATTTCTTAAAATATTTTTCCTATTCTATTTTATAATTATCATGACCAAAAACTACAGAGCTGATTTTTCGAATGATTTTTTTTCGATTTTGCATTTGAAGTGCGTTCCATTCTAATGTTTTTGAGTACCGCATCTCAAAAGGGCGGCATTTTTCTGATGCAGCATTTTTAAAGAACATGTCCTATTTAAGTGTAACATATATTTTCACTTTAATCAACTCTGTGTTGAATTTGGTTCAAATTTTAGTTTTTCTCAAGGATTTGGTTTTACTTCAGTTTTAATGCGTTTCTTTTCTTCTGGTTTAGATATTTCATTCATTTCTATATTAAAGAAATTTAAATTATTAATTTTTTTAAAATAATAATGAAATTATTTATTTACTTTCAATAATCCAGTCAATAAACTTGGTAACATCAACGAAAGCAACATAAACTTTTGGATCACAACCATTATGTTGTGCTTGTGACACAATTCCTTTCGTTTCGTATTTTCCACTTTTGTTATTTTTTACATAAAATCCTCCACCAGAATCTCCCAAACATGGAATCGCATCAGTGCCACCTGCACAAAAACTTCTTTCAGCCACAATGTAACTATACAGAGGATCTTTTAATAAACACTCAAAAACATTAATTGAATGCAATTCAGCTTGCTTTGGTGTCACTTCATGAATTTCACCAGACTCACTTTTGCCATAACCAACAACAATTCCATCAAAATTTTCTAAATTAGAATTTGGCTCAGGAAGACAAACTGGTTGTATAAAATCTGAAAATTGAACTCTTTCTGACATTTGAATAACTGCAATGTCAGCATTGCTACGATAAGCTTCAGCTGTATTATTAAACTCAGAATGAAGAAAAATTGAAGAAAAACTTCGATTGACTGAAAACTTCTCGTTGTTGTCTTTCAAATTGAATCGACCAAGAAGAGCAAAATAATCGTTAAGTTGAAAAGTGATTCCAAAATATTCGAAACAATGAGCAGCTTTAAAAGATAAAGATTAAGTAAAGATTAAAATGATTGTGGTAATTTTTTACTTACCAGATAACAAATGCAAATCAGAAATCAAAGATGAACCACAAAAATATTTTTCTTTTCTAAACATTGAAACAATCCATGGCCATTCACCTGGTTTACTTTCATCACCATTAACTACAAGCCCAATAAAACTTTTATTTCTTTCAAATTTCGAAACACCACAAGAATTTATACGTCGAATTGAAAATACTGAAGACTTCACAAAAAATAATAATAAGAAAATGAAGTAAAAATTTCCCTTCATGTTGTCCAACTAAAATAAAAAGAAGTTCATACTTTTAAATTGTCGCAAATAGTTTTATAATATCAAAATAAAAGAATTCTTTTTAGAAATTTCTTTCCATGATTTTTGAAGAAAAAAATGAAACTAAAAGATTTTAAAGTTTCAATTTACACTTTATTCTTAGTACGTGTGTATATTTTAACACAATGATATTATGAAGCAAAAAACCAGTTTGTTCTTAAACAACAAAATAAAAAATATCTGAGATTTCTGCATCTTCTTGTAAATGTCAAAAATTGATAGTTACTTTTTGGTGTGTAAAACAATATTGGATTTTTTTATATTCCACTACAATCACTTTATTTATCTTGATTCTGTTTTATTTTTGTGAACAGATAGAGAATTTTTTTAAAATTCTTAATCAACGTAATTTATCATTTTTTTGCACTTTTCATTATACTAAAATTTAACTTTATAAACTTAATTGATAATAAAATACAACTTATTTGTTATAAACTTCATATAAAACATGTTTTATCTTCGAATATTTTAAACTTAATTTTAATTAGCGCAAAAAAATGTTTTTTCGTGTCCGGTTAATAACAAAGGCAAAAAACGACTAAAAGACAGAAGAAAAAGACAGACATCAGAACAGGTTTAATATCAAAAAAAATATTTCTTAAAATAGTTTTCTGAATTCTGTCAATCTCAAATTTTGAGCAAAAAAAGTGACATCGTAAGACAAAACCAAAATAGGGAAGCAAAAGTATTTCGGTAAAAAAATGTGCTAAAAATTGCTTAAAATAAAATCACTTTTTCTTGGTTAAAAACAGCTCTGTGAAATTATCTGAATTTCGGTAGAAAAGACGTAATTTCAGCCGAAATTTATCTACAATTTTTTGACCGACATCACATCCAATCGAGAATTGAATTTGAATCTTTGAAAAAAAGTATCTTAATAGCTTACCTCGAAGCTATCAGGACATGAAATATATTTCTTTTCACTTGGCGAAAGCACTATTAAAAGTTTGTAATCAAAAATTTTGGCCTTAAAATCTTAACATTTGATTTCGACCGAAATGTGACATATTGATACGTTTGTATTCTAAAAAACAATGTTTGGTTATTCAAGCAATTTCTGCAGAATTGTGTTCGTTTTTGTAGTTTGATAAGTTTACTTTCTTTTTTCAGTATTAGAAGTTACTGCAGGTTACAAAAAACATCATATCAAATGTAAATTATTCAGTAAAACTTGATGATATTAATTTTCATGTCCTTAAAACATGTAAATAAATTTACTTAATTCCTTTGGTTCTTTTACAAATATTTATCAATGCAGATGTATTTAATTGCAATGCAGACATTTGATGACCAAAATAGGAAACTAATGTTCAATTTATTGCTCAATAAATAAATTAAAACTCAAAGAAATTTTTTCTCGTTAAACGTTCAATAATTTGCCAATAAAATGAATGTTCAATGAGATAAAAGTCAAAAGTAATCGTTAAAGAAGAAATTTCCTTTTCCGAAGTTATGAATGAAAATTTTTCTATGAGAAAAATGAAGATAGAAAAAATGTGTCATAAATAAAAAGAAATATTGAAGCTTCATTTCATGCTGTTATTGCTACAGGTCGTCAGACAGCATCATTCCATTAAAGTGAGAGATAGAGAGTAAAACAGAAAAAGGAAGGAATTTTTTAAGAGAATCATGATGCAATCAACTGCCGGAAAGGCAAAAAAAAAAATATAAAAAAATATCATAAATCATGACGTGAAGAGAAATTGCCTTTTCAGCTTGCGCAAAGTCATGTTTCTTCGGGAATATTTGATTCAATTATTTTAATATTAAAGTTATTTTCTCATTTTCTTCTTCTTATCTTTGAAATTTAATCCCATTAGCATCATCAATATCTGTCTGCAAAGTTCATTTTCAATCCATTATTTGCCAATTGATGTTCAGTGCTAATTATGTTAGTAGCAAACGAGAGAAAAAAGTGAGAATAACGTTAAAAGCAGGTGAAGCACTTATTCTCTTAATCTTTAAATTTTTCATTCATTTTTATCCCTCTTTTTACCTAAATCATACCATGATGAGATGACATTTTTCATAATTTTCATTCACAAAAGACTTCTTTCTTTCCCCTCTACACATTTTTCTGCTCTAGGTTGATGATAAACTCAATTTGACTGCTATCAGCATCAACAGAAACAGAGAAATAAACTGAGTGTGAGAGAAATTTTTTGCTCCTTTTTCTCTTTGTACTTTTAGAAATTCATTTCGGAAGCGAAATAAAGTAATCCTAGGGAAAATAAGTGATGATGATAAATGCAATTTTATTAAATGGATTAGAAAAAATGTAGATATACTGATTGAAATTTATGTGTATATTCAGATAAAATTTGTGAAAAAAAATCTTTGCAGTTTTATTTGATTGTAAACAACTTGACTTTTAGAAATTACTTGACACAAACTTGACTTTTTGTGTTACTTGAAAATAGAGTTCGGACTTGAGCGCAGGCTTGCATGCAAGTTGACTTAGACAAAAATGTTCTAACTCATTTAAATTTTATTCAATTTGGTTGAAATTTTGTACACTTATATAAAAAGATTTTCACTTAAATTTACAAAGTTTCAACCAAATTGAATGAAATTTGAATGATTTAGAACAATTTTGTGTAATTCAACTTGCATTCCATTCTGGGATCAAATCTGAACTCTACTTGACAATTTAAAATTACTTGATCAAATTTTATATTTATCATTTTGATAAATTTATAATGGTTAAGTTAAAAAGATAAAAATCTACCCTAAAAATCACATCATTCTAAATTTACAAACCATCCCTTGCAGTATGTAGTAGAATGTCAAGAATAAGATGAAGAAGTAACAAATGTAGAGACGTGATGTTGAAGGTATACATCATAAAAATTTAATTTCATGCATGGTTACATCCAACAGATGCTTTAAAAGAGCATAAAGAATGTAACAGTTTATAAAAAGGGAGGCAAGTAAGTAACTAAGTGAGTGAGTGAAGGAAAGACGGTAACAATTTTAGCAATTTTTCTTCTAGTTTCAATTTGTGTGTCTTCTCATCTCTGCAATTTGAAAAATTTTGCTATGGAATAAAATGAATTTTTTCTTGCTCTATTCTTCTTCATTTAGTGTAAAAATAAATTATTTTAACATCATTCATGTCATGTCGATAGTAAGAAAACTTTTCTTTCTCATTTCTATCTCGTTTCCTAAATGACAAAACTGCTACTTCTACTACTGCTATGCTATGGAAGGAAACTAACTAACTCGCTTGCTTAATATAAGAAAAACTTTTCTTACCTTTTGGCTCTTGAATTTTAAATTAATTTAAGCAAGCAACTAACTTGGTTGGCTTACAAAAGAAATTGTAAATTGTATGAGAATTGAAATTTCTTCTTTTGTTTATTGTTCTTTTGAGTTATTGTTGCTGTTAAGGGAAAATTTGTTGTTTCCTTTTCGTTTGATTCATTAGAGCTAATTTTCTAGAAATTGGGTCGAAAGAAGCCTTTTCTTATTATGAAATGCAAATTTGAAAATTAAGAAAATGAAATTTTTTTTTTAATTTTTTCTCTTTTGAATAAATTTAAATTTAAGACCAGATGCAAATATTTAGGATTTTAACTAGATTTAAATGATTTTAAAATGCATAATTTTCGTGGTTTTTTCAATTTTACTTTGTTTTGCGAAGAAATTTTTTTGAAGGAATTAAAAGCAAATTTTTATCGGGAATAAGATAAATTTTTTGGAATTCAATTAACGTAGAATTCAAAAAAAGTTTTTTAACGAATATTTGTATATGGCAAGTAACTTTCACGGTTATGAAATTTTAACTTGGATACCAGGAGATCGCGATGAAACTGCCATTTTTGAAGTAACTTCAATCGATTCAGGTCAATACTTTACAATTAAAAATAAATATTAAGATTTTTAAAAGCAGGAGGTTTAAAAGATGAAGAAGATCATGAACGAAGAATAATTGACAGTAAAAAAAATATTCCGAAAATGATTCAAATTATCATTGGGAAATTTATTCTGTTAACAGTGACTCGTTTGCTATAAAAACAGAAATCAGCAAGAATTTCTTTATGCAACGGGTGATATTTCAATAAAAATGCTCAAAGACGAAGAATTTTCACTTGGATACCAAATGATATATTTAATGCTAAATTTGAATGGCAAATTGTGTAAAAATGTTTTTGAATAAAAAATTAGGGTTTGAACTAGCATGCATTTTTTACTTGATATGCGCATATTTTTTGTCAAGTTGACTTCAAGTTGACTTACACAAAAATGTTTTTTATGCATTCGGAATTTATTTAATTCAATCAAAATACATAGTAAATTAAAGAATCATTATGTAAATCCCTGTATACGACAATTGTAATTAAAATTATATCACCTTACTATCAAACAATAAATAATTTATCGCATAATCAGCTTATTTAAACTTTGAACTTTTATTGAAACAAATTAAAAGTCGTCTTGAATTTTCTTTCTTTAAATTCATCGCTACTTTGTAAAGAGAGCGTAAAAAATTTTTTTTCTCATGCACACAACAATTCTACTTGACTTAAACTTTTAATTAATTTTTTTCTTTTCTGCTTTTACTTTACATTATAAAACGACTACAAAGTTTTCTTTTCTTTCGTTCTTTTTTCTCTGTGTGTAATGAATTTTTCATGCAAATATGAAATGCTGAACCTGAAAAAAAAGAAGAAAAAACTTAAATTAATTAGAGATTGTTGCTGCGAGTAATTTGAACTTTTGCATTCACGCTAATAATCTCTCTTTACCATTCATTTTCTGTTTGGTTGTTTACACTGAGATTGCATAAAAAAGAAAAAGAGAAAATGTTTTGGGTTTGCTTGCATGAAAAACTCAAAAAAGAAATTTTCTTAAGGTGAAATTTGATTAAATGATTTTTCTTTCTTTTGCATTTGAAGTTTTCATTTTCAGTTATTATGGAGTATAAAGTAAACAAGAAAATTATAATTATAAAAATAAAATGAATGTTGGTTTTGCTTGCTCTTTTACACTAGCTTTTATTTGCTTTTCTTTTTATGGTAATTGTGTTTTCTTCTTTTATTCTCGCTCAAAATTGATTTTTTTTATCTTTTATTTACATTTGAAGTAGGGTTCGGCACTTGCATGCATACTTGACTGGTAGTGACTCATAGTGACTTGACTATATGCATGCAAGTTGAATTACATAAACTGTTTCTTTTTCATTTAAAATTTATTTATTTTGGTCAAAACTTAACATTTTTGTATGAATTCAATGTTTCTTAGGTTTGAATAGTTTTGATAAGATTAATTGAAATTTGAATGTCCAAGCACATTTTTTTGAAAGTCAACTTGCATGTATATAGTCAAGTCACTATGCAAGTGCCGAACTTTATAAATTAAAAAATAATTATTCAACAGATTCATAATTTCACTAGAAGCTTTAATGATGTTAAATAAATTTTAAATAAAAAATCTTTTAGTTTCCTCACAATAAAAGTATCGATTTTTGTTAATAATTTCGTAAGTTATTAGATCAACAATAAATGACACAGAGACAAATTTCAAGTCAATATAAAAATAAAATATTTCAGAATTTAAATCAACAAAAAGCTATTTCCATGCCAGAAAAAAAATTATAAACCTTAAAATTAATAATTCAAATCACGTTTCGGTTTCTTCTTTATTTTTACATACAAACACACTTTTCCTATAATCAATTTTAAATTCTCTCAAAATTTTTTTCTTTTTCAACCTTTTTCTCTATAAAAGACCTTGAAACTGTAATTATCTGTTTAAATCGATTCAAGGCCTCTTCACAAAGCAGCAGCACCTAAAAAAGTGTTTTCACACACTTCAAATAACACGCAATCTTCATCCAATGATCTCAAAATAGAACTTTATTTAACAAGCTCAAACATTGAACAAAAACCTTTCTTTCTCGCTCTTATTCATGTCGAGTCAACAATAAGCAGCAGTTGTAGAAAGGAAGAATCAATAAGAGAATTCTTCAGATGAAAAAAAGTATTTGATCTGCAATCGAACGACATTTCACCTTCAACCGCAACAACTCACAGGTACTTTTACTTTGTTGACCTTTTTCACAACTCGTTGTTTCTTGCTTCAACTCTTTCTATGAATAGAATCATCTTGAGGATGAGAAATTTCAGTTCAATTATTTTTTTTTTCTTTTTTAATGGATATAAAGATAGGAATGAAAAGAAAAAAGTTTTTTTATTGACAATAAGGTAGAAATAATAATAAACTTTTTCATTGTTTAAGGGCAATTATTTAGTAAAAATTTTAAAAATAAAAAAATCGAAATTAAAAGCTGTAAAAAATCATAGACAAAACAAAATAATCAATACTTTTTCTCAAGTAACTCAAATATAATAAAAGAAGAAAATAATGATCTCTTGAACATTCTTTAAAAAAGCTTTCAAGATTGTTTGTTATTTGCCCGTTATTTACCACATTTTTAACGAGACCAGACTTTTTTTCTTTTCTCCATATATTTACCGTTGCTACCGCTCCTTAAGTGTGTTATGATTTGTGGTTTTCTTACAACACGTTACTGACGTTGGCGGCCGTGGTGGGTGCTGAATTACAAAAATATCGCACTTAATTTGCTGGAAAAATAACAAGATTGAAGTGAAAAAACAACGAACGATGTGCTTTTGATATGATGCTGATGTAAAAGTTTGTGGATTTTTTATTTCAACAAATAATCTGAAAGGGATAGAATGGAAGTTTGGCTTTGATAATTTGGTTTTTTATTTACTTAATCATCTAAGCGAAGGGAAAATTATTTTTCCTTATGTTTATCTTTAAATAATTAAGAAGTTTGAGAAGCTTGCTATTATAAACTCTTTGGAAGCAATTTATTTAAATTCAAACTTTTGTATTGAATAATGAAAAAAGTCTCTAAATATATTTAAATTTTGATACTTTTCAGAAATACATAAATTCATTGGAAAAATAGAGAGGAAATTTTATTTAAAAAAAAATTCAATTTGTCATTTCACAGCTTTATTTTAATTAAAATTGCAACTTTTTTTTAAAACTGCCAAAGGGTCAGCACTTAAATGATTTGATTCAAACCAACTTTATTTCAATTTTGTAATCAATGTTTTTGAAAAGTCAAATTTTATTTAATTATATTGAAAGTTAAGTTTTTTAATTCGAGTCGTTTTAATGTCAAGTTGAAATCAAGTTATCAAAAGTTAAATTTTATTCAAGTAACTTTAAATCAAGTCAGCTTGATGAAAAGCGATCTGAAGATCAAATTGAATGAAAGTTATCTGAATCAACTTGAGAACAACTTGATATAAATTTAGAGTTTGATACTTTACGCATGCATGCAAGTTGACTTACACAAAAATGTCTCTACATTGTTTATATTTTATTAAATTTGTTCAGAACTTTTGTTTTATAAAAAGTAAACTTGCATGCATGCGTCAAGTGCTGAAACCTAAATAAATTTGAAAAAAGACAAATTAGAAAAAATTCATTGTAGAAATCAAATCTACATTTTTAGTTAAAATTGACAAAGTAAAATTAAAAATATAAATGTCAAACCTCTGCTGTTTTTTACAAAACTAACTTTTTGATATGTAAAATTCTACAAAATTAAAATGTCATGTTTTTCAATTTGATTAAAAACTTTTTCTGTCAATTCTGTAAATTTTAAAACAAACATGAAAAGTTTTAGTTTCTAGTTTATTGAAAGCAGCTTTTCTCTATTTTGAAGTCCTATAATAACTTTTTCTAACTTTCAATCAAATCAACTTTTTATGTTCTCAATGCAACATTAAATGACCAATTTTTTTACAATACATTTTATGACCAAACAATTCAAAATGAAAATGAAAAACTTTCTCTCACGTTGCAATCTACAAATTAAAATCTCTTTTAATTTAATGTCATAGCAATCACAACAGTAAATCAGTAAAATGAGAATGAGCATGAAAAATTTTCATTAACCAATTTTAATGATTTTTTCATCTCTCATTTGGCAGTGCAATGAAAATATTTTATCAAGCGAGGCATTTTGTGGATTTTAATGGATTTTTTCAGTGCATTTAAATTGATGATTTATAAGAATGGCTCTGATGATGATTAAAAGAAATTGAAATTCGATCGTAAAGAATTTTTAAATTAATTTGACGACTATAAAAATTGCAAATAAAAAGGAATTTTTCATTTTTCAATTATTTATAGAAAAAATTTTCAATATGGAAGAAAAATTTCTTACTTGCCATCTCTACAACAATCGACAATTTTCTTTTTTTCCTGTTTCTTCTTCTTTCCTTATTGAATTCGCTAGAGAAAAAAATTATTCAATAAAAAATATTATATAAATATGTCAGAAGAAGGAAATTGCTATAAATAACACTGCGAAAAAGAAAGGAACGAAGTGGAATGTTGAGTGGGAGGCCATTGTTGTCTTTATGAATTCAACACAGTTAGCGTCATCTCGCATTCTATTGTAACATAAAACGCCATAAACATTGCCGTTCAATTCCCATACGGTTTTGCTTCTATTGTGTTTGTGCGTTTTTGCTATCAATTCAATAAAGAAAGCAAGGTGAAAGAAAGGGTAAATGATGCTTTGTATAGGTGAAATTAGATTGAAAATTTTGAATTTTAAATTTTGATTTTATTTTCAGAAATTTAATTGAATGTGACAAAAAGTTTTACAGCACTTCAATCCTAAATATGTTTTAAATTTTTGAATTTCGAAAACAATTTTATCCATTATAAAGTTTTTTATACTTTAATAGCCATAATTTCTGAATTAAGTATTGTTTGTTACATTAGGAAGAAGGTTGTTAATACTAATGATCTCATTCACAGAGCATAAGTTAGTAAAAACAGGATTAGGTTTTTATAGCTAAAACAAGCTGATGCAGTAGCTCCTGTATGATAGACACGCCGGTATTCCATGTCAATAAATGCATAATTACATACAAAATAATTGAACCTTAATTCAGAATCATTGTAGTGAAGGAGACTACATCCAACATGAGTTTGAAATTTATTAACAAGACCTGTGTAATTACCTATTGGTTCACCATTAATAGGATTTCTCGAACCACTAAAATCTTCAATATCTTGTCGACGTGTATTACGATGCTCACTATACCAAAGGTTAATCATTTGAAATTTGAATAAGATATTCAAATCCAAGATCACAAAATTAGGACTTGTTTTAGAATAAAATGTCCATTGAAAGTTATTAAAGTTATCAAATTTTTTTGCTCAGATTTGACCAAAAAATCATATATAAACCTTTATTTAAAATAAATACTTTTTTTCATTTACAAGAATGTGTATATGAATAAAGTTTTAAATTCTATAAGGTTGACTCATTTAAGTAAAATACAAAGCCACTCAACTAACAATACTAAGTAGCATAAGGAAATAATAAATCATGTGAAGAATTCACATTTTATACTTTTCCTCATTGCCGTGTGGTCGTTCACGTTTTACATTTGTGCCATTCCATTCTAAGTGTGTTTGTCTCATCGTTCGAGAGTAAAATTGCGGATGCTCTTTTGCGCTTGGGAATTCTTCATTTTAAGTTATAACGCTAATATATTTTTTCTCTTTCTTTCTTTTGCATTTCTTAAATTTTTTACTGCTGTTGCTTATATGACATGGGAGTTTCAACTTCTTTTATCAGTTTTCTTTATCAGAAGATTGATCTTCTTTAAAGAAAATAAAAAAAATTTACATGATTTTAGAACTTTTAAATTTTTAAACTTTGGTAAATTTAAAATATTTTTTACTACAAATTTCTCATATTTCTCCTTTTGCCATATTTTAACTTTTAATTGAATCAAAAATTTAAAAAAAATTTTCCTATATTTTAAGCAAACAAACAAATAAAGAAGACATAGAAAAGGCAAATAAAGCACATAAGTAGCAACGAAAAATGAAATTGAAACGATAATAATAGAAAAATCATTTCTGTGAAATTAGTTTGAAATTTATTCGATTTCTGTTTAAATCATTAACGTTTTTATGTGTATGAACTTAACATATAAATTTTATTATGTATCGGCACTTGGATTTATACTTGACTTGTATGTGCATAGTAACTTGACAGTTTCCATGCAAGTTGACTTAAACAAAATGTATCTAATTCAATCGAAATTTTATTTTATTTGGTTAAAACTTTGCAGATTTTTATGGAAATCAATGATTCTAAGTTTTCAAAGTTTCGATCAAACCAATTAAAATTTGAATGAATCAGAGATATTTTTTTGTAGGTCAACTTGCAAGCATATAGTCAAGTTACTATGCACATACCAGTCAAGTATGCATGCAAGTGCTGAACTCGACTAAAATTTTATCAAAATTTTCGAAAAAAATCAGAAAACCGATAAAAATTTGAGTAAAAAAATTATGTACCTAAAAACAAACATAAATTCGACAAAATTTAAATCAAACTTTACAAGAGTGAAAAAATTGCTTTTTTACTGTAGCGAAAGAAAAATATATTCACTGATAACAAGAAAATTTGAGAATTTTTCTTTCATAAAGAAAGCCAATAACGGTTGGAAAATGTGAAAAATAGGTTCATTTCCTCAACGGTAGCTAAAGAAGATGAAGAAATACAAGAAAGCTGGTAAAAAATATTTTTTTTTTTGAGTTTGTGCGGCAATTTTCCACATTTACAACAATTTTTCTAGATGTTTACAGCTCTGCTTTTGAAAATAGGTAGTGATTTTTCACAGTAAATATGTATTTAATTTCTCTTCTTCCTTTCCACATTTACAGTAAAAAATTTCTAGTTGTGAGCTGAAAAATAAAATTTTTCCTTTGCATCTGCCATTGAAATCGAAGAAGCTGAAAAAATCCATTGAAAATGAAATTTGTTGAGCGAGAAAAAGCGAAAGGCAAACAACAATTTTCCAACCACACAGTCATGGAGATGTGAAATAATAAATTTTTCTGTATGCCATCCCTTTACATAGATATCCTTTTTCCAAGTCGATTACTTTGCATGCGTAGGTCCTCATATGATATAGAAATTGTGGATGGTTTTTGATGATATTTAATGTCTTTTTTTACTTGAATGCAAATATTGACATTTTTAAAAATAACAATTTCATGTCTTTGTGAAATTAGTCTGAATTTATGACGTTCTTAAATTTTAATGTAAAAGTTTAGGGTTCGAACTTGAGTGTAGACTTGTGTGCAAGTTGTATGCAAGTTGACTTACACAAAATGGTTCTAACCTATTTTAATTTTATTTGATTTAGTTCAAACTTGGTGAATTTAAGTGTAACATATTTTTCTATAAATTTGCAAAGTTTTAACCAAATTGAATAAAATTCAAATAGGTTAGAATATTTTACAATTCAACTTGTATGCAACTTGAGTCAAGTCCGAAACCTATAAAAGATTTAATTGTAAGGTAAATTTTTTTTTAATATTTATGTTTTTACTTACTGACTTATGACAGAAAAATATATGTAATGACTAAAATGTTAACAATAAAAAACTTACTTGAATATGTTTTTGTTCCCATAAAATTCATATGAAAATTTAAAAATTCCCAAGATTTAGGATGACAATATTCGGGTTATTTTGATTAATATTACAAAATTTTCTGAAAAAAAAAGAAATTAAAAAATGACAAAAATTTTTATCCATTTTTTATTACAATAACCTAATTTATTTTCTTCTTTCAATTACAATCATCTTGTTGTTTTTGTCTCATTTTAATTTCATCAAATTATTTACAGTATAATATCTTTTGCTCATCATTTAATATATTTTGAGAAAAAGGACTTTTTTTATACACAATTTTTCAACTCGCATTCTTCTTATTTTTCATTAATTTATTATTATGTTTTTTTTTATTTGTAACAAAAAGGGACTTAATATGATGGTAAAATATTAATTTTTTTATACTTTTTTTATACCATAAACTTGTGTTGTTTTTATTATTTATTTTTTCTCTCATTTTTCAGTTGAGTTGGCATTTTATGTGCTCATATTTGTATGTATATTTTATACGATTTTCCTTCTTTTTAATTGGCTAGGATTTGATGGAATGATAATTTTCAACTCAATGAACTGTCAAATTGATTTCTCGTTGCTATCTTTGAGTTTAATGAACTTCTAGAAATTTTAAATTAATTCTTGAGTCTTGTTTTAATTTGCTATTTTAAAAGTTGTGAGTTAAAAATTAGCTACCAGAAATCACTTTATCAAAATTAGTTTAAATATTATGAAAGATAAATCCAGGTAACCAAAATAAAAGCGTAATTGTAACATATTCTTAGTTATAAAAGAATATTTGTCTGTTTATGACTATAAAAATATTTGTTCTTTCTATGATACAAAAATTCTTAGTATTAAACTTAATACTATTTTAATATATTCAGTGCATTAAGCAGTAAAATGATAGTCCTTTATGGAATTTTTCGAAAAAGAGATTTCAATCAAAAACCATAAAATGTATCTTCCATGAATTATGAAATGAATATGTCTGATCAATTGATAGGTTTAAATTTGAATCAAAAAGGTTTCAAATTCATTTTATGATTTTTGGCTGAAACAGTTTTTGAAAGGACTTTCTTAAAATTATTTTTTATAAATTTAAAGTCAAAGCTCTTTCAATTTTATAACAAACTTTAAAACTAAAACTTTTTTATATTTGCAATGCAATAAGAAAACTTTCATAACAAAAAATGATTAAAAAGAAGAAAAAGTAAAATTTATTAGAATAATAAACTTTTTTCTTATTTTCTTTTTGTGTGCAAATTATGACATTAAAGCAAAAAGGAGGATTGACTAACTGACATATGTGTATGAGAATAAAACAAATTTCAATAATTTCAACTTAGTCAAAGAAGAAAAAGTAGAAAGATAAAGTTTATGATATAAAAGAGATTTAAGATTTTCTTGTTACTGACTTATTAGATTGAGATTAAAAAGGTTTTTATTAAAACTTTATCTAGCTATCAAAAAAATTTTCCCCCTTTCAATCTAAAATTCTTTTAGTTGGAAATCAAAATTAGAATAATTTACATCCATCTCTTGTCTGAGAATTTTTTATTTTTCGAGCAATGAAAAATTTCCCTTAAAAAAAGCTTTCGCAAACAAATCTAAAATTCTGTTTTTAAGAGAAATCCAATCGACAGAGAAAAAAGTTTTTACTATCGAGTTTTCTCAATTTTCTAAAACACACAAATAGAGCACATAAAATTCATCAACTTTCTTTCTTTTCTTTCAACCATTCGAGAAAACGATGAGTTTTATATTTAAATATTTTTTCCTCTCTTTTATGATACAAATATCTATAAATTCAATTCTTTCTCATTTTTATCCAAAATAATACCAGCTTTAGCTCTCATTCACTTTTGCTTATAGTTGAGTATGTGTGCATGACTAAAAAGTTTATGTGTGAAAAAATAAAATAAAATAAAAATCTTTTTTTCAGAATCACTCCTTGGTGTGTTTAAAAAGGATCGTGTAAAAGAAGAAGAAAAAATGTGGGTTAAGTATACAATTTTTATAGTCCCAAACAAGCTCATGTAATTTAAAATTTAAAGTTCTTTTTATTCTACTTGTAAAAAAATCTGTTATGAGTGGACAAGAAAGAAATAATAGGAATTTTTAATTTCAGACATTTTTCTCGTTAGATTTTTAATTCATTTTTGTTATTTTTTTGGAAAATTTTTTGAACTCGACGTGATTTCTATCACTTGATTTTGTTTACTTGACTAAAAAAATTCAAATATTTTTTACTTGATTGTATTTTAACTTGTCTTGTTTGCCCTTTTACTTGAGTCAAGTAACTTGACTATTTTACTTGATTCAATTTTATTTTCGGCTTGACTTCTTTACTTGACTTAAATATTTTGTCAAAAATTCAATTTTTTACCAAAAAATTTCTATTATTTCCTTCCAAAACTAAAATAATCTTTAAAGATTCTCACTCATTTGAAATTAAAATCATGGAAGATTGACAGGAAATGAGAGAATCTCATTTAATTGTAAATATCTCAATCAAGGAAAAAGGTGTCATTTTCATTAAATCTGATTCATGCTTGTGTCATTCACACTTATAAACATACATGAGCGAGACTTGTTTCCGGAAATTGCACATTCAGGTCTCTCTTATACAGCTCATCTCATCTCAGATCGCCCATAAATGTCAATAGCATGATGCCAAATAACGAAAGTGACCATCGTTTCACTTGTGACAAAAAATGGCTCATGTACATGGCAATTTTGTGTTTTGATGCCAAACACTTCTCACACCAAGGATTTCTGTCTGCCTCTGCCACTTTTCTCGCTTTTATGTGCCACTCAAAACAAAGTAATAAATTATTTAATGATTGGGGACTTTTTTGGATCCTCTTTCTATCCATTTCTATCTGTATACATACACATACTCAACTATCATCATCATGCAATTTTTACTGCCTTTTACCGCCTTGTTTATATTCGTATATAAGTGGGAGGGCTTGGTTGGCTGGTTTATGTCTACAGTGCTGCTGCTTCTATTTTAGCTCGGCAGGGACGATTCTTTTTTCTCTTATAGAGCACATAAACAAAAGATTTGATATGTCACTATAGTTAACAATAAAGATAACATTAATGTTGTTGATGGGCTAATGGCAATTCCATAATCTCGCAATAACTCGGCTGGATTTTCACCTATTTTTTTGTTGTTGTTGTTTGGGATAGAGAAAAAAGGCAAACAATGGTATTAGTGGTGATAAAATTATATAGAATTAATTTGATATTTATGATTGAATTTCGACACAATGAAAATAATTTAATCAGCGTGAAATTGAATGAAAATTAAGACTTTTAGCCAAGGAGAATTTATTTATTGGAAGCATAGACAATTTTAATTCAAATTAGTTCTTTTTAAGTTAGTTTAAAATTTTGACTAAAACAAAACTTGAGAATTATCTGATTGTAATTTTACTAAGTTTATGAAAATTTTACTTTATTAGACTTAATTGAGGCTAATTCTAAAGTTTTCAACAATTTTTTCATTGCTTAAAGTAGAACTTTTGACTCAAGAACAAAAATTTTTATTTTTATACGTTTGTCTTTTTTACTTGAAAAAAAAGTAGAGTTTGACACTTGAAGCATGCGAGTTGACTTATAAAAATGCCCTTACTTCGTTCATATTTTATTAAATTTGGTTAAAATTTGTGCTAGTTCATATTAAAATTTTATCTGAAATAATTGGAGAAATTTTTAGTAAGTCAAGTTGTATGCTACTTAATGCATGCATGCGACAAGTGCCGAGCCCTTCAAGAAAAGGAATTTTTGAACAAAAAGTTTTAAACTACCAAATTTTGGTTCAATTTTACAAATCCCAAAAATCTTAAATTTCCCTAATTTCTATCCCTTGGTAAATTAATTTCTCTATTCTTTCTCCCATTCTGAAAGTGTTACTGTAATTAAATGAAGCTTTATAGACTTAGAAATAGAGTCATTAATTAAAACTGATGGCTCCTGATTAGTTTATTTTATGATGCTGTAAATAAGACAAGAGAAATTTACTCTGACAAAGCTTAGACATTCAAGAAATATTTTTTTGCTATATTTTGAGAGCTCAACAAATATTGCTCATTGGACTAAAATCGTATTTATATTTTTCTGTCCATTTTTATCAATCAACGTCAGAACGATGACGAAAAAATTCCCATGTGTCATCATCATTTTCAAAACAAAAGCGTTGAATTTCGTAGAGACTTGTGCAAACTATGCTGTGATGCATTTTGAATTTTTCAAAAGCTAAGCACTTTTTTCACATCAACTCACCATTAAAAATGTGTACCAGCGTGCTCGATGAGACAGCATTGTTTGTTACGCATGAATAGTTGCCACTATGAGTGATAGTTGTTTGTGATATTTGTAGTTCAGAATATCTGTTGTCTATTTTTTAGCAAGATAGAATTTCATGAAAAGCTTTTAGTGCATAAATAAAAAATATTTGTTATTTACCTGGCTCTGTTGAGACATTTACTCCACGATGCTGGTCGTAATTTATCATTCGATTATTGTGATACCAAAAAATGTACAATGGATTCTCGATATTTTCTACAACTCGACATGTCAAACGTAAAACTGATCCTGGTTTGAGATATTTTTCTGACGGTCCACTTATTTCAGCTCTTGCTTCTGTTGAGTATGAAAAAATAAATTTATAAAAAATAGAAAATTTTTCTAATAATAATAAAACTTACCGACAACATTAAGTTGTATAAAAATTGATATTGGAGGGTGTTTCGTCACCTGTGTATGAAAAAAATTCAATTATTGGTAACAGGCACTTAATTTGACCTCGCATATAGAGCTAATTTTACTCACAACACATTCATATAAACCAGCATCTCTTAGCTGCACATATTTTATTTTTAACGGCCAGTCCTATAATAGAGTACAGATGGGAAATTCAATTTAATATTATTATTATTGCTGTGTGTGAATGAAAGAGAATTTTTAAAGGTTTGTTGGGAAAAAAGGATTAAAGCTTAAAGTTGAAAAAGAACTAGGGATCGTCATTTGCATGCATACTTGATTAAAATTTGTTTACTAACTTGACTATATGCATGCAAGTTGACTTACAAAAAACGTCTCTGATTCATTTAGTTGAAACTTTATTCGCGTCAAAATTTTGCGTTTTGTACGAAAACCAATGACTCTTAGGTTTACAAAGTTTCGACTAAATTTAATAAAATTTAATTGAATTAGAGACATTTTTGTCTAAGTCAACTTGCATGCATTTAGTCAAGTCATTATGCGCATAGCAGTCAAGT
Source organism: Polypedilum vanderplanki (assembly GCA_018290095.1). Taxonomy (NCBI): domain Eukaryota; kingdom Metazoa; phylum Arthropoda; class Insecta; order Diptera; family Chironomidae; genus Polypedilum; species Polypedilum vanderplanki. The sequence goes on along the minus strand of CM031379.1, from coordinate 24,951,436 downwards.
AAGTATGCAAATGAAAAACTCTAAAAGAACAAAGTGAGAATTTTTTACAAGGGATGTGAACTCAAAATAATTGAATGTTAGTCCATTGATAAAGAACTTTTTAAAAAATAAGAATATTGCTAAAAGTTATAGAAAAAATTCATTTGCTCATAATGCCAAAATTAAAAGTTTTTTTGAAGAACCATAATTAATTTTGATATTCTTTTATTTTTCACATCTTGTTTGAAGCTAAAAGTAAAAGTATTTCCATCAAATCGAATTCTTTTCTTAGGGATATTTCATAAAAATCATTTTATTTTTAAAGGAAATCTTACACAATTTTATTTTAAGTAAAAAAAAGTAAAAGGTTAGGGAGAAAGAAGGTGAGATAAATTATTGGCATTTTTGCGCCTCGTTTAGAAAATCATCAAACGATGAAAGAAACCCTTTTGAGAGTGAAAAAGGTTGGGATCATGCATGTTATGTTACAAAAGCAATAAAAGTAAGCTTATTTCTGCTAAATAATTTTTTTTTCTCTTTTCTTTTCCCTTAAGCCATTTTGATATAGAATTAAAATTACCTCAGATTCGTCTAAATGCAAAGCACTAAACCTCTCATCACTGCTGTATGTTGTTAACCCAACTGTCAATAAATGATAGTCCTTTCTTCTTATCCATGAGACCTGAAAATAGAGATTTAAATGAGAACTTTTACAAAAGGTTCATTGTCCATATTGATTGATTTTTTTTCGTTCATTAATTCATTGACTATTTTTACTCTGTCATTTATGGAAATTTTCTTTCGTCTCTTTTTTATGCATGCAATTTTAAAATTTATTCACTTTTATTGAATTGAACTCTTTTGCAGTTTAGTTAACTGATTGACTTGCATATCAAGTGAAATTCAATGAATTGAAAATGAAGTTTATTTTAACGAAAATAAAGTTTTCTCTTTTCAATTGGAAATTCTTAAAAATATCTGAAATATCAGAAATTTTGACTTTATTAATTTTGCAGGTAATTTAAAATAATTTTACTTGACTCTTAACTTGATTTATTTTTGTCACTTAACTCAAATTTTTAACTTTACTTGACTCTAATATTACTTGATTTTTCAAGTTACATTTTTAAGAAATTTAAATTAAGTTTTCAAAATTGCTTGATTTAATATTTCATGTAAATTAATTTAAAATTTATATCTAATTCTAATCCATGAACAGTATGAGATTTCCAGCAAAAATTCCGTTACATAAGTCTTAGAATTAAAAGTAATAATTAAAAACTTTAAATTAAGTACCTATTTTAACTGAAATGTGTTAACAGTTTTCAATAAATCTTCAACTAGCATTTAAAATTCCATTAAGCCAGCATTTCCATCAAAATAAATTCATCAGATCTCTTTAGTCCAATAAATATCCCTTTTCTTTCTTTTATTCTTTTGAAAATTTAAAGATAAGGAGAAAGTTCACGAGTCATTCACATATGTAAAAGAATGAATAGGATAAAAGGACCTTGATGTGTGCCCGTGCATATACAAATGCAAATTTTTCATCCATGATGGATGGCAAACGAGCTTAGTGGTAAATTTTACATTTTTATTCATGAATGTGTGTCACCATAGGATAGAGAAAAATTGTTGTCTCATGACGAAGGAAACTAAAGTAAAAATTTTTAGCAAAAAACTTGAAGTTTTTTCTTAAAGATTTTGATTAAAGGCGAAAATAGCTGATTTAGGGGCGGAAATTTTTTCTTATTTTTGTACTCATTTGTATACATAAACTATGAATGAATAAAGTAAGGAAAAAATATTCAACTATCAGTAAGGAGAAAAATGATGAGTCATTTATTGAGTAGAGAATGAAATGTAAAGATTCATTTTTCTTTTTTTGTTGCTGCTTGTTCAATGTTGAAGATTTGATGAGATTTTTATAGGCTTTTGATGTTTCTTGCTTGCTTGCTTTTATGAAGTAAATTTTTTTTGTTATTTTTAGGTTGAAGATGAGAATTTTAAAGTTTTGTTGATTAAATTTTAATCAACATTTTCTTTTATTCTTATTTGTTTATTTTTAAAAGTTTTTTTATGTCTAAATTTAAATATTAAGAAAAATTTAAACTGTGACAAAAGTCAAAAAAAACAAAATGTTGCATATGACATGTCACATGTGTGATGTAACAAAAAAAAATTATGTTATTATTTTTTTGCTTATATTCTATGTTTAATAATATTGAAATTAACGTAGCAAATTTAAATAAACGATTTAAGTACCATAAGGATGAATTTACGATTCAATTGTAGTTTTGTTTGAAAATCTGAATTTGACGAAACATGTCACATGTCACAAAAACACATGTTGTAAAAACAAAAGTTGCAAAAAACCCATTTGAAAATTGAAACAAAATACGTTAATTTCTTTGTAATTCACAAATTCAAAGCTCAAACAAAATTTATTTTATTTAATATTATGAAAATTTTTCAAAATAATAAAATTTTTCTTATCAAATATTGAATTTTTGATCTTGACTGATTCTTTTCCTATCAATAAAAATTTCCTAAAATGAACAATTCAAGTTACAGCAATTTTCCTCAAATAAATTATTTCCAACTTTTTTCACATCATCATTTGTCAAAGTTTGTTACTCTCTATTACTCAATACACCCTTCTGCATAAAAAACTTCCCCTTGCGGCAATTACGAGATATGTCTGTCTACAAATATGCACAGACAGGTAGTCAAAGCAACCACATATATTGATAACACTCATAGTAAATACTGATGCTGTTGTTGTTACAACAAATCGATGTGATGACGATAATATCACATTACGAACTTTATCTTTTCGATTTGTTATTTTTGTGTGTGACGATAAATTTGTTATTATTCATTGTTATTATCTTGATAATATCAAGTTACACGAGCAGATAAAAATTCAATAAAACTCAGAATTTCTTCTTTTTAAAAGATTTTCTTCTCTTGTTTATTGTTTACTGCAAAATCATTCAATCAAGTTTTTAGAATGTGGGTGAAAATAAAAAAGAATGCACTGTGATTTTACTCATGAACTGTGAATCATCACCATGGAAAATGTGTCAATTTCACTTGCAGATTATATCAAGCTGATTTCTTAGAGTAAAATTTGTTTTTTGAATAGAAAATAAATGAAAAAAAGAAAACTTTTTGAATTAAAAATAAATTTGAATGCTCAATGCTATAAGAAGAAAATTTTTGATCCTTCTTGGAATACCTTTATCGAAATTTATAAAGTCGTTTGAATTTTCATCATTTTGAATTTGTGGAAATAAAGTTTTAATGATTTACAATCATCAAAGTCAATTCTGAGAAATTCTCTTTAAAACAAATTTATGAAAAGAAGAAATTTTTTTGATGAATATTTTAAAAGCAAAGATTTAGAAAAAGAATCAAGGTAATTTGAATGGTTTTTATTACTTAAGAAAAATTTTAAAAAAGAGCAAAGTGGCAAAAAAAATTAACTGTTTAAAAGCTCTAAAAATAAGAAACACAAATCGTCATTAAAGAGTGAATTACTTAAACTTGACTTTTAAAAATTACTTGACTAATTATGAGTAAACTTGAATTTTATTTCAACTTGTTTTACTTGACTTGAATTAAAACTTGATTTTTTAACTTGACTTTTTTATATTGATAAGAAATTTTTCGATAATTTTGAAGCTCATCAAATCTATAGAAACAACTTTGATCTTTTCATCAAGGAATTGAGTTTTAAAAAGAATTCAGAGTCAATTTTATTTAAATACCATTCGCTCCCTCGAAAAAAAATTTTCTACGATATGCTTGGTGAATTAATGTCGTACACGTGCGATGAAAATTTTGTATCGTTTTTTTTCTCAGAATGTTGTCATCAAAAGTTGAATTTTTATCACATAAAGTGTCAATATTATATGGCATTCGATGGAAAAAAGTCTGTGGCAACTTTTGTGGAAAATTCCATAGAGAATTCTTAGAATTTAAATCTTTTAGAAGTTCATATCTATGGAATCTTTAAAAGTTGGAATTTTGTTTTTAAATTTCGATTTAAAAAAAGCACAAAAATTAATTAATTCAATTTCAGAGTGCAAACTACTCAAGTAGTGAGTAAGTAAAGTCTTTTAATTAAATAATTATTCAAAAATTATTTCAATTGCTGTAATAAATTTTCCCTAAAAGTTTCAAGCATCAGAATATCAAGTTTAAAATGAAACTTTTTGTCTTCTTTCTTTCCTTCCGCTTAAACCTCATTTCATTCTTTTTCATTGTCTGCATGTGAAAGTTTTTTATGTATAAAATAAAATTATGCCTGAAGTGATGAAAATGTATGAAAAAGCAAACATACAAAGAGAGAAAGTGGCCAATGAAGAAATGTAAATGCAGTGCTGCTACTGCTGCCATGGACATGAGTTCAACAAGTTGTATTTGAAAATTCTTTCCTTTTTCTTCTTCTCGTTTTATTTTTTATTTTTTGTTCCCAACCGTCCAACACATATCACATGTATTAAGTATATTATACCATAACAGCATCAGTAGCATGGCATGGCATGAGTAAAAAACCCCCGAATGAGATGAGAATTTATGACCATTTGCCCAATGGACTTGAGCATTATTTATTGATATCAGGAATTTACAGAAATGACCTTTGGAACTTTTTTGAGTGAACCATAACATATATTATAGCAAATTTAAAGTCAAGAGTAGTATCAGACGACTAAAAGAACCAAAATCATTAGGAGCGTATGTGATCGGAAAAAATATTGATTTCAAAACGAAATGAAATGGAAAAGAGCGTTCAAAGAAAAATCAATTTCCGGAATGCGAGGGTTTTTTGTGTGTAATTTAAAGCTTTTTTCAATCTCTGATTATTTTTCTTCTTTTGCCTTTTTTCTATTGAGAAATCGAATGAAAATGCAAACACTGACGACAATAGTTGAAATTTAATATCATAAAATGAAGAAGAAGAAAAGATGAATTTATTTGTATTTAACTTTGCTTTATTGTGAATTGAGAAAAAAGGATTTATTTGATGGTCAAGTTTTTTAAGTTGTACAATAATATCTTTTATTAGAATTTTCTAGGGTTCGGCACTTGCATTTATACTTGAATCGTGACTTGACTATATGCATTTAAGTTGATATACAAAAGTAATCTCTAGTTCATTCAAAATTTATTTGATTCAGTCAAAACTTGTACAAACTTAAGAAACATTGGCTTTCACATAAAAAAGCATAAATTTTGACCAAAAGAAATAAAATTTGAAGTTAAAATTTTACAAAATTGTATGAAAGGTAATGATTCTAAATTTTAAAAAATTTCGGTCAAATCAATTGAAATTTGAATGAAATGAGAAACATTTTTGTAAGTCAACTTGCATGCATTTAGTCAAGTCACTATGCGCATACCAATCAAGTATGCAAAAAAGTATCGAACTTTAGCAACTTATTTGAATATTTTTCTAGAAATGTATGTACTTTTAAATTCTGTATTTAATCAAATTTGAGAAATTTTAAATGATGATTCACTGATTAAAAAGGATTATTACAAATTAATTTATTATTATTGCATAAATAATTTTCATATGAAATCTAAATTATGCAAAATTAAATCAGATTAGATTTCTGTAGAATTATTTTAAAATTATTCATCGATTACATTTAAGAATTTCATCATTTCATTTTTTATTCATGAATTTATATTAGGAATTTAAAATTTTACTTACCGTTCCTTCACCAAGATGTTGTACAGTACAAGGAAGTTCAACAATTGAGCCAACTTGTGCTGTGATGTTTGTATAATTGGCTGTACTAAAGGACGTGTCGATATTCGTCTCATTATTTAATTGATTTGAACTAGTGTTATTATTGTTAGTTGAATTACTATTGTTATTATGAAATTTCATTCCATCGCTACTACTCGTATGCTTAACATTTTTTAATGAATTTAAATTTTTGCTAGAATCACTTATAGAATTTGGCACTGTATAATTTCCACCACTATTACTGTTGCTGATGCTGGACGTTGATATTATTTTATCTCTATCGAAAATACGCGTCTGATTTTGCTCGACCCGTTTCGGGATAATTAAGAAGCCTGACAACAACAAGAAAAAAAAAATTAAGTGACAGAGAAAAAAATGATTGATTGAACATTAGCATCGCTTGAAAAATTTTTCTTGCTCTTTTGTTTCTCTTTTCGCTTCAACAACAACTCTTGACTACTCTATGACGGCCTCTGCCTCGCTTCACTGCACATTCATCATAATTTTAATGAGAATTTTTCTTTCTTTCTTTCTCGCTATGCTCTTAATTATTGACAACTTTTTCTACGTTCTTAGATAAGAAGAAAAAAATATTAAATCTTGCTAATTAATTATGATGATAGAGAGAAAAAAGAGGAAGAAAAGAAAAAAAGGTCAAAAAGGGAGCGGGTTAGAAAAGTTTTTTGTTTTGAAAAGATTGCGTGAAAGTTAAATTAGGCACAAAAAGCAAAGTGGATCTCTTTATGCTTTTTTTACTTTTATTTAATAACCAATTATTGCCTTAACTAAAAGTTTTGCGGCTTTCTTTCTATTATTATTAACATTTATTCTAAATTGAAATTGAAATGAACCTCTTAAGCATATGTTTCAATTTCTTTATTGTTAGAAAAGAATAAAATTTGGGTTGGTCTGAATTTTAGATTAGACTATGAGAATTTTTCAAAAAGAAGTTTTTTAAAAGCGCATTTTTTAAAATTTTCATTTTAACGGATTTTTTAACTTTAAATTTTGTTGTTTTGAAGTTCAAATTTTGATAAATTTTTTTGAACTTGAATTTGAACTACAAAAAATTTTTAATTTCAACATTTGAACTTTGACAAAATGAGAAAATTATTTATGAAAATTAGCTAAAAATTCAATTATTCAATGTAGGCGAGAAAGAAATGATAATGAGTTCGGTTATAATTAAATGAACAATGCTTGGCGATAATGAAAATTAAGATAACAAATTAGAATTTTCTTTTTTTATAAAAATCATAATTAGCTGATAATGATTTTGACATTTAGCGATAAGATTATTTCTTAAGAGCGCCTAAATGTCTATTTTCAGTTTTATAATGAAAATCTTTATTTAAATAAATCTCTTCTTACATTTTTATAGACATGTATGACATTTTAATTCCAAAGAAAAAAAGATTTTTTGACTGACACAATTTTGAATGAAAAGCTGACGAGTCAAAACAACGATGAGAGAAATTGCTGTTTTTAGCTTTACTGTGGGAAGCTTTTGAAATTTATCCTCGCCACTGTCGGATTGTTGTTGATGTTTTTCATCTCTTCATAGTCATAAAAAGAAAAACATTTGAGCTTTGCGGCATGAAATGAAAAAATGTGTTGAAAAATTACTCTGTGATTACAGAAAATGCTTTTTATCATAGTCATGGTGATTACATTGGATCTCAAAAAGGAAATTGCTTTTTATTAAAAAATCCATGTCTTTAGGTCAAATTTACAATTTTAATTTTTCATATTATTTAATTTTCTTATTTGCAGAATTTTCATAGTTTAAAACAGCATGCAACAAAGAATTCAAAAAATTATTCCACATCGTTTCACGTCATTTTACTTAAAACGGTTGAAAGAACTGAAGGGAAAGAAAATTTGAATTATTTACGAAAGAGAACAGCGAGAAAAGTAGAAAAAAGAATGAATAAATAATTTGAGAGGAAAACGTTTTATGAATGCAATTTTACAGTGATGATAGAAGCAATAAAGTGCACATCATTGAGAATCAAGGGAATGGACACTTTAATTTAAATTTCTTTATGTAAGAAATCTAGAAACTTTATTTTAGGGTTCAAACTTAATCTTAGGCCTACGTGCAAGTTGACGTTCACAAAATTGTTCTAACTCACTCAAATCTTATTCAATTTGGTTAAAACTTTGTAAATTTAAATGAAACATATTTTTATAAAAACTTGTAAAGTTTTCAATTAAATTGAATAAAATTTGAATGAGTTAGAGCAAATTTTTCCAAGTCAACTTGCACGAAGGCTTTTACTCAAGTCTGCACTATTTTTTCTTGAAATTTTTTCAACTTGATTATAACTTAAACTTTAATCAAGAATTTAAAAATTAAAAAATAATAAATTTACCAAATTATTGACCAATCTGAATTTAATTTGAATAAAATAGAGAAATTTTTTAATAAATCAACTTGCATGCTACTTGAAAAAAGTGCGCAGTAGAATTTCACGTAAACTTGATTTAAATTAAAAATTTAAAATATCCATCCTTTAATAAGAGAGAAAAAGAGCTATGTTTAAAAGCGAATGTCGAGATGTCATTTACCACTTCCTCCATTTGAATACTCTATGAGCATAATAACCAGCAAACATTTTATAAGCAGGTAATGTGAACTTGATTCGCCTCTTTTGATTATCATAATAACGGATGCCAACTTGATTTTCCCTTTTATATAACGTAAGTTTCTTTTACTCCCTTATTACACTTTTACACTTTTGTAACTTGATGTTCATTCACATAAGATGCAAATCATCATAATATTTTCTTTTTTCTAGCACTGTCTAAGTGAATAAAGTGCAAACATAAATTTCATTTACTATAATCCATCATTTTAACACTACTGCTGCTGTTGTAACTGATGCTATGATGATGAGCAGCAATTGCACGCACATGCAATGTCTTATGCACATCATTCCATCACTTTAAGCACTATCAAACAAAGTGAAATTTATAATAATAAAAAAAATTTCTCTCTGTTGTTACACAATTTTCCGCTTCTTTTATTCATAAAGCGTGTTCATTTCATTTCATCTTTTTTATCCTGCAAGCACATTCTATGTCAGTTATTCACAACTTTTTCTGCTTTTTTATTTTACCAACATTTTGGTCTTTCTCTCGTTTTCATTATAAATCACTTCCATTTTATTTTCATTATGTACGTCACTTACAACAATTTTTTTTGCTCGTTCTAGACACACACGATTTTGTATGCTTTAGTAGCTGCTGTTTTGTGCTATTCAGGGATGTGATTTTGACCTTGTCTATTTTTCTCGTGTCTTCTTCTTTTTTACTTTTGCCTCATTTGGTTTTCTGAATACATTTTCACTGTTGGATAAAAAAAGAGAAAAAAGAAAATAATGAATGAGCTGAATAAATGTTCAATATTTAGAAATCAACTACGTCTATTTATATTTAGACTCATTTTAATTTTTAATGAAAAATTGTTGGAAGTTCTCAAGAGATTTGACTTTATTATTTTTTTCCTAGGAAGTTACTAGACCGAAAAAGTTTCTAATTTTGAATCGAAAATTTTAAAATTTTTATGAAAGTTACTCATGTTATTTTGGATTACTTAAAAATAATTGAGCTTGAATTGTTGATCACTAATGTAAATAGAATTATGCAAATTAGAAAGAAATGTTCAAAAAAAACTATAAAAAATTTTAAGACGATTTATAATTCAAATATTTTTACAAAAATCTGTAAAAATGTTAATTTTTAATAGCGTTTGGCACCTAATAAATCATTGGCTTTCATATAAATTTACCAAATTTTTGACCCAATAAAAATATTTTAATAAGTTAGAGAAATTTTTAAATAAATCAAATTGAGTGCAATTTGACAATTATAAGCACTGGCACTTGACTTTCGGTATTTAAGTGCCGAATTCTAATTTTTAATTTAAAGCAAGACAAACACATTTAAATTTAATTAAGTTTATCAGAATTTTATAGGAATATGATTATTTTGGTACTATAAACTAATGTGATTTGAACAAAAAGAACAATCTTTAAACTACCATTTAAGTTTCATATCATTTATACTGACCAAAGTTTCACAAAAGTCGTTTCTTTATTTGATCTGTCAAGATTCAAGTCAACTTGATTTAAAAACTTGAAATCAACTTGACTTTTAATAAATAATAAATTGACACTGCTTTTGAAGTCAATACGCACTTTTGAGATTTCAAACGTATATTGAAAATTTTATTTTGAATTCACAATTCTTAAAAAAGTCATATTTATAGGGAGAAAGTTGTTGATTTTCTTAAAAAAATCATTTTTGAAAACTTTTAAGTCAAGTTGATATAAAAAATGCTTTTAATATTCAAGTCTTGATTTAGAGAATTTTATTTTTTTTCTAATTTTAGCCAATACACTCGAATTTCAATAAATTTTTCAATTTTAAACTTTGCCAATAAAAAACTTTTCTTTTTTTAATTTTTAAAGTTTTCTTTAATTCCAATATCACACCACCATTATTTGATATTGAATGAGCATCAAACTACCAAGAAAAATAATAAAAAAGTTTTTCCAAATTCTCAAAGCTCAAAAAACTCTCCCTACTCATTTTCTTTTTACAGAATAAGAAAACTTTTTTCATTTCTGGTTTCCAAAAGCTCCTTCTTTCTTTCATCGCATAAAAAGCTTAGAAAAGAATGACAAGCGTGAGAGTGGAAAGAAGACAATAAAAGATTGACTTAATGTAATGTATAGGCAATGAAAAGGAATCAACTTTCACATTTTTCTTTTTCTTTTATATGGAATATAAAAAGAGATGTGAAGTTGAGTACATTTTTTTCTCCATCATACAACAGCATGATATAGTGACATAGTTCATTACACAATTGTGTACTGTAGGAGAAAATACATGTGTGACGATGGGATAGATGGATGGGAAAAATGTAAGCTCTATTGAATTTTAAAGTAGAAATTTCAAGGAAAAATTACTTGAGAAATTTTTTATTTTTTCTTCTTACTTGTTGAACGTTTGACGATAAAATTTCTATTTATATTTTTATCTTTTTTCATTGAATTCTTCTAAAATAAGATTACAAATAAGAAGACAAGCAATTGAAAATAAAATATTAATAGAATTTAAAACCATATTTAGTGCTCAATTTAAATATTTTGAATTATAACCATTAATTTTGAATTTTTATAAAATATAAACAAATAAAATTTTAAATTTTGAAAAATTGGGTAAATTTGAAAACGTTAATTTTTCCCAAGTATAAAATTTAATTTTAATCGAAATTTAAAAAAAAATTTATATTTCTGAAAATTATAAACAAATCAAAATTTTAAATTTTATAGAACCGTTGGAATAAAAATTTAAATTTAAAAGTTTTCAAAAACAAATTTAAATCCTAAAATCTAAAAATTTTACTGAAATTTCAATAAAATAAGAAGGAATTCAACCTTGGAAGTAAATGACAAAAAAATTTTACTTTGTTTCATACATGAATATCAAACAATGCAAACGACATAGTAATTTTATCACCCACATGATAACATGCTCTAACGACATTGTGGCTGCAAGCTTTTGAAGTTTTTCTCTTTACTGCTTGTCTTGTCTAATATAAACACACACAGAAGTTCTCGCCTGCATGATGATGCTGCTGCTGTTGAAATATGCAAAGTCCATATAAATTATTGCACAATCATTTATTATACACACATTTATGTATATGATGATGCCGTCATCTTTACAAGCAGTTATCTTAATACAGTGAGAGAACTAAAGTGAAAATATGGATATGTTATGTCTGTTGCTGCTTACTTCTTGCTTTCTTCTCTTCTTTGCACTTGTGTGCTTTTCTACTGATAATAAAAAGAAATGGAGCTTTTTCTTGTGTATTATAAAAAACGACCTCAATTTAATGTTCATTTCCCATTCCAGAATACCACTCATGATACATTCATACAATATCATTCAGACTAAAAAGAAGCACAGGCAGAGATTTCATGCTTTTTACAATGTGACCGCGTGTACGTGTATATATGTATGCTTTCCTTTATTTTGTGAAGTAAATGCTTCTCTAAGGGAAGGTTGAAATGCGTAAATGCGGAAAGAATGAGGCTTTTGCTCTTAAGGACTTTTTTGAATAATGGCTCTTAATAAAACATACTTAATAGGTTGAAATGAAATCATCTGTGCTTTTGTACACGCACCTTGAGACGTCACCTAATGATAATATCTTGAAAAGTTCTTGAACCGTTGTTATGTCTTTTTTACTCCTGCTTGGGTTTTTGATTATTTTATAGTTTCCTATTATTCATAGAATTAGTTAAAAAGGGTTTTCTTTGAGACAATCATAAATCTACTCTGAAATGTTTCATTATAATCTTAATCATTCTAACATAATCAAAATGTCAAAATTATTTAAATAGAAAATTTAAGTCAACAAAGAGTCAAGTTTTTAAAATCAAGTTGTTTTCAAGTAATGTTAAGTCAAGTTACTTAAAAGTCAAGTTGACTTGATTTGACAAATTGATCAAATAAAAAATTTTTGTGAAGCACTGCACTATGGGGCAAAATAAAGATTTTTTTCCAAAAATTATTTTAGTGCATTTTTTTTTAAAGAATATAATTAGACGATTCTAAAATGCATAAAATCATATTTTTTGGTCAAACCGTTTACGAGAAATCACAATTTTTGTATTTTTGTATAAGGTCATTTTTGGCCTTCACTTAAACTACTCCAACTCAATCAAATTTTAACCAATTTTACTCAAATGAATTTCATTATATAGAAATTTGAATTACGCACATTTTAAGCTATAATATGTAGAATTTTTGTTAAAATATGTGATCTGTAGGAGCTTTAGAATGCCAAAAAATCTATATTTTTTTCATGAGACATGTTACTTATTTCACTCTGGCTCGACACAGAAAAAAGATTTCTTCATTCAGATTATTTTTTTTTGAAAGCTCTAATAATTATCTAAAAACAATATTCGGCTTTAATTTTTTAAGCTTTCTATTTTAAAGTTATGAACAAATGAATATTGAGAAAAGGACAAAATTTGCCATTTTTTGTATTTTTTTGTCTTCAGACGCCTAAAAGCTTTAAAAACATCAATTTCGGAAAAATTTTTTGACAGGTTTTGAAAGTTTATTCAATTTTAAGTAAAGGCAGGGAAAAATTTTTCTTTTTTAAGCTCCGCCCTATCAGTTTTTTAAAGCATTTTCATTGTGACATCAATTTTTTTTAAAAAAAATATCGTTTGTAATTCAAATTATTTCTAAAAATAATGAAATGAAATATATGTTTTCTTATTTTTCATAAAATACCAATTTTTTAAGATCTTAATTGTAAAAATTGGTTGAAAAGTAAGCTCTCTAGGTCCAAAAAACCCTATTTTTCAACCATGGTGAGCTTCAACAGTGCATAACTCAGTCAAAAATCATCAGATTAAAATGGATAAGGGCTTGTTGAATAGGTATTGAAACGTTCTTAATATTTACAAAAAGATTTAGAGTGATTAAACTTATTTTCTTAACAAGAAAAACATGCAAACCCAAATGACCAAAAAAGTGCTCACACAAGAGAGGGTTAAAAATTAAATTTTCATATTTTAACTCAAACAGACTTTCTTAGGTAAATTAAGGTCAAAAAGACGAAAAACGCAGAGATTTCAATGAAAAAGTTCATTTTGACATCACTTGCTACGAACTACTTAATTTAAAAAACTTAAGCTACTGATGTCAAAATGAACTTTTTCATTGAAATCTCTGCGTTTTTCGTCTTTTTTGACCTTAATTTACCTAAGAAAGTCTGTTTTGAGTTAAAATATGAAAATTTAATTTTTAACCCTCTCTTGTGTGAGCACTTTTTTGGTCATTTTGGGTTTGCATGTTTTTCTTGTTAAGAAAATAAGTTTAATCACTCTAAATCTTTTTGTAAATATTAAGAACGTTTCAATACCTATTCAACAAGCCTTATCCATTTTAATCTGATGATTTTTGACTGAGTTATGCACTGTTGAAGCTCACCATGGTTGAAAAATAGGGTTTTTTGGACCTAGAGAGCTTACTTTTCAACCAATTTTTACAATTAAGATCTTAAAAAATTGGTATTTTTATGAAAAATAAGAAAACATATATTTCATTTCATTATTTTTAGAAATAATTTGAATTACAAACGATATTTTTTTAAAAAAATTGATGTCACAATGAAAATGCTTTAAAAAACTGATAGGGCGGAGCTTAAAAAAGAAAAATTTTTCCCTGCCTTTACTTAAAATTGAATAAACTTTCAAAACCTGTCAAAATTTTTTCCGAAATTGATGTTTTTTAAAGCTTTTAGGCGTCTGAAGACAAAAAAATACAAAAAATGGCAAATTTTGTCCTTTTCTCAATATTCATTTGTTCATAACTTTAAAATAGAAAGCTTAAAAAATTAAAGCCGAATATTGTTTTTAGATAATTATTAGAGCTTTCAAAAAAAAATAATCTGAATGAAGAAATCTTTTTTCTGTGTCGAGCCAGAGTGAAATAAGTAACATGTCTCATGAAAAAATATAGATTTTTTGGCATTCTAAAGCTCCTACAGATCACATATTTTAACAAAAATTCTACATATTATAGCTTAAAATGTGCGTAATTCAATTTCTATATAATGAAATTCATTTGAGTAAAATTGGTTAAAATTTGATTGAGTTGGAGTAGTTTAAGTGAAGGCCAAAAATGACCTTATACAAAAATACAAAAATTGTGATTTCTCGTAAACGGTTTGACCAAAAATATGATTTTATGCATTTTAGAATCGTCTAATTATATTCTTTAAAAACTAAAATAATTTTTGGAAAAAAATCTTTATTTTGCCCCATAGTGCACTGAATTAATAAACTTTATTATTCCATTTTTTCAATATTATAACATCAAATATTTAGCAAGAAAATATATATAATTTTTTTAAAGGAATTTTTAATAAATTTTATTTAAATCAATTAAAATTAAAAGTCAAGTTTCAGCATTTAGCTATCTGAATTTCTTATATTTTTTTTTGAATTACTTTAAAAACTAACCACAAAATTCTCTCGTTTAAAGAATAGAAGAGAAAATTCAAAATCCTTTAATATGATTTCCAACCTTATGGGATTATTTTGAGTTATTATGGGAATTGAGGTAATTTAAAAGGGTCAAATTGATTAAATGTAAAAGCTTTATCAAAGTGAGAAAATCTTGTAACAATAAGTTAACTGTAATTGATACAAATTGAAGGTGACTATTGGGATTTTATTGAATTGATTCTCACATAAGATTGAAATTCTCTTTTATACCATAAATGCAATTTCATTTCATTTCCGTTTTATTCAAATCTTCTGAATAAATAAATCACTGTATGTTTTTATTTTCAAACTGCCATTCATCATAAACTTTTGAAAAGAGGAAGCAAAAACGAAACGAGAAAAAAGAGAAAAATTATGAAAATCTCTAACACATTTCAGGCATCATAAAAGCAGCAGAAAGCAAGCAAGTGAACGAGTTATAATCTTGTGCCATAAGTTTGCCACTCATAAAAGGGATTTTTTCTCACAATCGCATAATTCATCACTGAAGCCATTTTCAGCCACTTGCCGCACATTTCTTTTTGTTTTTTTTTAGAAGAGCGAGCACAAAATCACCTCATTCATGCTGAAAATCATTCTCATTAATCCAATTTTGCACCGCACGTAGCAGAATTTTGAATGAGCGGGGAGAAAAGTCCCTTGCAAATGAAATATGGAAATTATTGCGTTCCTACCGCTGCTGCTGTTTGGAAAATTAATGGAATTTTCTCATTTTGTGATGCTGTTTTGTTAGTTTTATTATGAGATGATTTAATAAATAAAATTGCAATTGTTATAGCACAACATAAAGTAAATGTTTTATGCTTTTTATGCTCACCGTGATTTCTCGTAAATTGTTATTTGCTTGAATAAATTTAGTTGAAAGTGAAAATTATTGTTGACATAGTTTTTTATGACACAATATGTGATTGTAGTATCAAATTTTAATTTTTGTTTTGTTGGAGAAGAAAATTATTCTTTGAAACATGTTTGAATAATTTTAACGTTTAGTTATTGTTTTTAAAGCCAATAGATAATTTTAAGATGCGCATGCATGCAAGTTGACTTACACAAAAATGTCTCTACTTGTTCAAATTTTATTAAATCTTATCTTAATTCATACATGAAAGTTGGTAATTCTTAAATTTGAAAATTTTGACCAAATTAAAATTTAACTAAAATTAATCAGACACAATTTTTAAAAGTCAACTTCCATTCGTCAAGTGTCAAACCAAATTTTAACATGCAATTGTTATTTTCAAAGTCAATCTGCAGACAACCATTAGATATGCCTTTGCTAATTATTTGTTTATAATCTATAAAATTTATTACAAATTAATCCATAGTTTTCACTGCAGATTTTCAGTAGACTTCATAAATAACAGCCGTAAGGCACACTTCATATATTCAATTTAAAATTCTTCTTGTTAAGCTTTATTTCTTCGAAGGTTCATCAGCTCATAAAGTCCCTAATTTAATTGAGGATACGTACGGAGAGTAATTAAATTTCGTAAAATATTTAAGTGCTTCAGTCTTGATTTAAGAAATACCTGAAAATACCTAAAAATTTGTATTTTAATCTTAATTGAAAAGTTTACATAATAAATTCACTTGTTTTCAATAAACTTTTTTATTTTGGTGATATAATAAAATCAATTAAAACTAATATGTTTTATTTTCTGTCTTCCAAAACTGTGGAAAATTACTGATGCTTCATATGTCTTAAATAAAAGAAATGAATAAGTAGAAAAATCTGGTAAAATCTTTTCTTTCATCTTTTTGCGTTGTATGTAATTGAATAAGTTTTCTTTTATGTTTTAACATTCAGAGTTAACAACTGATTATCAGTCATTTACATTCTTTTCTAGTTGTTTGAGGAATTTTGTATCATTTTAATTTTAAGTTGTCTTGGAAATTTTTTATTAATTGCTCAATTAATGCAAATTCTTAATTATAAAGCTTAAAATGAATAATTAAAAATTTTCATCATCACTTAAAAACATATTTTTCATCAAACCAAAATGTTCTTCATATAAAAAGAATTTTTTCTTTGCCTTTGATGCATGACGATAATCAAATTCTCAAATTTTGAATGAAATTATAAGAAACAAAATAAAAACCAGCAAGTAATGACGATGAGAGTAAACAAAATCAAAAGAAAATAAAAAGAAGAGAAAGTGAAAAGTTTGCTGAGGGTATATAAAATAAATATATAAACACATTTAGTGGCAGCAACAACAGCATTCCATACTGACAGGCATTTTAATTAAATTGAGGAAAAAGTTTTGAACATAACACAACAAAAAACTTTCTATGCGCGAACAACAAAAAATAAAAACTTGTCACATTTTTAAATTGCAATGTATTGATGGACATAGTCTTGCTAGAGATAAAAAATCAGTAATGTAATCGTTAGTAATAAATAAAGAGCGCTTTTCTCCGTTTTAAACTAAATTTGTTTTATCACTTGTCCTTTTTACTTGATTTATCTTTCTACTTGACTTGAATTAACTTGACAAATTTACTTGATCTACAAATTTTTGAGCCATGACATGGAAAAACATAATATTTCTTATAAAAAAAATAAAAAAGATAATGGTCAAAGTGCAGAACCATTTTTCACAAATTTAAAAAAATGCTAGAGCTAAAAAACTCTAGTTTAATTAAAAAATATTTTTTTGCTGAAAGCTGTTTTCATTGTGTCAGCACAAGAGAAAAAAAATCTGTTCTGAACTTATTGAAATTTTTTCCTTACGCAATTATAATTATTGAAGTGGAACTAAAGCTTTAATCAGCAAATAATTGCGGGAGAAAAATTTTTTATGAAAATATTTTGCAAGTCAAATGTTGAGAATTTTAATGATTTGCTAACAAATGAAAAGAGAAAGAAAAAAGAATTTCCATTATTTTAAAGAGCTTTTTATGAATGAAAAAATCTGCAATTGAAGTCAAGAAAAAAATTTCCCCACAAAATTTCTATTCACTTCTTAAAAGAGATAAATTTAATTAAATTCACATTTTTGTGTAGAGTGCTCAATGTTCTCCCTTTCAATTGCTTCCTTTTTACTACTAAGCTTTATCTTTTTATATTAATCGTCTCGTGTTTTTTCTTCGTTTATGTAAAATAGATGAAGGGAAAAAAGAAGTAGAAAAAAGTATCAGGAAGTGAAGTGAAAAGACAGCAAATAGATACAAAAGATAGAACAATGAAATGACACTTTATAATTCCTACTTCCTGCTACTTACAATACAGGGTGGCAAGAAAATTTTCTTTTTATTGTTTATTTATTAGCAAAGAATTTTAAGTTCAAGAATTTTCATAAATTTCAAAAGAATTTTCTTGTCCCTTTAAAGCAAAGTTACAAAAGAAGAAAGCTTTTATTCCACTCTAATAACTTTCAAGAAAATCTCTTTGTGCTTTTTCTTTTTAAATCAGAGTTTGGAAATTTGAAATAAAAATGTCAGAATTCTTGAAATTTTATAATTAAAACAGCGATTTACATTAGATTTTGAAGATTCTGTAATTAAAACAAAAATATTAAATTTAAATTTCCAAACTCTGTTCAAAAAATTCAATTCTGTTCTTTTCTTGTATTTTACATAAGTAAGCTAGTAAAAAGAAGCATTCAAGATGATAAAATAAAATAAAGCTCTAGAAGTATCATCGTAAACAAGCAAGCAAAAAAGCAGAATGAACAAAAAAGAGAAAAATTTAATCTCTCTGTACAAAAACAGAGGCTTGAAGAGATTTCGAAACTTGATATCATTGACAGTCTGTTTATTTTTGCCTTTTTTGACTACTACAGTAATTAATTAATAATTTTTTGTCGTCTTGATGATGAGACGGAAAAGATTGAATGAAGAAATCGTATAGTATGAGCTTTATTAACTTTATCATTAAATATGATGTTTCATATTTTTCTCAAGATGATGATGATGTAGGAGGATGAGAAAATCATTATTATATACATATAGACAGTCATACATTGATCATAAAGTGAGCGAGCGAGACTTGCTTCATTTTCATCCAACTTAATTCCACATAATCATTATTAAATTGCTTCTTTTTATTCCTTGTTAATATCATTTCTATGCATGTGAATTATTAAAGTATATCTAGAGCATGCTATAAAGAAAATGAGGTCATTTATTAATAAAAATGCATTTAATTTCTTTTCAATGTTTAATTTTCTTTTCATCAAGAAAATTCCATTAAGGAAAAAAATTCTTCTTTTGAAAATTCTAATTGAATGAAATTAAAAGTTTTTTAATGCTTTCATAATTATTTTGAGTGAATTCAAGATAATTTATAAATCAAAACTTAATGGAAGATCAAGGCCTGAGAACTCTTTGATCCGAGTTTGATTTTTTTGATTCCTGTTTGATTTTTTTGATCCGAGTTTGATTTTTTTTGATCCGAGATCAAACTGGGATCAAAAAAAATTAAACAGGAATCAAAAAAATCAAACAGGAATCAAAAAAATCAAACTCGGATCAAAGAGTTCTCAGGCCTTGTGGAAGATATTTTATAATTAGAAAAAGTAATATAATATAACGAAATTTTGAAATTTGAATGTTTTTTTTGTAAACAACAAATTTTTTATTAAATTTAAAATGTAAACAAACAATAATTTTATTTTATTTTGTTTCAATTTCATTGCAAAATATAAAAACAAAAAAAATACTTTCACCCTGCAAAAACATCTTAATTTCTCTCTTTTTTTCATAATCAAGTTTAATTATCAAAATGAGTTCGAAAGGGAAAAGAAAAAAAACTTTTTCATTCGTCTCTAATTCGAAAAGCTTCTTACGTTTTCAATTCTTCTTTTGTCAAATTAGTGCAAATGAAATTTCTTTTCAACACTTCTGTCTGAAGCTTTCCTTATCTTTTTCACATATGTGAATGAAAATTGAATAAAAAAACTTCTTAATAGAAAATTTTTTAAGACCAATAACAGAAAATTCTGTATGATAAATAAATTTGCATAAATTTTCTTTTATTTGGCTACACTTTTTGAAGTATTTATAAGGAACTTAATTTCAATTTTTTAAAGGTTTGAAGATGTATTTATGTTAAAGAAAAAAGGGAAGCGACAGTCTGTTGCTCTTGACATTTGCTATCCTTTGATGCTCAAAGATGGAAATTATCATGAGGTAGACAAGAAGTTTATTACTCTTTAAGATATTTTCTAGGTAATAAAAAATAAATGAATGAACGCTTGTGTAATTTATTAAATGAAATTTTCATTAAAGGTTAAGAATTTAACTAATTGGAAGTTAATTATTTTATGCTTTGTACTTTATAGAGCGTGGTTCAAAGCTGTGGTGTATGAAAGAAATTAAATTTTTTAAAAATATCTCTGACAATCGAATATTTAACCATTGACAACTTATTTATATTTCTTAATGACCGTTAAAAACTGTTACAAATTTTTTAAGAATATTATGCAAAAATTCACATATTGAACATGCCATTAAATAAAAGAAAACTTTTTTTGTAAGAATA
Source organism: Polypedilum vanderplanki (assembly GCA_018290095.1). Taxonomy (NCBI): domain Eukaryota; kingdom Metazoa; phylum Arthropoda; class Insecta; order Diptera; family Chironomidae; genus Polypedilum; species Polypedilum vanderplanki. The sequence goes on along the minus strand of CM031379.1, from coordinate 24,931,104 downwards.
AAGAAATCTATATTTTCATTTAAGATTCATGGTTAATCAACTGTTAATTTTCCAAGATCTATCGCAATTATCCGCGAATTTTCAAGAATTTTCCAAGAAAACTATCCATTGGCTAATCATGAAGTTTCATTTTGTACGTATCAAAAAAATTCTCTCTTTAATTTTATTTAATCATCAATTTTTAATTTAATCATAAATAACCCAAAGGCAATGAAAATATTTGTTCAACACCATCATATATGTGAGAAAAATTGTCAATATTAATTTAATTGTGGTTTTAAAAGCGAAAAAGTCACAATAAATTATTGAAAGCATGCATCATTACCCATCTTCAGAATTTTTCATCGTTTAATGTGGCTGTTATTGTCAACACATTTTTTATTTAATGATCAGTAATAAGCATTCGTGAAATGAAAAGCATTTAATGGAAAATTCATTAAAAATTTACTCAGTTGTTGTTTGAAACATAAATTTAATCTTATTTTTACGCTAATTAATTACTTATTTTTTTAGGCAGACATTGTGACAGGCTAAAAAGAAATAAGATAAATTATAGGGGAAATTTTAAAGTGAGATATTGAATTTTTGGAAAGTTTTCAAAGAAAAAGCTTTAATAATTATTTGAAATAATTAAAGAATTGCAAGTTTCGAAATTCTAAATAATCGAGTTCGAATTCGCATGCATATTTTATTTAATATGCGCATATTTTTTGTCAAGTTGATTACAAGTTGACTTATACAAAACTATCTTTTATTAATTCAGATTTCATTTAATTCTTTTGAAATCCAATAAATTTGTATGAAAGTCAATGATTCTTTAATTTACTATGGATTTTAATTAAATTAAATTCAATCTGAATCAATAAAAGCCAGTTTCATGTAAGTCAACTTGAGATCAACTTGATAAAAATATGTATACAAATCTGAACCCCAAAAACGGATTTTAAAATTTTAAATATTTATTTTTGTTTACATTCCAAAATACTGAATTTTTTGATCCTTTAAAAAACTTCTTCAAATTAAACTCTTTAACAAATTATTAAAATTCTTATTTTAATAAAAATTCAACCACAATTTAGTTTCAGTGTATTTAAATTCAACAACTTCTTCATCTACTTGTTGAGGTAGAGACATAAAACTTGAATCTGTATGAAAACTTTCCATGAAAATAATAAACCAGAAACCGCTTTTCTGTGTTTATCCAAAAAATCCTTAAACAAAGTTAGAATGTGAGAGTTGAATTCAATTTTTTCTATTTCCGTAGTTTTTTTTTTCATTTCAAGTTGAAAACGTTCATAGCCAAATTAATAAATTTCCAATTATAAAATTTTTCAATGAGAGTAAACTAAATAAATTTTTGAAAATTGTTTATTTGCAATTTGCATGATGACTCGTTAAAAATTCAATCTAACCACGAGAGAGTGTGAATTAAAATTTTGAGTAGTGCTAGAGCTAACATAAACATTTTCTATTTGTTATTTTGACAGCATTCATTGCATTTGAATTAAATTTAATTCAAAATTGAGTTGATGTATTTGCTAGCAAGCTTAATAGTGTTGAACTTTTATGAAAAAGGATAAATTTTGTTTTCAGAGGTTTTTCATTGGCTTAGTTGGGATTTTATCAGTTTTCAATTAGATTTTCATAAATAATTTAAGTTCTAAAATATTTCCCTTTCATTTGAAAATTATTTTTGAGTGTTTTCTATTTCTTTTTCATTGAGTGACAGCTTTAATATTTTTAATAAAATTTTATGCAAATAGCTCAAGCATTTAAATAAAAATTAAAGAAAAGAATAATGATGATTTTTTATTATCAAGTTACATAATCTAATAAAAAAACAAACAATGAAAGTATGAAGTTTAAAAAGTTCTTTATAATTAAAGGAAACTTTTAATTTTCATAAAACTTCTTTCATATTAATAACAGCAAAAAACATACGAGAAATTTAAAATACTTTGCTAATTTTGAGCTTTTTTAAATTATAAGTTCAAGCCAACTTGTTATTTATTCGCTATACAACCTTTTAATACCATCTTGCTTTTTTTAAAAAAAAATTCTCAATACCAAAGAATTTTCCAACTAATTGCCTTCAAAAATTTATAAATATTAGCAATATAAAATCAGAACTTCCAATTTGAGGATGTTTTAATGACCAATTCTCAAGAACTTGGTTATCTCTTCAAAAAAACCATGAATTTTTATGTTCGAAAAAAGAATTCATAAAAATATTCTTTTGAAAATTTCTAAATTAGGTTTAGATGATTTACTCAGAATTATATAAATTTTGAAGATTTCTCTATTCTTTTTAAAATTATTTTTAACTCACAAATATAAAATGTCTTCCTATAAATTTCAATAATTTGAATCTTCAATCATTCATGATGTAATGATAATGAGCTTTGTAAATTTCACGTATGATTTCCCAACAACAATAATAGCAACTATTCTAAACATTTAAAATTTTAATCTTACATCACAAAATTTCCACAATGAATGAAGTCTTTCAATTAACAATTTGTATTCTGCAAGTTCAGTTAATGATAACAAAATGCAGCCTATAATAATCAAATATTTATTTTGTGCACTAACACTAAATCCACAAATGTGAAAATTCACCACTAACCGCAAAATTGACACCAGATAAATTCTCACTAAAAAAAACTTTTTTTCTGATTGATTGATTGATGTTTTTTATCTTTTTTATTTATTTATTTATCATACAACATCAATGAATTTTAATTTGATTTTTTTTTCTCTTTTTATCTCAAATGCAATTTTTCTCTCTAACTTTCAGTTGATGAATGAAATAAATAAAAATATTTTTTCATAGTCACACACGAGACACGAGAATTTTCCTACCGCTCGTATTAAAATCTAGTTCACTACTGGAAATATTGAGGGATGCAAACAATTTTCATCTCTGATTTGACGATGTGAAAAATCTTCAATGTTACTTCCAATGAGGAAAATTCGTCTAATGGAAAATGAAAAAATCGTCGAAAAACATTTTCTCTCTTTTTTGTAATCAGCTGTTCACAATTTTCGGGCATCACAAGGTATTTGAACAGAAGTAAAAAAATTTGTTTACTTAAAAAATACTTTGAATTAATGAGGGTTGTTAACCTTGACAGAAAATGAAATTTCCGAGATATCCAGTCGAACTTTTTTTTCTTCATGTTTTTATTTTTTAACTCTTATAATAAAAAGGTTGATTAGAAAAAGGTAAGAAATAACAATTTATTGACTATAAAACGAGGTTGAATGCGGATGAAGTTTATTATTGAAATTTTCCAATCGTTTACACTTATTGGCTTGGTTTCATAAATTAAAAAGTGATAAACATGTTTAACTATGAAAAATATATTTAAAACGCATTTTTATGACAGTCTAGTATTTTGAGGTAAATTTCATATGACCATTAGTTTATGATATCAGAATTTATTTTCGATATGTTTGTGAAATCGACTACATTTCGGAAAATTTTATAAATTTATTTCCAGTGTATTGTATTTAAAAAAATCTATATTTTTAATTTAGTATGATTCTTTTTTCAACAGAATTTACTTCATGTTAGAGTTTTGCTTTTAACATTACTTAATTTATTTTTTTATTTGATTGAAAACTTGATTCTGTACTTGACTTTTAAACTTGATTTAATTTTGTTTGACTTGATTAAAAAAATTTAAGAGAATATTTTTGTTAAGTCAACTTGAATGCAAGCTCCATTCAAGTTCGAACCCTATTTTTCTCAAATATGACACAAAATAATGAAAAATAAGGTTTAACATTGTAAACAAGTATGCCACAATCACGTGCGATTCTCTATGGTAACTGATGAGTCATTGGTAACGTTATGACGCTATAAACAACAGTAGAAAAACTTTTTCATTACAGCATTGACGAGTTAATTGAAAAATTATTAATTTAGTTTTATATTTTGAAGCAGCATCATGGCAGATCCATTAGGTGGAGATCAATTTGATGTTGAAGCACTTGCGGAAGCTGAAATTGAGAAGCTTTTGAAACAGGTATTAAAATTTAACTTCATTGCCTTGAAAATAATATTTTGAATGAATAAAACGACGTAGATTCAGAAAAATGAATGGATCTTTCACCTACACTCATACTCATTTGCGCATCAAGTGATTTCAGTAATGAAATCAAATTAAATTATTGACCTTTTAGAAAAAGGTAGCTTCTTTTTATATTCTCTAGTGTTAATTTGAATTTAACCTTTCGAATTTTGAACTTCTTGGAAGAAATTCTTTGTTTTTGTATTCATTATGTTATCTTCTCAGAATTTGAGGTGTTTAGGTATGCATAATCCTTTTAAATTGATTCAGTTTCTAATGTTTTATCCTGTATTTACATTTTCGATTATTTCTAAGAAATTAGATTTGTTTACTTTTAATAATTTTGTAAACAAAACAAATCATTTTGAATTTTGTTTACATTTTTAATGTTTATAAACAGAAAAATAATTTTTAAATTTAAAAAAATCGATAAATTTTAAAATTTTATTTTCTTCCAAACTAAACAAAAATATGAATTTTTTTAATCAAATGCGCTTAAATCTTCAAACTATTTTTAAATCCTGAATGTTTCATCCTCATCCATATCACAGAACAATCTTTATTAACTTTCAGGAACAAAAATTATTCACATTATTATTTCTTCCTGCGTTTAAATAAATTGAAATCAATTTACTTCCTTCAATTTCTTTTTATTTTATTTTCTTCTCACTTCTTTCACCACATACTTTTTCTCTCTCTTTTTGCAGTATCGCACAATTGAAGCGGAACGATTAAATTTTATTGAACTGCGAAAGAAATCGGCAAGGAAATACAATAAAGTGTTGAATATATTGGAAAAGGAAAAATCCGATTTACAATTTCAGCTTGATAGTGAACAGAAGGGCTCACATGCTCGTCGAGATTCCGATGTATGTATATGTTTACAAATGCTTTTTATTCGGTTGACTTGAGTGTATTATGCAAAGGCCAATTCAATGAGGCCATGAAGGTATCAAGAGAGCTTTTTTCTCTTATGCTTCAATGAGAAAATCCTCAAAATGGACTTTATTTTTATTGCTTCATCTTTTTTTCCTCAACTTTGTCGACTTCTAAATTCAATGAAATTTTCTCTTTTGTTTGCAGGCACAAATAAAAATATTAAATTTAATGGACAAAAAAGAAAAGACAGCTCAAGCGCTTCAAAAAAAGAAAAGTTCTTTAATGGAATTGGAAGCTCAAATTCAAAAGGTTTGCCATATAATGTACCCTCAAAAATGTTTATTTCTTTTTTCTTTTATTTTTCGTTAACAAGAACTGGAAATAGTTTTTATAAGGAAGAAAACTTCTTCTTTTATTTGATTTTTGTATGAGTTTAAACAGAATTGAAAAAATTAAAACTATAAAGATTTTGATAGAAATTGCTTAAAGATTTAGTTTTCTTGCGTTTTTTATTTGTGAATATATGATAGAATGAAACTTTTGATTAGCAAGTAAAACAAACTAACATCTAGGATTTTACAAAAGCTATTTTTATTTTGCTGTTTTTGAAATTTCGGAAAAACTTGATGTTGTAGCTTATTAAATGTATATAGATTGACAAATATAGAGCTTTGGCTTTACAATGACGCTTTAATATTGCTTTTACATAAGCTCTTTAAAAAAATGTGACCGAGTGCTCAAAAAACAGTAAAAAAGTTTTATAAAACCCTACTGACAACATCTCTCAAATTATTTATCTTTTAGCTAATTTTTTTTGTGTGGTTTGAAAAATTCATTGATTTTTTGGCAAGAATTCTCCAATTAAAATTGACTTCGAATAAAAACAAAATTTCAGCTCTGTATTTAAAGCAAATAAGAAAATTTGAAAATTTTCAAGAGATGTGAACTCAAACAAAAAATCTTTAAAATTAACAAAAAAATTTTGATAGTTCTATACAAAATTTTTGATTTTTAATGGTTAGTCTGTTTTAGTTATTAAAAATTCTCAACCCTTGCAAATGTTAAAATAAATAAAAATATTAGTAAACTATTTTAATGCTAAAAGATTCGAATTATCAAGTTAAAATATTTTAAACTATATTACAATTTATTACTCTTATTTTAAATATTTAGATGACAATCACTCATTAAAAATTTCAAAAAAATGTTTTGAAATTTTTAAGTGCGACATAGAAGAAAATTTTTGTTCTTTAAATTTCTAAACTATAGTACTTTGTTAAAATTTTCAATATCTTCTTATATATTTTCTTTATAAAAATGTTGAATAACAAAAATACTTCAATTCAATGAAATTTAAAACTTTGTTAGCTGCATAAGGAAATTGCAATGATAAGAGATAACGAGATAACTGAGAGCATCTACAAGGAAACAATTTGTGAAGGCAGGAAGAGTGTCTTGAAACTAGAAAATCGTCTTGATGTTATAACAAAACGTTGCGGAAGTGTCATGGCAGAAAATTCAAAGTTGAGAGATCTCATTGATCATATGCTGCAGGAAAGGTTTGCTTTGACAATAATTGATAACTCAAGTATGAAATGTGACATCAAAGTATGCATTCTAGGTCAAATTTCAATGTTATGTGGCAAAGAATGATAAATAAGCTTAATTATGGCAAACGTCACATTTTAGAGCTTGTTGAGCAAGCAACTAATGCTTTTGATCAACGTGAAGAATTGTGCACAAAGTTGCAAATTCTCAAAGAACGTGGGCAAAACGATCGAACAAGTCACGTCCAAGAAATGCGAGAACTTCAACGCAAATTGGATCATGATGCAAAGCTTCAAGAATTTTTGGCAGTTAAAGGCCAGCAACGCTTGAATACCGAGTCAGAAGAGCGTGAGGCTGATAAAAAGAAGAAACGAGTTGAACAAATGGAAAAGCAGCTTCAGGAATACGATAAAATATTCCAGCGCATCAACGTGAGCTTCAAACTAACTTGTTCTCTAACATTCAATCTAATTTAATTATCTTTTTCCTTCCTTTCTTTTTTATCAGAGTCTATCAGGTGAAAAGGATGTCGATAAGATAATTTCAAAGTTCATTAAGGAAGAAGAGGAGAATTATGCATTGTTCAATTATGTCAATGAATTGAGTCACGAAATCGAACAATTAAATGAGACTGTGCAACAATTGCAAGATAGCATTGGTATATCTATCTCTTTTAATTAATTTTAATCAATTAGTCAAATTAGAGCTTTTTAAATTTTAGATGAACACAAAGAATTGCAAGAGCAAAAGAAAAATTCACAAGATGATAATATTGATGTTCTTAAAGAAGAGGCAATGAAGCAGAAGCAATATGCTGATGATGCCAATGACTACAAGAATGAATGCGAAGCAAGATTACAGGAAATATTGAGAGCAGTCGAGAAACTTTACAAGTAATTTGATAATATTGTGACATGATACTGAATGCAAAAGTGAAAGGAGAAAAGAAAATTTCTTTTGCAATTTGATTTAAACATAAAGGGGTAGTCATTGTGAAAATTAAATAAGATAAAAATTTTAAAGTTTTCAATTTGAAAATTCAAAATGTTAACAAAAATAATATAAACAAATATTTCTTTGTGTTAGTGTGTTAAAATTTTAAACTGTTGAAATCTTTCCAAATATTCACTTATTTGCAACTATGATGTTCGCGACAGTTTCTTACTATCAAAATTAAATTAACATAACTGCTTTGTATTAGGAATTTATTGCTATTGATTGATTATCAAAAGAATTATTTTAACCAAGAAATTATTTGTTTACATTATAATGTAAAATATTTATTTGTGTTAGTAAGTAAAAAAGTTTGTTGGTATTAGTGTAAATTTGAAAATTTAACGGTTACAAATTTTCTTTCTCTTCACTTCATCATACTTTAAAATTGTCATGGAATGTTTAATGAAATGGAATTCAAATCCTTTTCTCTAATCTTTATCATTGCAGACTTTTAAAATGTGACGAAGCACCAATTTTATACTTGCTAGGCAAAGAGAAGCAAGTTTCAATCAATAATGCGAAACTCTTCTTGGGCATTGTCGATAGAAAAATTTCTCAGATGATTAACAATCTGCAGGTCATAGATGCGTCGACAAAGATTTTGGGCAAAAAAGATCGTATACCGGCATTCAATGTCAAAGATTCAGCAAAAAGCAATAAAAATTAAATTTTTTAGTCTTTTAGTAGTAAATAACTTTTTTATAACGTGTGTATGTGTGTTTTGCACAAAATAAAAAAAGGATCATACAAAAAAATCAATTACTTCGTCTGCTTGTCAAACTCAATTTACACAAATTTTTTTGCAAATTCACTGAAGTAATCCCTTTTATATTCTATATTTTATTTCATCAGAATGAAATCAATATTATTGAAATTAAATTTCAAAGCAAGCGAATACGAAAAAGAGAACAGAGAGAATGATGAGCTTCTTTGCTTGAATAATTTATCAACTTAATTGAAACATTATCGTTTGTCATCATTCTGCGTGCATTACAGCGAACGAGAGCGAGAACTGAAAAATATATAAAATATGCTGATGTTATTCGATAATCAAGCAATGAGATTTTCATATGATTTATAGTCACAGCGGGACGTGAATTGAGTAATGTTAGCTTGACATGATTCTTGCTATCATTTTCTGTAATAAGAAACTTTTAACTACTTGGGAAAATTTTGATAATTATTTATTTTGTCACTAGTTAATTTACTAAATCAAGACTTGGACATTTATAAATTATTGAATTTTAAATTTAATCTAACTAAAGTTAACTTAAGAAAGTCAAGTTTTAAACCAAGTCAACTTCATTCACGATCTAAGTAAAATATTGCTTTTTGTAAAGCAGAAAATTTCATCAAATCACTTTAACTTTAACTAAATAAATTGTTTCAAATGCTCTTAACCATCAGCAATACAAATTACTTATTTTTCGATAAAATTCAAACTAAAATAATTTTTTTAATTATCCAAGCCTTGGCTAAACACAAAATCTCATCAATTAGAAAAATTTCCTATCATAATCTTCAATACTAATTTTTTCTTCTTCATTTTTATAAAGTTTACAAGGTCGTTTAAACTCTTGTCCACGTTCATATAAATTTTTAAACGCAATCCATTTGCTTTTGTACATTACAGGACACTGAGTAAATCTCGTACCATATTCATATTCTCCGGAATGTTTCAAGGTAAACCAAAACAATGCGGATCCTTCGTTTGGCTTTAGTCGAAGTTTTAGGTATGGAAATGCTGTATATCCATCCATGTGGTCATCATTCATCTACAAAACCAAAAAAGAGAAAAATTTTGAATACAAAGAAGAGCATTTTTGTGTGTCTATGCGTATACGGATGGAAAGAGAGAAAAATTATTTCTTTTTTATCATTTTTCTTTCTCACACTGTATGTATTGGGGTAAAAATGGAAGGCTTAGGAATTGAATTTATGGCCACTGGAGAAAAGAGAAAATTGTTAAAAATTCAATGTCTCACATAAAATAGAATTGTTGCCATTCTGCGTTCACGTTCACGCTGCCACGCGATGCCTGCAGATCCTATATGTTGTACCCAAAGTGGTTCATTTTCATCTACCATTAAGCCTGTCATTTGCTGTACAAAAAAAGATTCTTCGATATATTGGCGCATTTTAAAATAAAATTTAACGAAATTTTAAAATTTAAAAATTTATTTTGAAGTCAACTTCACGAATTCAGGATGTTTTCAACTTTTTATGTATCTCTGAAACTATTTATTTTGAAAACTCAAAATGTCTGATTTATATTTTTTTAAAATTTTAAAATTCTATGAAATTCAAATTTAACGTTTTAAAAAAATTTAGATTTAAATTTCTAACCAACTTTATGTTTTTTTTAAAAAATTTAAATTTTAATGCCAAAATGAATAAAAAATTTCAAGTAAGTCTTAAAAAAATTTATGTAGATAATGCAAAAAAATTGTAATTTATAAAAAAGGGCACATTTGACATTAATCAAATCAAGCAAGCTTCTTTATCATCCTCACCTCAATTCTCCGTGAAATACGAGCAACGAGTGAATGGTCTTTATCATATAATTCTGCTGCCACTTGGACAGCATCATAAATCGATTTTTCATCACCACCAACGGTTGCTACTGCCGCAATTCTCTTCAATGATTGAATTTCATTATCCGATAAGACATCAATGAAAAGCGCTATATATGGCTCACGACTAACTTCCTCCATTTTAAATCGCACAAATGGAGCGGACAAAACATATTGACAATGAAGCATCTTACTGCTTTCCTCTCTAATCATTTTGCCCCGACACACATCGCTCATCAATTCAAATTCTTTACGTCTCGTATATTTTCCATCTCGTATGAATTTAAAATTGAATGGATCATCGATTGAAAATTTTGTACTTCCATGTTCCTTATAAAGTGCGACAATTTTCATTGCATATTCTGTCGCTTCAATATTGTCAGGATCTTTCATTAGCAATTCTTTCAAATACAATGCAGCACCCTTATAGTCATGCATTCGTTCACATAAACTCGTTATTATCATCAGCAATTTGATTTCATCGACTTCATTGAGATGATCAAAATTTTTCCGATGATTTTTCAATGCAAGTTCGAGATATTCTCGTGCTAGAAAGACTTCATCCGTGAGATTATTAGCTGCAATTGTTCCAATCACGAACAAGTCATTTGGCGACATTTTTTCACCAACTCTTCGATAATTTATGATGCCTCGTGCGAGGTCATCTGTTGACAGCTTGTAAAAGCGCTGTAAGACCAACAAACACTTAACTGCATGTGTAAGGCTTGATTGTTTAATGCGATAACGTGCTATTGTCTCAACAGGCTGATTCAGCACAGAAATTCGTTCAATGATGAGAGACAAATCGACTGTTGCACGTTTAATCATTGAGAATGCATTAAGTGGATTGGCAATATATTTTGTAACATCTTTTCTAAATAGCTCATTCTCAAATTGAAAATATTCGAGTTTACTAGAATGAAAAATTCTTCTTTTGTAATTTATGAGATAAAAAATATTAAACAACTTACTTTTTCACGTAATCATCCTTTAACTCATTTGAAATTGCTTCGAGGTGCATAATCAACTTTGTTTCTTGGTTGCCTAGATGCTCGAGTAGTAAAAGTGATGAAAAATACTCAACATCCTGACAGTTAATCACACTTAAGAGAATTAAAATTAAATTTAATGAAACTTTCATTTTCTACCTGCATGCAACTGAAATGATGTGCTGAAGTTTCTACTGTTTCTCTCATTCATGCTTACTCACTTATTTTGAGTCAAACAGAGAGCAAGAAACACCTGAGTAAATTTTTTTGATGTAAAATTCTCTTGACATAGTTTGAAATGTTGAAAAGTTTTAGGTGTATGTGACAACTACTCTTGTTTAATAAAATTGTCTTCTAACTTTGTAGTTCTACTAATGTGAATTTTAAATGTCAACTAAATTAGCAAAAACTTTTAATAAACTAAAACATAAAATTAATTTTGAAAATAAATTAATTGAATTAATTTACCGGATGTGTTTTTGTGTGAAGGAAAATTGATAATTTTGGGTACAAATAATTTCAATGTGCTGCTTTTATTCTCACTCCATTCATTTCTTCCTATTCATTAATTATGATTTATCGATAAACTTTTCCTTTCAACCTTCTCTCTTTCCATCTCTTTTATCATGTTAATTAATGTATCCTTAGTAAATTATTTTTCTCTTTTTCTTATCGCTGCTTTCGATTATCGATAAATTCCACTTCAATTTTGTAAATAATTGAGTGTGAGAAGATATTTAAATGGAAATATTTATTTTGATAACCAGTGGAATTTTGTTTGAAAATTTAATAAAAATCAGAAAAGTTTCTTAATTTTTTATGACTATTTTTTCATATCAAATAAAATATGAAGTCAATTTAACTTAAATAAATTTAATCAAGTGATAATTTTTTATTTGTCAAGTAATTGAACTGTCAAGTCAAGTAAATTAAATTACAACTTGAAATCAATCTCCAAATTTTAGTCAAAAAAATAAAAGTCAAATTTATAAGTATCCAGCCCAAATGTAATATTAGGTCGTTCGAAAAATCATCTACAAATCTAAGAAATTGATCAAGTTATGCTAAGACAACTCAAAAATCAAGTTTAAGTCAAGTCAATAAATGTCAAGTCACTTTGATTTTAATTTAAAAAAATGATTTGTCTATTGTGAGATTTGAAAGCATTTTTCAAACAAAAAAATTACTTTTGATTACCATAATAAAATTTAACCACATTAATTGCATAAATATTAAATCAAAGCAATTTTCCAATTTTAAATATTTCTTCCTTTATCACCAATTTCTATCTCAATAAAAAAAATGTGTTTTCGAAGGGTAATTGATTTAGTTAGTAATTAATTACCGCTCTGATTCTGACCTTTCAATTTTCATTCTCCACCTTTTCGTTCATTTAACAAATCGAGCATAGCACAGCAAAGCAGTTGATGTCAGTAGTAGTCAAAGTTGTTAACCTAAACCTCTGAGCAATGAAAACATACAAAACACATACAGACAGAATGAGGAAAAAGAAAAGTCATTAAAAGGAGAGAAAAACTGAAAATCGTTCTTAACGTTAATGGCTATGAAATGATGAAGGTAGGTAGGAAACCAATAAAATTGCCATAAAATGGAAAGAAAAGCCAAACAACAGCAACTTTTGCTTCTTCATTAATTGAAAATATTTTTTTCTAATCTCAAAAAATTAAAGCTAAAAAATTGGCTTATCAAAATATACACACGCTTGAATTACCGCAAAAGCCGCACATTTTCAACAGATTTTGCGGCTTTTGTTGAACAAAAATATTTTTTTTCTTCGCTTTACAATGCCTTGCATATTTGAAAAAAAGTTCCAATATGAAAAAGAATAAAACATGAACTATATACTTATGAGAAAATATGCACAATGACAGCTATAGATCATTGAATAGTACGGCATTAAACTGGTTTCTTTGTACTTAATCATCGAATGAGCTTTAAAAAAATATTGAATTTTTTTTTCTTCTTTATATAGCTTACAATTTTACTGATATGTTATGTTGCTCATTGTTGTCATTGTATGAAAATTATTGTTACGAAATAATGTTGATGCTGAAAAGCTTTAATAGAAATAGAAATATAGATTTCAATTGTAAAAACTAGCCGATGGAAAGTTTCATTAAAATTTTTCTGCTTTGTCTGAAAATTATCAGTTGATTAATTCACGTTTCATAATTTATGCATGATGTAGAAAATTATTTTTTCATTGTTAATTGTAAGAGAATAAATGAAAATATTGACTTGTGAAAAACTGAAATGATTTCTATTGTTTATGTTTGCAGTTAAAAATTGTGCAAAAAAACTTTGTTTTATTCGTTTAATGACTTTTTAAATTTTAGTTATAGAAAATCAAGCAAAAAATTTTTTGGTAATTGAAAACTATTATACTGATACAAAAATATTATTCAAAAAAATTTAAGTAATTCAAATTTTTATTCATATTTTTATTCGAATTCTTATTCGTATTTAATCTTTTACCTAATTTTAATCAGAGTTGTAACTTTTTTAAACCAAAAATATTTTATCAAATTTTTTTTTAATTCAAAGAACAGACAAATAGCTTTAAAACAAGCTATTATTGATTGAATATTTTTGGTTAAAAAAGTTATGGCCAATAGTCGGCGAAAAAGTCGGATTTCGACTTTACAACTCTGATTTTTATTTCATTGTAAATCAAGGAAATATATTGCTTTTAACATAATTAAAATATTTTTGTAATTTTTTAAAATCAATTTCCTATTATTTTCAAATTTAAAAAGGATACTACTAAAGCTTTTACTAGTTACACTGATAAAATTATGTCTAATCAAGCAAAGATTTTATCTTATTATTTTATATACAGAGATTTTCCCTTGTTCACATTTTCAAATGTGTATAAATAAATTTTTAGTACTACACCTTTTAATTTTACCTCAAAAACTTTTCATTTCATTATCCATATTAGAAATTCAATAGAAAACGCAAAACGCATTTAAAAGCGCTAACCAATTTCAATATCCTAACGATTCCCATTCATACTTGACAAAGTGTTTTTATTCACCTGCACAATTCAAAATATCACAGCAAATTTTCATTTAAAAACATTTTTTTGCAGACAAAAAAAGGCAGAAAATGAATTTCGCGTTTGAATAAAAAAGTTGAAGAGAAGAAAGTCGTATCGGTTGGGTGTTGCTTGCATAGTCATTCAGAAATTGAAATGAAATTGTGAGAGACATAAAAATGCACATTTTTACTCTACATAGATTGCATGGAATTAATTAAATTTCAATCCAATTCAATTGACTCTACCAAACGTTTAATTGTTTCCTCTTCAACCTTTTGTTCATTCGAAAAAATTTTTACTGTCAATTGTTTGGGAATTTCGTTTTTAATGTTTGTTCTTCCATTTGTAATTTAATTAAATTGTCATAAATTAATTGATTAATAAATTTGGAAAAATAATAAAAATTTCAAATATTTCAAACTCAGTAAGCATTTAATCACATCATCATCAACGTGGATGACAATAACACAAAATGTAATTTTTGTAATTCTAAATAATCTTTGCGATTATTCGAGTCACGATTTATGGTCCTCTTCGCTATCATAATGCGTCGAATAGAATATTAAAAATTTTATATGATTTTTTTAAGGCTGGAATTTTCCATTGTTTTGTACTTTTTCGGGCTGTTGGTAGAATTGAAGATTGAAAGTTAATTTTTTTGTTCTTTCTCTAAAAATATCAAACATTTAACATCAGCAAAATGAATGTTTCATGAATGCAAAAATGCATTCAATTTAAAATTCAGTTGCATAAAATCCATAAAGGACACTATAAGAAAATTGTTTTTACTGTACAAAATTTATATTTTAAAAAATTTAAAAGTTTTCAAATTAAAATTAACCAGACAAAATTTTCATTTTTTTAAAATTTTTATTTTTAAAATCATTTTTTAATTCATTAACAAGTTCATAAAATTTACTTAGACTTCAATTTTTCCAAATCACCTCCAAAATTGCAAGTTTCTGCTGGATGTGCACCAACAAATTCAATGGTTGTATGAGTCAAAAGTGTTTCTCTAGCAACCACAAATGTTGGCATTGAACGTTTGCAAATGTAAGCAAATTCACTTTGATGGTTNAATTCAGAGCAACTTGGTTTTATCTTTTCTGATTCAAGATGTTTTCTGTAGTTGGTCTTGCAGTAGAAACTTTCCTTGCATCTTGGAGTTTTGCAACGATAAGATGAAACAAATTGTTCTCGATTTTTTATCATGTTTTGTTCTGCATTTTTCAATGTACTTTTTAACAATTTTTGTACTGGTGACTTCAAAATCATGCAAGGTGCTTTTGGATGAAATTTATTTTGATGAATTGCGACATATCCTTTTTGACAAGATCTATACATGCAATTATTGCATTGAAAACGATCATATCGATGATTTAAGTCAATATGAGTTCCTAATTCAGAAGGTTTTTCAAATCCTTTCAAGCAAAAGCTGCAGTAATGACAATTTGAATCACTATGTTCCATCATATGTTTCTTAAATTCATCAAAATCAGTTGTGAAAAATTCACAAACTTCATTCATGCATTTGTAAGTTGAAAATAAGCAAAATTCACTCATTAAAACTTCAATTGATGATTTTGTTTTAAAAACAATTCTTGATAGTTTTTCATCAACCCAAGGATAAAGTTCTTTTAAGTTTTTAAATTGAAGAGTTCCAGTTGAAGAAGTTGATGTATTAGCATCGTCTGGTGTAAATTGCATTGTAGCATCAAGATGTTTTTCGACGACTGAAGATTTCTTTGGTTTTTCTATGCTTCTTGTAGGTTTGAGTTTTTCTGCACTTTTATTTCGCTTTGGTTTTTCAGCAGATTTAACAGTCTTAGGATTTTGAACATTTCTAGGCTTTTCTGCAGATTTTTTAGAATTTTCAGCAACTGCAATTTTCTTAGGTTTTTCTGGAGTAATTTTAGTTGACTTTCGCTGTTTCTGCACAATTTCTTTTGATTTTCTTGTCTTTGGAGTTCTTTTTTTTGCAACTGGTGATGATGCTGGTGATAATGGTTGCTCAACTGTCTTAAAATAATTTTTAATTGGTGGCTGTGAATTTGTCACTTTATTTTCCTTGTTTTCATTTCGAATTGTTGCAATTGATTTAATGACAAGTTTGGCATTTTCATCATTTTTTTTTAATATTTTCTTTGCTGATGATGATGATTGTGCTGATTGTGGTGACATTTCATTATTTGGCTCATTTGGCTCATTTTTCTTTAATTCAGCAACCAATTCAGCAATGCTTTCATTTGATTTAAAATTCTTAAATTTATCATCTTTTGCATTTTGAATTTTCTTAGCAATAAATGAAAAGCAATCAAGTGTGTCATCAGATTCAAGGAAATCTGCCATAGTTTCACATGGTTTAAAATTATCAAATTTATCTTTTTCATTCCTTGATTTTTCAATTTTCTCAGTGATAAATGAAGCAATTTCTAAATCTGAAAGTGTTGCATTAAGATTTTCAGAACTTCTTGAATTGTCATTGATTGTTTCAATTGGTAGATCTAAATTTTTATCTTCTTGTCTTTCTAATCGATCTTGTTTATCAGATTGACTACTGTTTGATGAAATTTCAACATTTTCAATTTGATTTTCATCAGAAGCTTCATCAGATTCACTTGAAATTAAAATTGAATTTTCTTTTGTCTTTTCTTCACTCAAATTTTTCTCATTTTCAATAATTGGTTCAATTTCCATGTCAATTTCTTCAAGATTTTCATCTTCAATTATTTGGCCAGTTAATTCTTTGAATTCTTTATCAAATTTCAAATCAATTTCTTTAATTATTTGCTTTGTTTCTTTGTCATTTGAAGCCAAAGATTTGAAACTTTCACAAATAATGTCAAATTGTTGCAGCACTTTGTTGTCATCTTTGTGAAGATTTTTGGTATGTTCTTTAAAATTTTCAAATGAATTTGAATTAAACGTACAATTTTCAATAAAGCAACTGAAGACATAACAATTTTCATTCATATTGAAATCCATGGTGATCAAACCTTGATTGTAGTTATTGATTTCTTCACCTGAGCATATTTTTGTGTAAATGTCATGAAATTCATCGACGCTGAAATATTCATCAGCTGTTTCACTAACTGATGGTAAATTTTCATTGAAATTTCTGCAACTTTCACTTGCTTTTTCTAAAATTTCATTTATATCAAAATCCATATTTATAAAATCTTGATTTTGATTATTTGGTTCTTGATATCTAATGAAATCATTAGCATCTCCACCTAAACCAATTCTTGCGTAAATTTCATTAAACTCATCTAAACTGATGCAATCATTAGGTATATTTTCAACTGCTGGTAAATTTTCATTGAAATTTTGATAGAATTCGTTTTTTGCTTTAAAGTTCATGTTGAATAAGTCGTTCGATTTTTCATTTGAATAAATAGAAATAATTTCTTCAATGTTACTGATTGTTTCAACGTTTGTTATTTGCATTTTTTAAAAGGCTTTGAAGTTTGTTTAAAATATTTATGGATATTTCAAATAAAAGTTTGTTTTTTTTTTTTAATTTAAAAATGTTTGTGTTGTAAAATTAATTTGTAAATTTTTAAATTTTCGGATTGTTGTTGCTTCAATGTTTGAAATGAAACTGATAAATGTCCTGAAAATTTGTGTTGTTTATATACAAAAATTAATTGCAAAACACAAACATAATTCAGGTAATTTTCATCAAAATATGGAATTTTCAATCTCAATTTGAGAATGTTTAAGTTAAAAAATTTACCTTGAATTTACCTGAAAATCGCGAATGATAAAATCTCGAAAATACTGAAAAATATTTTCAAAATAAAATTTTAATACTTTCTAAATTTTAATTATGAGGAAAATCAATTTTAGTAAAATTCATTCTGTTTGATTTTAATTTATGATAAGACAAGGCAAAATATTTATCGTAAAATTAATCATATTACAATTTTTCTTAATCAAAATAATTAGGCTTCATCTTTTTCATGCATGCTTGACTGGTTTGCGCTTTGATTTAAAAATCATTGAATTCCTACAAACATGCAAAATTTCAACGAAACTTATTAAAATTTGAATGAAATAGAAACATTTTTTGTAAGTCAACTTGCAATAATATAGTCAAGTCACTGTGCGCATAAAAATCAAGTATGCATGCAAGTATCTAATCAAAATAATAAAAAGTTCAATTTAAATTTAAAAATTTATTCTCTTTCAAAACGATTCCAAAATGATTCTTCAAATTCTTTCATACAAAAAAATTTACAATTGAAAATTGTACAAAAAAAACATTTTTGTTATCAATTTAAATTCCTTTTCCCATCTTTCTCTCTGGTACTGACAAAAAACCAACAAAAGAGCAGATTGGGATAATGTAATATATTTATTTCATACGATAGACATAAACGACCATCGATTGAAATGTAAATTTTAGGGTTGCGTTTTGATGATGCCGTTTTTGCGCTTCAATCGTTTTTGCTTGTTGTCTTTGTTGTTGTATGCTTGTATGCTACATGATATAGAAAATTTGCAGTCATTTATCATTTAAAATAAACGCGTGTTTCAAATCACTCGTTTTACTGTGAAATGTAATGTGGAAAAAACAAGATGATTTGTCAGAAAATTTTTTTGTACTGATGATGCGAATATGAATTTAAATTGGATTCATTGTAAATGTTTGTTTTTTATATTCATGACAATTGAAAAGAAAAAAGAATTTTTTTGATGCACTTATCTTTGATGTTTGCTTTAAGCAAAAATATGAAAAAGTAACAGTAGCAGCATCACAAAAAAAGTCGTCCATCTTACAACATCAAAATGGCAACATCAGGCGCCAAATTAATTTTGACTCATTAATTTATGTCTTCATTACTGCCGACACGAAATCACAAAGAGACGACGGCGTCGGATCAAACAGTAGCAAAAAGAGAAAAGAGAGAGCTCATCTAGTTCCTCTGCTTGATTACGTGCCCATTTCTTTAATTTCCATCCTTCGTCCTACTCCATTTGTGTTTCATCATTAAGAATGAAGATTAATGATGAGAAAAGAGAAAGAAAAACTTATGATAATGTCCATTTTTTAGATGTCTAAAGCCAACTCAATCTTAATGCTAACATTTTGTTTTTAATTTAAAGTTTGTCATTATTAAATCTTTCTTTTTTCTTCTCTAACATCATCATTAACATTACAGCCACTTCATTGAATTTTTTTTTCTTTTCCTCTGTCTCACACTTACTTCGTAAGGAATACATAAGAGGCGTGATTCATTAAAAAATAATTACTGACTGTTTATTAAAAAGCAAAGTAAGTGTACATAATACAAAAGATTGCTCGTACCACAAATGTGTTGTTTTAATTAAAAATTGCTTCTACTACAGTGACTGGAGAGAAAGAGCAATTTATTGTTTAAACATGATGACTTTTTTCCATTAAAAATGTTCTCCCGTCGTCATAATTGTTCTTATCGCTGCTACTTTTTTTCGCACTTTAAGCTGATATTGTTTTGTGATTAATAAAATAATGAGAAAGGTTTGATCGAATTTGCTTGATTGATCTTCTTATGCTTTTTCCTATTATAAAAGGGAAAAAGTTCTGTTGTCCGCATTTTGTCTGTTTTCTTAATAAAAAGACAAATCTTTACTCTTTTTTTGAATTAATTAATTTCTTCTAATTACAAATGTTCTGTAACTGAAATTTTTTGTGTGAAATTTCGTGACATTCCTAAATTATAGCATTGGTTCATAAGTCAAGTAAATATAATAGTCAAGTATAAAATAATTCAAATCAAGTGAAGTCAAGTAAAAAGTAAACTCAAGTGTCATAAGTCAAGTCAAATAAAAATGATTTTTCACAAAAATAACTGAATTGAATTCAAAAACTAATAAATGGTAATAAACAGACTAGTTAGCAATCTTAGATCTATAATATAATATTTTCCTTAAATTAATTTTTGTAAAAAATATTAAACTTCTTATTTTTTAAAAATAATTGAAGAGAAAATGATTGATTTTGCTTAAAAAGCTCTTCAAATTTGAATTATTCATTTGTTAGTTTTTACCATCAAGAGCTTAACTACTTGTAATTTACAATTATTTCATTAAGCCATCAAAATTAATTTTTCATAAAATATTCATAAAAAATAAAAAAATAAATTGCTTCAAACTTTGTCTAGTAGAAAAGTAAAAAATTGCCTGTAGCAGCATTCTCACATCATTCATTTTACACTGTTATAGTTACTATCTGTATACTGATGAAAGAGCAGGAGATGAGAAAATTGCACCATCAAAAAATAAAACTTTTCATTTCCCCACTGCATGTTTATTTATATCTCGCAACTGCCATGAAATGTAGTCCTGAGATAGAAATAAAAATGAAAAACATAAATTTTAAATGTGCGAATTGTCGCTCTTTTTGATGCATCTGCAGTCATTTATTATGATGGGATTAAATGGACAATTTTTTTATTATTTTGCAACATTGTCTGTGGCCATAATTGAGATTGAAAGGAAGTGGAGAGATTTTTTATTAAAAATATTTCTGATTGAAACAATTCAATTAGTATTTTAATTGTATAAGTGAAAGTTTGATAATTAAATTTTTTTATGCACATTAGTTTTAAAAATTTTTTTTTTTCAGTAAATTTCAAATCTTTTTTATGAAGAAAAATTATTAAAAATTCCTGGTTCAATCTTAATTGTTTTTCAGGAAAAAGGTCGCTAAGCTTTCAATCAAATTGACATATTAAATTGCCCTAGATAAAATAATAAAATTATTCATAAATAAATTAAGTATAAAGTGTGGCTGTTTATGAATCTTTAAGAGTTGACATTCACAAATTGTTACCCAGTGTCAATGAAAGCTTGTTCATTTTCACTCTTGTTTAAAATCAACTTAAAAGCCATTTTAATTTCCGCTCCAGCCACAGTTTAAATTATGCATGTTAATTTAATGACTTTGCGTCATCACTCCATCCCATAAGAATTTTTGTGCTGTTGTTGTGTGAAAATTAAGGAAAATTTTTTATTTTGTCCACTCGAGATACCAAAAAGTTATTTTTATTATTGCTGTAACTGTTGATGATAATGACAGTTTATGAATATCCACATTTATGCATATAAAAAATTATCATGATTGCTTGCATTTTTGTATCATTTATTTTTTTTTGACGCTTGCAATAGAGATTGCTACCGCAATAAAATATTCATATTACTATTCATCATAATAAAAATTGATAACAATAAATGAAAATGATAGAGAGACACTGAATTGCAGCAATTATTAAATTGTGGCTGTGTATTTATAACTATTGTGCAATTTTAACATTTTCTTTATTTTCACATGTAAAATAACGCATTTTTTGAATTTTTCCGCTCTTTTTTGTGGGACCTGAAACTTTTCAAAACAACAAAAACAAAAGCATTATTTCTCTTTAGAAAGAGATAAAGTTTAGTGTTTGCATTTTATTTTATTATTTTTGCTAGAAATACTCATTAATAGCTTTAGCTTAGCATATTAGTGCGATGAACGCGGTGTTCTTATTAAATACCGGTTATTTAATTCCACTTTTGGGTTGTAAGTCGATTAGATTTTAAGGAAAAATTTTAGTTATAAAACGAAAAAATTGCCAAATTCAGTATTAAATTAATTGTGTTAAATGATAATAGTTGGAACGTATCAAATTCGTGGAACTGAAACAATTCATAATGTCCTTGATATCGCTTTAAATGCTGGTTATCGTCATATTGGTAAGCTCTAGCTTTTTTTTGTCTTTTCAACTTTTCATCTTTCTTATTCAATATAGACACTGCAATTGTATATCGTAATGAAGCTGATATTGGTAATGCTCTAAAAACACTACTACCAAAATATAATCTGAAACGCGAGGACATCTTCATCACATCGAAATTGGGTAAGTTTATCAAAAGTTTATTTATTCATTGTTATGCAGCAAAAAAAACATACAACCTTTGTTCTTTCTGTTGTTACGGATATGTCTGTAAAACTTGTTCTGTTCTGCTTTGATGATGTCACAATCTTTAAGTCGTAATATAAAATCAGGCAAGCAGAATTTCAATGCATTGCGTGACATAACATTCACACGCCACAAACTGATTTTTTCTTTATACCTCCCTCATCGCTTTTTCTCCCTCAATGTTCCCAGAAAAAATACACAAAATGTATTTCGTATCGAATTTTTTATTTCTCCTCAAACTTAAAAAATATGTTTTCTCTTCGCTTTTCACAATTTAGTTCCATCAGCGAAGCATACAGAGCAGGACGTTGAATCGCTGGTTAAGGAGTCTTTGAAGAATTTGCAAACCGACTATATTGACCTGTAAGCATGCACGCTTTTTTGACCTAAATACAAAAGCTAATTTATTGCTTTTTCATTTCCCTTTCTTTACCCCCTTGCATTCACACAATAGTTACCTAATTCATTGGCCGGGTGCTTCTGGCTTACAGCCAACAGACGCACGGAATAAAATTCAAAGACAACTCACTTGGAAAGTGCTCACAAATTTAAAGAAGCAAGGACTTTTACGATCAGCAGGTGTATCAAATTTTGAAGTTCGCCACTTGCAAGAATTTGTTGACGATCCTAATTTCGAAACACCAGCAGTGAATCAAGTCGAGTGGCATCCACGCAATCATAATTCTTCTCTTCTTGACTACTGTCGTCAGAAAGGAATTTTCCTGCAAGCATACTCGTCGCTAGGCACATCAGGCAGTAGCTCACTTCGAGAAGATCCTACAGTGCATAAAATTGCGCAAAAGCTTGGGAAAACAAGCGTTCAGGTATTGTTGCGGTGGGCATATCAGCAAAATATTGGAATATTGCCCAAAGCCTCGTCAAAAGCTCACATTGAAGAGAACATTGATTTAGATTTTGTTATACCCGATGAGGATATGAAAATATTAAGTGAATTAAAAACTAAGGAGAAATTCGCATGGGATCCTCAAACTGTGGCGTGAAAATTGAACATTAAAGATAAAGAAGAAATAAAAGAACATAAGAAAGTCTTCCTTTATAAACACTCAAATAAACACACGTATATAACTTCCATATTAATATCTTAAACAAACAAACAGGCATATACTTACATATTAATAATATCAATTCCCTTTCTCTCTTTAATCAATCAAATAAGAAATTTATTTGCTTTAAAAATTTAAGCATAGTCAACATATAAGAAAAAAATAGTAATAATGGTGATGGAACAAAGTGATTTAGCAAATAAGATTTCCGAAGTGTGCCTGAATTTCTATAATAATTTACCTAATGCAAAACGCGTTATTAAAAATTCTGAGTGGACAATTTTATCGGCAATTGTGATGGAACGTGATGCAACATTTGAAGTTGTCTCGTTAGGTAGTGGTACGAAATGTATAGGAGGAAACATGCTATCGGCAAATGGCGACATTCTCAACGATTTTCACGCTGAAGTTATTGCACGTCGAGCATTTATTCGTTTTCTCATACATCAAATTCATGCCGTAAAGTTACGCGATGAGCAATCGATTTTCCGCATCGATGACGACAACAAGCGTTTTAAGTTGAAGGATAATGTGAAATTCCACATGTTCACAACAAGTACTCCATGCGGAGACGCAAGTATCTATGCAACAAGTGACAATCCGCGTGATAACAATAACGAGAAAGAAGGAGGTGGCGGTGACAAGAACGACAATGATGAGCCTGATACGAAACGCATAAAACTTTGTACTAGTCTTCCCGATGGGTTTACTGGTGCGAAACTGATGTTTGACGAGGACGTTGAAGATTTAATGGAACAAACGGAGGGTAAAATTCGAATTAAACCAGGCAAAGGCGATCGAACGATGTCATTGTCATGTAGTGACAAAATTGCACGATGGAATTTAATGGGCTTGCAAGGATGCATGCTCTCATCTCTTATTGATCCAATTTATCTCGAAAGCATTGTTCTATGTGATGGCACATCATTCAATCATGCTGCAATGGAACGTGCAATTTGGAAACGTTTCAAAGGTGCCGATAAACTTCTCCAACATCCATTTAAATTAAATACGCCAAAAGTTCTGATTGCAAACAATAAACTTAAATTTATATTTGCACGTAACGATAAAGATCGTGTAAATCCATCGTCAAACTCCATCATCTACTCAAAAATACCGGAAACAATGAGGTAGTATATGCACATTGCATAAATTAATCATTAATCTTTAACCACAAGGAATTTTCTCTTTTCCTTTTGTCATATATAGACCTTTAGAAATTGGAGTTAGCGGCAAAAGACAGGGAGTCACAAAAAAACATTTGCAAACACGTAAAGCGCATTTAAAGATATCTAAAATTGAATTATTCACAGAATACATGAGCATCTTGAATGAATTTAGCGAATTAAAAGCTCATTTATATTCAGATGCCATTAATTCTGATGATTTATGTTACAAAGATGTTAAGACTCTACCAAAGAATGAATATTATGTGCAATGGAAACGGCTGAGAATTGAGTTGCTGCCGAATTGGACCACAAAGAATGAAAATTTATTGAATTTTAAATCATACTTTATCACTCCTTCTTCTCATACCACTAACAACACAACGATTGCTGTTGAATTAAAATGAATTGATAATCACACTTAAAATGTTACTTACTTTTTTCTCTTTAGATATTTTTAAGCATTTTTCAATCACTTTGAAATGTTAACTAAAGAATTTTGCATGCAATTATTAACAAAGCTTTTTCTCTTTTTTTCTAAAATATAATAAAAGGTTTAA
Organism: Polypedilum vanderplanki; assembly: GCA_018290095.1. Classification (NCBI taxonomy): domain Eukaryota; kingdom Metazoa; phylum Arthropoda; class Insecta; order Diptera; family Chironomidae; genus Polypedilum; species Polypedilum vanderplanki. Next base: position 24,906,246 of record CM031379.1, on the reverse strand, counting down.
AGAGTTTCAATATTGCAAACATAATCACAAAAATTCTATTTTTACTCGTTTACTTTTCAGGATTGCGTGATTTCAAAAAAATAGTATAAATTGTAGTGCATTTGTGTTTATTATGCTTATTTATTTCAATTTTCCTTTCATTAAAACAACTTGAACAAAGTAGGAAGAAAGTCATTTGTTAGTAAATGGCTTGAGAACTTGAGAAAATAGCTTCATTAAAGTAAATTTGTTTATGGTGACAAAAACTAAAGTAAAGAGAAAGAAGCGTTGGTTGCTATGAGAACTATAATTCATTACTTTTACAAGGGTAGTTAACTGAATTAGGAATTTTTATTTGTTCAATAAAAAATAAATTAATTATAATTCTATTTTGATTTTCCCAACACACAAAGTGTAAATCAAATAAACAGTAATTTTAATAGAATTTTAATTGTATTTGCATGTCGCTTCTATTGCACACACCTGTAATTATTTTTAACTCTCCCACAGCACTACTAAAAGTGACTTTGATGGACATTCATTATGCATTCTCGTACATTTTCTGAGAAAGAATAATTTTTATGATCGAGAAGTTTGTTGTGTTGTTTCAGAATGACAGTGCACTTTATGCTTTAATTTCCGCACACATAAACTTTATTTAATATCAACATAAAATTGGAGCTGCAAAAAATACACTTTTCAGCAGGCTTCTGACATTTAAAAGTTGAACTTCTGTCATTTGCATAGCGTGATAAGGAAATTAAGGATTTTCTTTTTACACGCTTTATGTTGGGCAGAATTAATCACTTTGTCAAATTTGATGATTTTATTTTTACTAGAGAATTTAATTAAAAAAGGTAACTTAAAAAGATTGAATTATGCATGCGCTATTGTTTTGATTTATTTCAATTATTCACTTCAGCAAAATTTCTTTATTTTTTATTTTCATTCATTTAGATTGCAATTTTCCACTTCATGCTTTTTATAATTTCAAACAAACTACAAAAGTCCCTCAATTTCTCACTGAACTGAACACTTAAAAGCATGGTAGATGACAATAAGAAAAGAAAGAAAGAAAGAGTGATGATAAAAAGCCTTTTAATTTTCTATTTTAATAAAGAATTCTCTTTCTATTTTTATTGTCTTGATTTTTTCACTATATTTATTCACTTTAGTGGAAAAAAACTTTTTTCTTTATATTTTTATTCATTTTATTGTCGACATCTTTTTCAGAATGTACAAGAACTTAGAAGATAAAAAAAATCTCAATCTTAAAATGGACAGCTCTTAATATAAAATATAAAAATGTTATTTTTGAATTAAGGCAGTGAATTTTATGAGTTAAAAATAAAAATTGAAATTGATTGATTTTCTGCTTAATAAAATTCTTCAATCTTTGTATATTTATTGTAAAATTTCAAGTCAGTCTAACTAAAAAATCAAAATTTCACAGTAAATAATTTTTTAAAAATAAAAATCTCAATTTCCTTCTAAAATTAAAAATTAATTAAATTGAAAGATTTGTGAGATTGCAGTACATAAAAAAGTCAATCAAAATAGATCGGAAATTGAGAAAAGATCGATTTTAGCATTTCGGTACACAACCGACACCAATATCAGGCAAACATTTACACTCTAAGCATCGATTCGACAACTCTTCGATAACTTGACCCACTTCATACATTTGTCCATAAATATTGCATCCAGCGAGTTTTAATAAACCATTCATAGTAGGTTTCGATGGCTTCGAGAAAATCTCCATTAAACCAGGCTCTCGTTTTACTGTTGTTGATGCCATTGTAGTTGTTGACACTCTTAAATGTTTAATAATAAAATCATCATCATTGATAATTGATTTGATTGGCGCACTTGTTGATGAATGAGTTGCAGTTGCCAATGGCGCTTTTGTCGTGATTTTCGTTGTCATCGACTCGTCGAGTACATTCGCTTGCAACAAATCATCAATGAAACTGGTAAAATTCGTTGATATCTTTTTGAAATTCGGCACTGTAGACTGCTCATGGTGCTTATGTTCGTTTGTTTGATTTATAGCTAAAGTTACAACATTTTTCTTCTCCATCGTTGTCAAATTTGATTTATTTTCGTATGCTATTGGTGCTGCTGCTACTGTTGTGGCTAGTGGTAAAGAGATTAGAAATAGAATGAGTGGAAGCAGTGAGATTAGTAGAAAACCATAAAGAGTTTTGCTGCATTAAAAAGAGTTTTTAGAGCGCATTTAAACTATTATTATTCAGTCAAATTTATACTTATATCCGTGCATAATTATCTATAAATAACAACTCTGCTTAAATTAAACCGTAAAAAAGACAATTTGACCTGAAAAACTTTTTTATTATCATTTAATCCACAGCAAAATCAAACTGAACGTGCAATTTGAATGAATTTTTATGCTTAAGGGAATTATGATTAAATTTCACGGCATTTGACCTACAATGACCTTTCATTCTTTCTCTTTCATTGTGTGTGTATTTAAGATTGTGAGAAATTTCCAGACAATTCACAGCATGGGGATATAAATGCAAAATTGGAGATTAAATAAATTTGAACAGGAAAAAATTTAAATTTCCCTGATGGTCATTTAAATTCATGAGATTTCTTCCTTGCTTTGTGCTATGTATATAAGCGTCTGTCTAAATTTTATCATTGACTTGTTTCTAATGAGTTTTGGAAACTTTAATAGCGAGAAATTTAGAATTTTAGGAATTTTCTTTATTAAGCTCTCAGAAAAGCAATTGAAATTTTTTGTATGGAGTTTTATTTTTAAATTTACTAAATCAAGTGAAACAAATGTCAAAATTAGAAATTTTTCAAGGTTTTAAAATTTAAATAAAGAAAATATTATGAATTTTTACAGTTTTGAACCTATAATCTTCATAGAATTTAAAAAAAAACTTACGCTAATCTGTATAAATCTGCAAGTTCAATATTAATGGTACGATTCGGACTTGCATGCATAATTTACTTGATAACCTTAAATTTTTTCTCAAGTTGACTTACACAAAAATCTCTTTAATTTATTCAAACAGAATTTAATTCAATTAAAATACAAAGTAAATTAAAGAATCTTTGACTTTCATAAAAATTGATGGATTTTAAATGAATTAAATAAAATTGAATGAATAAAAGACATTTCTGTGTAAGTCAACTTGACAAAAATATACATACAAGTCTGAGCTTTAAATATTTATTCTTTTTTTTCTTAAAAAGTTACTTTAAAAAATTTTCTCTTCTCAAAAGCATTTTAAAGAAGCTAAAATTAATTACACAGCATAAAAAGAGCGAGAGCGAGAATGAAAATGCAAAGAAAAAGAAAATCATTAAATTCCATTATGTATGTATAAATTTCTCTCAAGATGATTCTCAAGAGAGCTAAAAAGAAAGCTGTTCTCATTAAATTAAATCAAGAATCAAGTAACAACAGATGACACAGTGAAAATGCAAGAACTTTAATTTCCATCATCACAAAAAAATGTGAGTTTCTAAATAATTGAAATCATTATGATAATTATTGTGGCAAATAATAGAAACAGTAGCAGCAAAAAATAATAGAATAGAATGGAATGTATTTAGTCTTACTATCAAGTGGTTTCTGAGCATAATCATTATGTTTGAGTGGTAATTCAAAACTGACACTTGTAGATGACGGCACTTCATCAAAAATGCTTTCTTTTGGGCTAAAACCTCCTGAAATGATTTTATAGAATTAATGACCAAATGCTAATAAAAATAAAAAGTTTAATAGAACAAATGTTCAAAATATTATGGAAAATATTTTAAAAATCTGCCAAAATTGACCAAATTTTCTCTTTTCTTATAAAAACAAAAGCTCACCAAGAAAATCTTGCTCATTAGGAGGAGAAAAGGCATCAAATTGATTTTCATTAGTTTCATAATAATATGGACCATTATCGATTCTATCATGTGGATTCGTGTGAACGTAATCGAGCGTATCATCATAATTGTGATGAATGAATTTATTATTATATCGGAAAGGTTTCTCTTTATCGGTAGCAGCAAAATAATCCTTTTCAAGGTTATCATATGAAGGTAATATTGCTGATGAGGCTGCTGCTGATGGTGATGGACGATATGGCTCATACTTGTCAGTCTTTATTGCATCATGTGCTACAAAAGGAATAATCTCCAAATTTGGTAATGTATCTGCTTCATTTTCATCACTTCCGCTGCTTACAACCAATTTTGTATCAGGCAGCACGTCCGCATTAAATTGCACTGGAATGCGTTGATGTTGTAATACTGATGGCACAATATATTTCTTTGATGATGTCGTTCGCACTGTGGTTGTGGTTGTTGGTCTTTTTGTTGTTGCACGTTTTGATGTTTCTGATAAAATTCGTCTTGTTGTTGTTGCTATTTTACTGCTAGTCGTGGTTAAAGGCCTCATTGATGATGTTGTTATTATTGAATTGACTTTTGCAGATGCTGTCGATAATTTTGTGGTGGTTATCGTTAGTGTTTGTGATGATGATGCTGCTGTTGATGATTTTGTAGTTGATTTTATCGTCGTTGATGGTGTTGTTAATGTTCTGGTTGTGGTTGCTTTGGTAGCTGTTTAAAAATGAAAATTTACTGAATTTATTTTGCAAGATTTTTTACTAAATATAAAAGTGTAAACAAATTTACTGATTTAACCAATTTGTCACAAAAATTGCCAAATTTTCGTTGTTAATTATAAAGAAATTGATTTGGTCAGTAAAGGTAAAAAGTCAAGTTGATTTAAATTACTTGATATCAACTTGATTTGCAAATGACATGACTTTTATTTAAATATGGAACTTGATTAATTTTTAAGCTAACAAATTGAACAAAATTTTTAATCTTGTCTTAAATATTTTAAATCTAACTAATGAAATCAACTTGATTAAATCATTTAAGTGCCTTTAATTTATTTACAATTTTTCACAACATAAAATAATTCAACTTTATTTTATGTCAATCATCATTTTCAATTGAAAACAAAAAATATTTTGGCACATCAAAAAGTTTCATTTTTTCTCGTTATTATATTTCTGATAAAAAAAAAGTCGAAACAAACATACCTGCTGGAGCCATTTTCATTGTCAAACTTTTCGTCACCATCGTTGGCATTGTTGTAGTTTTCTCATCAGACTCAGATTTCATTGGCAAAGTTGATGTTGATTTTACAGAAAAACTTTCTTTCTCTGTTGTTGTCATACTCGGAAGCCCTTTTGTCATCTCATTTACACTGGCAGTAGTAGTCACTAAACTTTTACCCTCTGTTGTGCTTGTTTCAGTTAAAACTTTCTCTGTCGTTGTTTCTGGCGTAGAAGGAACAATGCTATTTAAATGCGTGTCAATTTTGTCAGCATTGGCATCGATCATTTCTAAGCCAGCACGAATGAGATCGAAGAAACTGCTTTCAGTGCTTGATGATGAGGGTGGAAGAGCTTTAAAAGGTGGTGGAGCAGTTGTCGTAGTTGCAATTGGCGTCATTGTTTCTTCTTTTTCTTTAGGTTCATCGGAGCCAAATAGCAATGAAAAGAAATCTATTGTGTCTGAATCTTCTTCTTCTGTTTCATCTTCTTCCTCTTCATTTTCATTTTCTTGTCGCGATTCACGTTTAAATTTTATTGAACGACGACAATCGTAGCTTGTTGGACAGCATGAGCCAGTTATTGGAATTTTCGGAACACAACCACGTATAACAGGTGCACATTTCTTGATGGTACATTTTCTCATTCCTTTAATGCAATAACACACCTCGCAAGGTCGTTCATCATCATGCGGCAAACGTTCACCTTCGTGAAATTGCTTTTCGCCCACAACACATCCTAACACGAATTCATAATGACATGAAATTTAAACTAATTGAATTAATTAATCAACACTCACCATTGCTACGATTTTTTCTTTTCACAAGCGCAAATTTATTTACACTTCCGTACTGCTGTTGCTGCTGTTGATGCTTGTTACTTATTGCAATTGCAGATGAATTACTATTATTATTACAATCATATTTAATTGGACAGCAAGATGCTTCCATGAAAATTGGCTATAAAAAAATAAATTAGATAAATTGTAAAAAGTGTTGGTAAAAGAATGAAATGGAATGAATGCAAGAGATGGAAAAATTCAAATTTTATATTTACAATATTCTTAATTTAAGGTAAATTTAATATCTTTGGGCAAGATATGATTTATTTCCGTTAAATTTTCTAAATTTAAACGCGAAATTTTACGATTTCCTTGAAAAATTGCATAAAATTTAAAAAACTTCCAAGCAACCGTTATATATAAGAAATTTAATTTCTTTATTTTGATGTAAATTTGCTCTTAAGCAAATTAATTTTATGAAGAAACTCATAAAACATGCAAATTCAAATTAAATTTACCCAAATTGATAAAAATAATTTTTAAAAACAAATAATTTAGCATGTTTTAGACCGTTATTGCTTAGGATAAATTAATTATAATAATTTAAATTGGCGCGCATTTTTGGTGCTAAATTCAAATTAAATATTAACGGATCGTCTAGCCTCCGTTGTTTTAATATTGTAATTTTTAGTAAAAATTACATAAAAACATTCATGATTAACCAACCGACAATTTTTAGAAAAAAATTGCTAATAATCTAACGTGGTTGACTATAAATTTTATAAAAAAAAATGTTAAAAAGTTTTAAATTCTTCAATTTTATTTTGTGCTATAAATAACTTTTATAACTTACTTTGCATTTAGTATTTTTCAGCATACATTTTGGCTTAATGCATTTCTGTTGTCCTAAGTGAATGAGAAAAAAGAAGGAAAAGTTTAAATTCTTTAGCCAACTGACTATAATAGAGTAAATTTAAAAAGTTTTTCATGTTGTAATTAATTAGTTTATGAATAAAAACTTACTTTTTGCTATTCGTTTTTAAAATTCTAGTACACTTTAAAAATTTCTTTACAAAATTAATTTCTTGGAAATCTTGAAAGACTTATAAAATTATTAACATTATAAGTAGCTTAATATAAATATTAAGTACAAATATTTGAAAATAATGAATAAATTCTAAGAAATTAGCTCATTAGAGCACAAATTTGCCCTCAACTTAATCATTTTCTTAAATATTCAAAAACTTTCTTAAACCCTTTTTCTTCTTCTATAAATAAAAACAATTTCAGTACCTACAATTATATACACGTGTACACGAGTCAAAAAACAAGTTCACTTATCTTTTAAGAATAAATTAAGGTGAATATAAAATGAATGCAAAAGGTTGCAAATTACCATTAATGCAGTAGCAGTACGTGCACGTTGACGATGATGATGAGCGGTACATTGCAGAACCTTTTTATTTTTATTATTATTTGTTGAAATGAAAAGAGAAGTGAAAGAAAGAAAAAGAAAAAAAACTTGAAATTCCAATTTTCACAGCTCGATTATGTCAAGTTGCTCACCTGATGCGTAAAGACTTCCACTTTCAATGCAGCCTGTTTTACAAAAGAATATAAAAAAAGAAATGAGAATTTGTGGTGGGCTCATTATGAAAGAACTTTGCAAGATTGTAGGTTTTTGTTTACAATTTTTTTTATCTTTCTTTTACCTCCATTCATCTCTTCCGCTTCATCATCTGTTCTGTAGCGTTTCTCTGAGACTTTTTCTTGTGTTATTTGATGAAAATTATTCTCTCGATTTCTCTCTGAGTTTTTATAGTAATTAACATGATATTTTGAGCATGAAAGATAAGGACAGCAAAGTGTTTTTTTATAAACAAGAATGCAACCTCTTGGTGGTGGATAAGGCTGTAGAATAAAAAATTTTTTAATGCTTTAATGATTGTAAATTAACCAATCTTACCTGATCTTTGCACACGCGTCGTACACATAACAAATTACGCTTTGAACATTTACACACGAGGCATGGCTCACTTGTTGGCACTATCGATGTGTCCGCAAACATTGTACTGTTATGAAGACATCCCATTGCTATAGCACATTAGAAATAGAAAATATTCAATAATTTAGATAATTTAATTTTGTTTTAATGATGAAAATTAAATTAACTGACTAGTCTGCTAATAAATCAAATTTTTGTGTGATATTAAGGCTTGAACACTTGATGTGATTTAAATCAAGTTGATTTGAATTTTATAAATATTCATTTTTAAAGAAATTTTTGAAAATATTCTCTATGAATTTTGTATTTTTAGATTTTAGAGCTTTTGATAATGACGATAAAAACAATTAGAAGCACAATAAAGTCTTATTACCATTAAAATTTATAATTTTCATATTTTAAATAAAATAGTCAAATTTAAGTCAAGTTGAATTCTAATATCACAAGTGTCAAGTGACTAAAATCAAGTTGAAGACAAGTCAAACAAATGTTACGAATTTTTTATTCATAGTTTTATTTTTAACATTTAATTTAAATTATTGAAGTTTTAAGCTTCTTAAAAAAACTATTTAAATGTAGGGTTCAGCATTTATCGTAAGTCAACTTGCATGCATATAGTCAAGTCAAGTATCAATGCAAGGGCTGAACCCTATTTAAATGTCATTCCAATTTTAATTAAATTTAAGTTAAATTTAAAGCGTCGAAGCATTGATGATTTCATAATCACTTAAAGGCGCTTACAAAACAATAAATAAGCCATCGCATAGCGTGTTTTTATTTTTTGAGCTAAATAAAAGAAGAGAGAAGTTTAATGATCATAAAAAGATAATTTTGTTTTATTCATTTCGGAAATTGGCCATAGCAAAAAGAAAGATGAAGAGAATTCAAATTAGTACATAACAATTGTTTTATGAGATATTTTTTGACTTCTTTTTAAACACAATTCTTTTGTCTTTCTATTCAAATTTTTAAAGAAGAAGTTTCTTGGTCATATATAGGCCATGAAAAAGTCTTTCTCTATTTTTTGCAAATTATAAGAACTCCGTTGGACTAAAATTATGCAACATTGTATTGTATAAAGCGCACTCAACTTATTGTGTGAAATAAAAGCTCACATTTATCATAAGAATGAAAGAAGAAAGAAAAGATTTATAACATTTGAAGATTAATGAGATTTAATTCGTTTCATTCATGCATGCCTTTTTTGTTGTTGTTTCGTTCAATTTTATTATTGATTGCAAAGCTCATATTTATAACTCATAGAATGCTTCTTCACTCATCTTATGTTTCATGCTGAGTAAATTTTATTTCTTTTTGAATATTCAAGATTGGGTCAAGAGAGATTACAGTTTTTTTGTGTGTCTTATTTTTTTTCTTCTTGGACAATTGCTTCTCTTGAACTTGGATATTCTTTATGTTTTTTGGCAGCAATTGTGATTGTATTAGAAAATTAAGTGCTTTTTCTCTTGGTCTGCATTGCTCTACTTTTTTGTTTCTAATTCTCTTTGAATAATTATTAAGAAGAGATTTTGTGTGACATTCAGTCTCAAGTGTCTTGAAATAATTGCATAAAATTGAGGTAAAAATGATGATGTTTATGAGAAATTTTACTTACGGCTCTTGAGAAAAATGACAAACTCTTAAGAAAGATTTTTTTTCTCTTTAATTTGTTGAATGCTTGAAAGTTTTCAAGAGTTTTATATACACGGAGAAAAATATTTTATAACTGGCATAAAGTTTTTTAGATTTGTCCCTATAAAGTCAAATTTATTAGCCTTAAAAAGAAAATTTATAAGTGTTATAAATTTTTTTATGACAGTTATAAAAGTTTTATAACAGTAATAAATATTTTTATAACTGTCATAAAAAAATTTATGACACTTATAAATTTTCTTTTTTAACGCTTATAAATTTGACTTTATAGGGACAAATCTAAAAAACTTTATGCCAGTTATAAAATATTTTTCTCCGTGTACTTTTTTGAAATACTTAATATTTTGAGGACAAAAAAAGAAGCAAAAGAAAAGATTTTTTGTTACATTTTCAATAATAGAGAGAAAGAAATAGAAAATTAATGTAGAGAAAAATAATTTCCACTAAATAAAATCATATTTTATTCAAATTATTTCAAACTTACTTACAACTAACGTCCATTATAAAAACATTTAACTAGAATCAGAAGACTTTAAATTTAAATCTCCTTCGGACCAAAGGATAGGAATTCTTTCAAAAAATCTATCAAATTATCAAAAAAGTATCAAAAATTTGTATGCGATTTTTGATAGTTTTTCGATGTATTGCATGAAGTAGCCTGGAGAATGGAATTTTTTCAATCCCTATTTAATAAAAATTATCAAAGTCCACCCCTTGGTTCGGACAAGATATTTCAAAAGGCTTTTCTACATAAATGACAATTAAACATTATAGCTTGTAGCTCTTGTAATTACAAGCTACTGTTGACTAGTCAGTAGTTTGATAACAAGATTTCGACATTTTCGAGTGCATTGAACCAATTTGTATAAATTGGTAAATCAAGTGAATTTAATTAAAAATATTTTTGAAGTTTCTTTAAGAGCTTTCAAAAATAAAAATGTAAAATCAAAGTTTCATTTATCTAAACTTATAAATCAGTAATGGCCAACCTTCGAACCGCAGCACATAAGTTTTCCGTAAAAAAGTTTCAGGTGTACCGTGAAAAAATTTTATTTTCAAATTCAAGTAAAAATATTCAAAATAAGTCAAAATTTTTGATTTGTTGTGCCACGAAAAATTTTTTTACTTTCAAATGTACAGCAGAAAGTTTTGAGTTCTGAAATTTGAAAGTTTCTCAAAAAAGGTTGGCCAACATTGTTATAAACAATTTAATAAGACTGAGGACACTTGACACAATTTGAATACAAAAAAATTAATGAATATTGACAAAGTACAAATTAAATTTATTAAATATTATTAGTTTTTAATTTGCAGATTTGTCTTATTTCATGCTATTGTCAATATTATTAAAATTTCAAGCTTAATATTACTTCCAGGCCAACGGCATGTTTTAATTATTTCAAATTATATGTAAATCAAAGCATCAAAAAAAGATTCGGATCATTTTTCAAAGTCAATCAATTCATTAAATTTTTTTCTAGTGCTTTTATTTGCTATGAATTCAATTTATTTTGCAGACCAAAGAACTCAAATAATTCTAAGTGTTTTAATATAAATTTCTTCACTACATTAAATTGCATATCATATTGCTAAAATCTTTATTGATTTCGCGCGCAACTTTTCACAATCTCATTTTATCATGTAATAAAATTAAAGTGCAAAAAAGTGAAATAAAACTCAATTTTAAAAAAGGAAATCACATAAAAAAAATTAAATTCTTTTAGCAAAAAAAGAAAACTTTTTATTTTGACAGAAAATAAAAAGGGAGTGAATAAGATAGGGGAAAAAGCTATTCTGAGATAAATAGTTTGCAGACATTCAATTTTCTTTCATGCAAAATTTTTCCAGACACGCAATCCAATAAAAAAAGTTCTCTTTATTTTAAAGTGGAATGAATGGCATCAATAAATACACGTAAAGTTGAAATGGAAAAAATATATATGGAGAATCAGGTGATTTCGCACATTGAAGAATTGTTCTTTAAATTTATTTTTTGTCTCTGCCAAAGAGTTTGCTTGAAAATTTGTGTGACGAATTTCAAACTGTACATTTGATCAATATCTCTAGTAGCTTTTTTGTTAGTGTCTTTTTAGCATGACAAATTGAACTAAAAAATTTGTAAATTGATTTTCGATTTAGGGAAGAACTTTTTTACTATAATAAAAAAGCTATTGAATGAAAGAGTTAAAGTTTGTCACAAAAACTTTTTGTTACAATTCAAAAAAAAAGGTTGACAAAGAAATTCTTAAATCTTTTAATAATTAAAAATATTTCTAGACTTAGAAGCTTAAATAAACATTTAATCAATTAAGATAGAAAAGAAAGTCGATGATTATCAGCAATTTGTCAAATCTTCATCCTACAAAACAAGCTCTAACAAATTGCTCGACGTCAACTTAACTTACAAACAAGCCAAACAACAAAGTAAGTAAGAATATCGGCAAAGTAAAAAAATAGAGAAAAATAATCATGCAATGGCTTTGGCTTCGTGACTAAATTGCTGTTCTTCTTGTGCGCTCATAATTTGATTTAAGTATCTTTAATATTTCCCCTCTCTATTTCATTTCAATAATAAACTGCGCATAAATGAGAAAAAGAAATAAAGAAAAATTGTGTGTTTGAATAGTCAAGCATGCAGACATTAATCTTCTTTTTAGCACTTTTTGAAAAGAAATAAGTAATACTTTGCAAAGTTAGTTTAGTAAGTAAGTAAAAGAATTATTAAAAAGAAAAAAAGACGAGACTTGTGATTTATGAATTTGCATAAAATTTTGTCCAAAATGATATTTTTTTACAGTAAGTGAGATAACAGATGTTGAAATATTGAATTCTTCTCATACAAGAATTTAAAACAACTTATGAAAAGTAAGAAGTGGACACTTGAATGATTTAATTTGAACCAAGTTGACTTTAAATGTTTTTTAATATTCTTAAAAAAATCTTTTAACTTTTACTGTAAAAATTCGAAATTGTAATTTTGAAATAAAAATTTTAAAACTCAATTAAAGTTTTAGAATAATTTATAAATTCAATAAAAATTAACAACTTTTAGATGAAATCAAGTCAAGTTTATCAATCAAGTTTTAGTCAAGCCACATTTAAATCAAGTTACTCAAAAGTCAAGTTATATGAATTTTATATTTTAGTATCAAATAAGACGAATGTAATACAATTAACTGTTAATTCCTATGGTTCGGCACTTGATGCATGTTGTCAAGTATATGCGCATGTAATTTCGCAAGTTGCATGCAAGTTAATTTACTTGAAAATGTCTCTAATTAATTCAATTTAAATTTAGTTTGATCAAAAACTATGTAAACTTAAGAATCATTGACTTCTATATAAATTTGGCAAAATATTGACTAAATTTGTTAAAATTTGAATGAATTAGAGACATTTTAAGTAAATTAACTTGCATGCAACTTGCAAAATTACATGCGCATGTACTTGACTACATGCATCAAGTGCCGAACCCTAGAATTTTACAATAATCCCCTTTATTTTGTTATACAATCATTTTAATTCTATAATGGTCTATTTTGGATTAATTTAATTGGTTTATTCAAATAAAATTTTAATGTGGTCAAAACTTTAGTAAATTGAAGAATTATTAATTTTCATATTTATTTGCCAAATTTGAACCAAAATAAATTTTATTTGAATAAACTAGAGACATTTTTGATTAAATCAACTTGAATTGCTACTTGACAATTGCCGACGTTGACACTTGACTTTCCATGTGCAAGTGCCGAACCCTAGTCTATTCTAATAATCAAGCTATTTTCAATATCAAGTCGAAAGCAAGTAAAACAAAAAGTCAAGTTGATATCAAGTGATGCATTTTCAAGTTATGTTTAAATCAAGTAGTTTTATGTCCATTTTTAAATTAAAACAATTCATTTAACACCACAACTTGACATTGATAAGTGGTTAATTAGACCTTAATGTAGAACAGTATTGGTTTTGTAATATAGAATACTCTTAAGATGGCAATTTAATTAATATTCAAAACTTCATTTAATGCTAAAGTGTCTACTCCTATTAAAAATATTTTCTCAAGTAATTTTTCAATTAATAAATGATTAGATGAAATTAGCTTAATTGAGAGCTTTTTACTGATTAATATAGCTCATTAAAAAGAATTGATAATAAGAATATTGATGACCTTAATTGCAGTAACATCAGAAGCTCGTTAGTCAAAATCTAACGTTAGAAATAAAATTTAATCTTCATTATTAAAATTATTATTCAATGAATTTGGTTTTTAAAAAATCTTCTTTTCTTATTGATAATAAAAAACTAACAATAAATGACTTAACTCGTTATAAATAAATCTTCATTTATTCAAACAAACAATAAAAAAAATCTTCATTTTTCAAAAAATTCTTTCTAACAAAAAGACATCTTTTTAATTAGCACAGAAAAGAGAAAAAAGTAAGTAAGTAGCAAAGAAGCTGTTTGCAGATTAATTTAAGCTAATAAGCAAATTAGAAAAAATCTGACATGAAACTACTTTGCATTTAAATGTCGTTCGGTAGCAAAATAGAAAAAAGAAAGAGAGAAATTCTTGAATGCGCAAAATGCGAAATGAAAAGGAAAGAAAAATTTCATGAAAGCGAGTCAATAAAACTGTTAACTTCTAAGACTTCTTTTGATTCTTACAAGAATATTTCTGCAAATAAAAGACTTGTATGTAATGAAAGAAAAAGAAAAGAGAAAATCAAGCAAGAGTGAATGAATTTTACACACAATTTATTGTTTTGCTGTATATAAAAAATTCTTAATCTGCGATAATCGCATATATCATTTTACCCATTCCTTTATCCACTCCAATCGCGTATCCATTACGATGATTGTTGTGTTGCGGAGTCGAATAAGAAAATTGAACCAATAAATAAAGCAAAATAATCACATAGAAAAACCAATTCATGTTCTAAGTTTTATGTCAATTGCAACTAATCTTAATCTAACGGATTTGTAATTTAATTTGTTCAATTTAAATGATTTTTTACATTACACTGATCACTAAATCATCAATAAACTTGTTCTTGCACAAATTTTATATTTTTTTATCTCTTTTTGAACGATATAGAGAAGATGAGACACACAGAACGTAGCGCACACACGATCGTTTGCTTCACAGACGAAGTGAATTGAAGAAAGTAACGGGATTGTTAAACATAATTATAAGAAATTTTATATATGAATTTTTGATAAATTTCTTTTTATAAATAATTTTATTCCAACAAACTGATTGATCATTAAAAGTTTTTCTCTTATAAAAATTGAATTTTATTTTAGCAAAAAATTAACCGTTTTGCTGCGCACTTGTTGCTTCTTTCAATTCTGGTCATGAACTAACTAACGCAATGAAGAGAATAACAAATAAGTTGCTTGTGCCTCTTCTTTCACTGCTGCTTCTCTTCTTTATAAGACTCATTACAACATACACACGCAGCAGATGGGAAAAGAGAAGAGAGAGAAGAACAAGAAACTCTTCTTGTCGGCATACTCGCATGAGATCGCACTGTTTGTTGTGTATGCATATATCGATTTTCTGTTCTTGTTGTGTTTTCTTCTCTTTTGTTTGTTTTTATCTTTTCATTCTTTTACGTTTTTTTCTTACAAATGATCAAAATACGTAAACGTAAGATTTATACGTATACGTAAAAAGCTTTTTTTTTAAATTAAAGCTCAACAGCACGTGCTAAAAAGTTTTTTTTTATTCCAATTCAATGAAAACATTCACACAGATTTTGTAATAAAAAATTTTCCAAATGAATTTTTATGCAATATCAAAATTTTCCCTTCTATTCATTTTTATTCATTTGTGGCAGTTTATTTATTCATATGAAAAAAATGGAAATGAATGCAGCAAAAAAAAGTTCTTGATTGAAAAGCTTGGTGAATGTGGAATAAAATCATTTTAACGATTCCGAGAAGGATTTTAGTAAAAAAATTATAAAAAAAAGTTGCTTTTGGCAATTGTGGAAAAATTTTCAACTGATGAAAAAATACTGAAAATTGCGTTAATTGCTGAACAAACAAATAAAACCTTTTACTTGGGAAATGAGAATTTATGTATACAGCATTTAATTGGAATTTAATTCGATCGCTCTCTTGTTGATTGCTTTCAATTTCAATTTTCTTTTCTTTTTCGACCAAAAATAAAATTAATTTTTTATGATTTAAAATTTTTCATTATTTTCATTAAAAAATTAATTTGAATAAAATTTTAAAAGACATTTGACATTGTTTCTGATTCAGAAGTTTCAATATATTTCTCCACCAAACAAGGTCGTCTAAATTCTTGTTCATGTTCATGTATCCACTTATTAGCCACCCATTTTGATCTAAAATGTAATTTAAAAATTTAAAATAGCACGCTGTGAGAGGATGAATTTCATTACCCAATGAGCACAGGACAGGCAGCATGTCTTGTATAATAATCATCATCACCACTTTCTCTTAGATTATACCAAAATGCTGCCGTACCTTTCACAGCAGGTACATGAACTTTAAGATAAGGGAAAACTGTTGCGCCGCCTTTGTCTACTGTTGATAACTAAAAAAAAGTTTTTTTGTAATTTTAATATTTTCAAGTAATTAAAACTTTGATGGAATAACCAAAAGTGTGAATTTTGATAACTTTCATTAATTAGGTGTTGAAAAAATTCCATTTTTAAGGTAAATTCATGCAAATTATCAAAAATTCCATACAAATTTTTAATATTTTCTTTTTTAATTTGAAAGTTTTTTTTTTAAAATTCACACTCCTTGGGAATAACTATAGATAAATATTCAATAAAATGAGAAAATTTGAAATACATAAAATAAAACTGTTGCAATTCTGTTCCCATTAGTCCATTTGTGTCCATCTCTTTTCAATGTCATATCCCAATGAGGATTATAATGACCACCAATTCCATAATTTTGAACTTGCAAGTCTTCAGCTGTTTTCATTGATAGTCCTGTCATATCCTGTATAAAAATTACTAGTTAGAATTTATTTTGATAGGTACTTTTAAAGTAATGAAATCAATGATTAAAAGAAAAAAATCTCAAGTCAACTTGATATTTAAATCAACTTGACTTTAACTTGTTTTGAAAATAACTTGATAAATCAACTTGACTTTTAGTAAAAAATTAAAAGCAGTATATTTTGATGTTATTGAATTAGGATTACCATTTAGTCATAGTTCATTACAATTGTTATAAGTTCATCAATCTAATAATATCAAATTTATCATGCATTTGTCTTTAAAAGTACAATTTTAGAAAACTTAAAGTCAACTTGATTCAAAATTAAATCATTAAAAAGTCCAACATTTTATTAAAGAACAATTTAAAAATTTGATAACTTACTTCAACTCTTTTAGAAATTCTCGAAACTACTTCTGATTCTTCATCTTTAAGCCAAGCAACTTTTGCTACTCTTTTAAAAGTTTTTGCTCTCTGTAAGTCATTTTCATAAATTTCACCTCTTGTTAATTTCTGTCGTGAAATGTTTTTAAGAATTTCTATTTCACTGTCACTAATAATTTCATGAAAAATGACTAAATTTGAATGATGATCAGCTTCTTCTATTTTATAAGGAGCTATTTTTGAAAAAGCTGATATAGATAAATAACGACATTTTAATGCAGCAGATTCCTTTGGTGATTTTAATCCTTCTTTTCTGCACATTTTGCTATAAAGAATTTCTTCTTTTTCTAATGAATAAATTCCATTTTTAGGGAAATCATTCATGGAATAAGGATTAATTTTTGTTGTATTTAAATTGCTTAATTCCAAATGATAAAGATGCTGTTGGTCAATTTCATCAAATTCATCACCATTTTCACTTATTGACCTTTTGAGTTCACGCGAATATTCATCAATAAAGAAATTTCTTTTTTCAAGAGTCATTGCATGAGTAGCAATTGAGAGCAGGTCATGTGATTTCATTTTCTCACTCACTTGTTCACCATCAATGACTCCATTTACAATGTCGCTCGTTTGGAGCTTGTAAATTGACTGTAATCGCAACAAACCATCGACTGCACCAGAAAAATCTTCTGTTGTTGGTTGAAGTTTTGCAATTTTTTGCTTGAAGCGATAAAATGTTGATAGCAATCGACTGTGAATCAAATCAACATCAACGGTTGTACGTTTAATGAGCAATAATGAATTGATTGGATTCGTTATATATTTAATGATGTCTTTCATTGCATGCTTGTGTTCTTCTATCCAAATATTTAATTTTCTGCAATTTGATTGAAATAAAATGATTGAAAATATAGTAAATTGACAAGAAAAATGAATGTGGTTAAAAATAATTCACGAATTTTTTAATTTTATGTCTTTCATTTTATGGCAATTAAATAAATAAAATAATTTAATAAAAGGAAAGAATTTTATGATGATTTTCTGCAATTCAACTTTTTAATTCTTTTTTGCGCAATTAAAAGCTTAAAATTTTAATTTTTAAAGTGCACCTCACTGTTAATTTAATAAAAAATTAATTTCTCTTTTGTACTTGAAAATTAAAAGTTTTAAAAATCGTTCTACTGCTTTAATTTCACTAAAATTGTTTGAATGTTAAATATTTACACACCTAACCAAATAATTCATTTCATTTTCTAAATCATTCACAAATTTCTCAAATTCTTCTAAAATAATAGCTTCATCATTTGCTAGCTTCTCCATTTCAGTGATTGCAGAATATTTTTCACAATTTATTTGAGTTAGAAAAATGCACAAAATTATCACTTTTAAATATTTCATTCTTTAAAGCTTAAAATTAAAATACTAAATGAAAAATTTTGTTTTTGATCGTCTTTAAGTAAAAAATTGACTAACTTTTTGTATCACGATAAATTAATAAAAATCTTTTTACTTTAAAGTCATTAAAAAAATTATAAGTAATTAAATGCTTTTATATTTGTATAGCTTAATTGTTTTCATGAATTTTGTTACGAAATTTTAAATGCTTTCAAATGATAAATAAAATTTATTTTTAAAATGTTTATTTGACAAAACGACACTCTTAAAATTTTCTTGACAAAAAAAAAAAACGAATTTTAAGTATCATAAAATAGAAAATTTAAATGGACCTCATTATTAAAAATATTATGTTTGGATGGTTAATAGTAGAGTTCGGATTGCATGCATATTTCACTTGATATGCATATATTTTTTCTCAAGTTGACTTACATAGAAACGTCTTTTATTCATTCAGATTGAATTTAATACAATTAAAATATATATAAACTTAAAGAATCATTGACTTTCATACAAATTTAATAGATTTTAAATGAATTAAATTTCATCTGAATGAATAAAAAATTTTTGTGCAAGTCAACTTGAAATTAACTTGACAAAAAATACGCATATGTAAAATATGCATCCAAAAATTGATCTTAGTTAATAGAAATATAATTATGTAGAGTTATGACTTTCTTAAAGAAGGATTATTATGTCCAAATATATTATAATTGTGAATTTAATTCCAAAAAAGTGTGGACAATTCTGAGATAAAATATTCTTTTCATTCAATTAGTGAACAATTTATTCAATTTTTTATCACATGTCTTTTAGTTATGTCATCTAATCTGTAGTAACCGTTTTTTACTATCAATACTTCATTCATTGTTGTCACAACTTTTACGCTAAATGTTGCTGAACACAGACATATAATCAGTGATGACCAAATTGTATATCATGGTTTGAAAGTCTAGACATACCACAAAAAAAAAAATGAAAATATAAAAAGCACTTTAGATTGTTGGTACAGACAACAGAAAAAACTTCCAAGAAAAAAGGAAAAAAGGTACTTAAAGTATTTTGTATGCACTGTGATAAATAAAACTTTGAATATCATTATTTTCCAAGGTTATTCACATAGCGCTTTTCATGTGCTTTTTATTGCTTTTTTCTGAAATTTTCGAACTTCGTGAAAACCTCTGGATTTTTTAGATCATTTTAACTTGATATTTTTATCAATTTGGAAGAAATGTCAAATTTATTTTTATATAGAAAAATATGAAGAAAATACATTCAAAATATGTTTACATGTACTAAATTTAGTATTGTTGACAATGCCCAATGGCATCTAATGAAATATCAAATTATTCGTCCGAAGCTCAATCAACTTGAAATTTTCATAACAAATTCTGTTTTGCATATCGTCCATTAAAATGTCTGAAACCTTACATGCATACAAAGATCCTTCCAAGAATTTTATGCTTTCAAAAATAAAAGTTCAATGTCAGACGGTAACAACTTTAATTAGACCAAATAATAAATCAATAAAATATATCTAATATTAAAGCACACAAAACAACAATATTTCTTAACATAGAACAATAAGAGCGACTTCCTAATGCTTTGCTATTCTCATGAGTGAATTTATTTATAAACTCATATATATACCCAAAAAATAATAACAACAGACAATGAAAATAATGTGTGTAAAGCGAAAAATGAAAAACAAAAGAACAGCAGCAGTAGTAGAAAGATAGCGAGCAAAAGAGAGAGAGAAAAACATCAAGAACAGTGAGAGGGGAAAATAAAAGCTTAACAAGCTTAATGGCATTGATAAATCATTTTGTAAAGTGACTATGAAACAACAGCAAAAACATAAATAAACTTCCGATCTTCTTCTCGACATTCTCATTTTAACGTTCTTTAAATTAAACTTTTTGCAAAAGGAAGAAAAGCTTTTGCAAAGTAAATTTTCGCACTCACTTCCAGTTTGAAAAATGGAAAAAGTTTTTTTTATTTTTCTTCTCTTCACTCAATCGCGTTTACACACGGGAATAACTTATTTTTTATGCTGCTGATGCTGCTATTGCCTGTGACCTAGTGAACTTGAGAATAAGATTGAAGTCGAATGTTGGGGATCAAATAATAATGATTATAGATTGCTATACTTCTTCATTCTTCTTTCTATCTCATGCTCACCCTGTGATATTTTTTATTGTATAAGGAAAAGAAAGGCAATTTCTTTTCTATGCGAAGTGTGTTCTTTTATGAATGATTAAAAATTTTTAATCAAGGTTGAGAAGCTTTGGAAAGTTTTTGTTTTAGCGCAACATTAAACAAAGAAAATCACATGTCACACGAAACAAAAAATGTCGCGCGACATTAAAATTATTTCACTAACATTTTATTAAATTTATTTTTGTTCTCATTCTATTTTATAACAGTTTTTTAAATTTTAAGAAATTTTACATAAATACCTAAGCATTTGTACATTCATTTGATCCAAAAAAAGAGATAAATCTGAATTTTTTAAAAGTTTTGTTTACAAAAAATCTAAACAATTCTCGTCGAAGAGCAAAAATGGGCAATTAACGACAATTAAAATTTTTTTGTTTATTTAACCGTTTACTTTAAAATTTAGTTTTCATTTCAAATTCAACTTAATTCAATAAATTTTAAAATTACGAATTTTTACATTAAAAAAATGATTTAAATTTATTTCAACTGTTAATTTTAAAATTTTTTATTGAACCTTCTAATTCTTGATAATAATGACATTTTCTATAATAATAAAAACATTTTGTCTCTACACAAAAATATAAATTTTAATATTCACAAGCGAATATTTGTCAAGGGAGCAACGCAGCAGCATCGATTGGGTTGTATGAAGAAAGGAGGAAGAAAGGAAAAAAAACGCATATTTAATATTCCATCCTTCACATTACGATAGCGACATAAATCGTGACTAGAAATTTTCATCATCATTTATGCATGCCGATGTCGTTTTTTGGTGTGATTTTATGCTCATTGAATGTGTAATGCCATCAAACTTCGGGAGAGATGTCATTTTAATCAAATTCGATATGAGAAGTGAAAAATTTTCACACTCACTTCATGTTTACAATCGATGCTATTTGTCTGACCTTTTCCGGGCAACATAATGTTTAACGACACTTAATAGATAAAGGTTATGTGTTTATTTAATAACTTTCTCTCTAAATATGAAGCTCAAAAGTTCTGTGTTTATTTAACACTCGCATTCATGTGAAAACTTTTCATTTTTTATGAAGCTCGAAGGTCAAATTTCTATCTTTCTTTCGAATCAAATCAAACACACAATCATAAAAGAAGAAAGGAAATGATGAGAATGATTTTCTTTCTTCTCTTTGAGCTTTCAATTTCAATTTGAAGATTTGCAGACATTTACTTAGGATTCTTGATTCTTTATTGCGTTTCAAGTCAATCTATTTTTTGTTTGCTCCATTTCTTATGCAGTTTCATTTTGACAACTTCGAGAATTATGAATATTTTTTCAATATTGATGAGAGTTTTAGTATTCGGTGTTATTCTTTTTTAATAAGGAACTGAACTACTTTAATAACTGTTTTTTGAACTTTTATTATAATTTTCAAGTTCGTGACTAAATTTTTATTTATTACTTAATTTTGTGTTATGAAACCATAAAATAAGTTTTATTTTAGAAAGAGTTTTATAACTTTTAGTCGAGTTCGGCATACTTGACTGGTATGCGCATAGTGACTTGACTATATTCATGCAAGTTGACTTATAAAAAAACTTTAGTTCATTTAAATTTCATGAATGTCAATGATTTTTGTTTTGTTTTGTTTGTATGAAAGTCAATGATTTTTAAGTTTCCCAAGTTTTTACCGAATGAAATAAAATGTAAATTAAATAGAGACATTTTTTGTAAGTCAACTTGCATGCATTTAGACAAGTCACTTTGTACATAACAAAAAAATTTAAATTAAATTTGATAGATTTTAAATCAAGTTTGTTAAAAATTTCAACCTTGTTGAATGCTTTCTTATACGTAGCTTTAATAAAATTTTGCAACAATAGATTTTATAAATTAGGTTTAATTGTTTTGTTGATTTTGGTGTAAGTTTTACATTTTTTCAGTGGTTACCAACCTTTTTTAAATGTGATACATTTTTGTCATAATATTTAACGTTAAATCAGCTTAGCTTCGATTTTAATTTTTTTATAAGATGGTAAAAATGTCATAATAGTTGACCATCACTGCTTTATTCATCAACTTGTATGACAGCTTTATTAATTAACAGTATGTGTGATATTGAAAATTCATCTTTAAACTTTTGCACATACATTCAAGAGATTATAAATGTGTGAAAAGTTTTTGATTATTATAAATTTTAAATATATTGGTATAATTTACATAAACTATGATAGATTTACAACTTACCACATTTAACATTTATGATTGTTTCTATAATTCTTTAAATCGAGTTCAAATTGTTGACATTTTAAAACTTTCACAGCTTTTAGTCCCCTTGAAATGTTTTTTATAAAGCAGCGAAACATTGACTTACTAATGAAAATTTATTTAACATGGAAACAATAAAAAATTTCGGTTTCATTTGACAGTCTTATTCTTTCAACTCTTCAATTCAGTTCGACTTTTGTAAAGTTTAATAAAAAATGAATTTTTTACCAGATTCAACAATTTTATCTGCTGGTACTGTTTTTTTTTCTTACCACACTTTTAAGTAATTTTGTTAATAATCCTGAATATCAATGGCATTAGATTATTTGACATCAGAATCTTATTGCAGGTTTGTTATCTCATAAATTTAATAATTAAAAATAATTTTAAATTTTCAGATCTTCAATATGTGAAAAAATGCTTGTTTAGCTTCAATGTCAAATTCACGTGAGTTGATTTATTAGAAAATTCAAGTTACAGAATAAAACAAGATTTTTTACAGTTCCTCAATTCGATTACATAATTGTTGGTTCTGGTCCAGCTGGAAGTGTTATTGCATACCGTTTGACTCAAAATTTCCTGACAGAAAAGTTTTATTAATCGAATCAGGAGCGAACCTTTGGTGAATTCAATTGTAAGTAAAAATTGAAAAATAAAAATCATTAACGAGTTAAATGTCACGTTTTTTAAATAAGTTGAATTTCGTGATTTATTAATCAGTTATGAATGGCAAACATTTGTTATTTTTATTGTTTTTTTACAAGACTTGGATACTTAAATTATTTAATGTTCGGCACTTGAATGCTTACTTGATTGGTATACGCATAGCTAAATGGATTCAAGTTGATTTATAAAAATGTCTCTTGTTCATTCAAAATTTATTTGATTTAGTCAAAACATTTTATATTATGTATCTAAGCCAATAACTCTTATGTTTGCAAAGTTTTGACAAAATTAAATAAATTTTTGAATGAATTAAAGACATTTTTTTAAGTCAACTTGCATACATTTAGTCAAGTCACTATGCGCATATTAGTCAAGTATGCATGCAAGTGCCGAACACTTTTTAAATGACAAGTAAAATTGAAATCAAGTCATTCAAATTAACATAGATTTAAAACTTTAATCAATCAAAAAAGTGTTCACAACTACTGAACTACTGAAACATTTAATCACTCAAATCATCAAAAAGCGTTTCATTTCATAAAATTGTTCATGAAAAGTTATTTATTTCTGATCACTGTCCAATCCTTGATTAATTATAAAAAAATTTTAAATATTCATAATTTTTTAGGTTCCTAAGATGTGGGCATTCAACTTGAATACCACTGTAGCTCATAATATTTTTGCCGAAAAGTCATTTCACTATTCTAAAGCTTTTAAAACTGGAACGGTAAATTTTTTTTGTTTCAGTTTTCAATAAAAGGTAATAAAATTTTAAATTATTCTCAGGATTGCATGAGTGGAAATCAAATTGGAGGTTCAACTGGTAAGCTAAAATAAAAAGTACTGAGATCAAAAGTTGAATAAGAAGTTTGCAGTTTATAGTTTGATATTTTCTTAATTTTCTCATCTTTTTATATCTTAGGAATGAATGCAATGATGTATCACTGTGGAAATGATAGAGATTACAATGATTGGGCTGGTATCACTAATGATCGAAGCTGGAATTATGAAAATATGTTGCCATTAATCAAAAGAACTCAAAATAATCAAGATCCAAAATTAACATATGGAAAATGTGCAGCATATCATGGAACTGATGGGCCATTAGTTTGTTCAAGTTCTGATTATGATTTGTATGAAGACAATTTACTTCCAATCCTAAAATCAATTATTAAAGAAGGTAATATAAGAGAATTAGAAGAAATCAATTGTGGACCACAATACACTGGTTTCACACACATTCAATCAACAGTCAATAATGGAGAACGTGAATCTGCAGCTCGTGCATTTCTTGTACCAATTAAAGATTTTCCAAATTTTTATTTAATGAAAGAAAGTTTTGTTGATAAATTTATTTCAAAAAGCAAAATGGAAATCTTTTGTGAAAGGCGTCAATGTTTAAAACCAAACAACCTTCATGCAGCCAAATCACATTACAAGCCAAAAGAGAAGTTATTTTATCAGCGGGTGTTACGGATCTCCACAAATCCTTCTCAGATCAGGAATTGGAAGAGAAAATGATTTAAAGAAATGCAAAATTCCTCAAATAATAGATCTTCCAGTTGGTTACCATCTTTCCGATCATTTCATGACTTTACATTTGTTTCTTTTACCTGACAATCAAACAAGCACACCTGAAGGTGCTCAAGCATTTTTCAGCAATGAAGGCGGAAGATTTTTTACCCAACGTTCTGGATTTTTCACAACTTCTGGTTTAAATCATCATTGGTTATTAATACAAAAGACAGCAATTCTGATTATCCAGATGTTCAAATAATTTTTGGTTTACTTAACCAAAATCTTCCTGATTTTGATGTTATTTTTAAAGACAAATATGGATTTAAAGATGAATTTGCTAATCCTGCAATAGAAGCTAATAAACATTTTTCATAATTCAAGTTGCAATTGTTCTTCTTCATCCAGAATCAGAAGGAAAAATCTCACTTCGTCATTGTAATGATCCTTATTCACACAATTATTGATGCTATTATTTTTAAGTACAGAGAAAGATGTTGAAACTGTAGTTAGTGCAATTAACATTTTAAATGAATTTAATGAACTCAAATGCAGCTAAAAATGCTGGAATTCGTCAAGTCATACCAAATTTCCCGAATGTGATTGCTATCCTGTAAATAGTGAATGTTTAGTCGTTGTTATATTCGATTCTTTTCACAAAATTTATGGATCCAACTGGTTCATGTAGAATGGGATTTTCATCTGCTGACAATGTTGTTGATTCAAAAATTAAAAGTTTTTGGAGTTGAAAGAAGTTTTGACACTCCAATGTTGAGAGTTGCTGACGCAAGTTGCTTGCCATCAATGCCAAGTGGTAATACTCAATGTCCTGTTTATGCCATTGTGAAAAAGCTGCTGAAATGATTATTAGTGATAATTTTTTAATATTTGTTTTTATTTTTAAAAAATTAATAAATTGTAGAAAATTCAAAATTTTTTTAATGAAATCAGCAACAAATGAACAACATGTTTGTGTGTGACATGTGTCATGTAAACAAAAAAATTTCTTTTCAATATTTTACTTAAAAATATTTGTTAATATTAAATTAAAAGCAACAAAATTAACTAGAAACCAATAGTAAAACATTCTCTCAACAAAAGGTTAAATAAACGTATATTTTTAGGTTTTTTGAAAGTTTCAATTTTGAGCTACAAATTTATGTCACAAAACACATTTGTTATGTCGTAAAATGGCTTAATTTTCAAATTTTTTATTGCCGCAAAGAAAAAAAGAAATTAAAATCCTACACAAAAAGTGTCATTATAATAAAATTCCTCATTTTACAACTGTTTATTAATTTAACTCTTTTTACTTCATTATTTTTACTAACAAAAAAGTTAACAAACAGAATAATATTCACATTTATTTTATTTAACAATGATTTATTCACTTCACTACGACAAAAATCTACATAGACTATCTTCATCTTTAGAGCAATTTTAACCAAAAATATTCAAGCAATTTAAGAAGGAACTTACATATAATGTTTCTACAAGACACAATATCACTTGCTAACAGAAGAATGAAAAATCACTTAACTAAATCATAATTTCTTTTCCTCTAGAATGAAAGAGTGTATATGTGTATAGAGGGTGAGAAACACGCCTTAACATTGTTGCCAAGATATCTTTTTACGCTGACAGCTATGCTTTCATTACGCTTTTTGGCCACGATGTTTTGAATCAGCATTTTTTCTTCTCATTCTTACTTTTGATGACAAAGATATTTTTTACTTTATGCTTGTGACTCGGAAGTGTTCAAGCATTTCTCTCTTCTCACTTACTTGTGTGTATGTGTGTGGTTAGAGAATAAATTACAATCTCACAATTGTTTTATAGAGTGTGTGTAAGGAGAAAATTCTATTGTCATCAATTAAGAATTTTGTCAAACAAGAATTGAATTTTAATTACTGCAAATTTAGAGTGTTGACTTTATTTTATTTAAAATATCAAAAGATTTTGTATCAGCATTTTTGCTTTATGCTTGCAGTTATATTTGTCATTTTTTCACTTGAATTTTAATAACTTGACTTTTGATTTGCTTGATATTTTTAATAAACTTGACTAAGTAACTTGATTTCTAAAATTATTTACTTGACTAACATTTATTTTTTCAATTGATTAATAATTTTTCAAGAAAAAAAAAGTTTCCTTTTCAAACATTTATCAAAATTTTAAATTTATAACACAAAAATTCACATCAAATTATTTTTATTTAAAATGCTTAATGAATTCGTTTGAAAACAGCATAAAATGAATAAGCCATATTTACAACTTTTTTAAAAGTCACAAAATTAATTTCATATAAACCAAAAGCTGACAATTTAAACTCTCGTGTTGCATTTTGCATGAAAAAGTAAAAATCTTTGCGATATTTTTGATCTTCATAAAACCAATCGGAATAAAATGCAGAATAAG
Organism: Polypedilum vanderplanki; assembly: GCA_018290095.1. Lineage (NCBI taxonomy): Eukaryota > Metazoa > Arthropoda > Insecta > Diptera > Chironomidae > Polypedilum > Polypedilum vanderplanki. The sequence continues at coordinate 24,878,923 of CM031379.1, read as the reverse complement.
AAATTTTATCAAATTGTAAAGAAATCATTGCACCATAGTAACAAGGGATTGCTAATTGAAATATCATTGCCATCATGAAATTGGAAAATTTAATCATTACCGGAATATCTTTAGGTAAAGTCAGTGTGGTCAAGGCAAATGCAAGTGTGCATAAAATAATAGACAGTAATGATCCTTGGATAGCGAATGCTTTAGCAAAAATTGCTTCAGTTCTTCTTGTTAATTCCACAATTGTTCTCTGATAATTAACACAATTAAGGAGTTCTTTTTGATTGTCCAATTCCTCAATTTCTTTGATCTCTCCATTGAGATTGATTAATTTATATCTTTTTAAATTTTCGAGTTTATTACACAAATGTTCAAGCATTGCAACTAAATAAACCATTGGCATAAAGCTCAAAGTGTCGATCATGACATTTACATTAGCATATAAAAAAGATTCAATAAATTGATAACTTGCTGATAAATAGAAGAAAAAAGCTGAACTTTCTCTGTTTACATCATAAGGAAACCACATTGGAATGCCCAATTGTCCAATAAAAAATGACGATATATCACTAGATATAACTCCAATACATGTAGGTAGCCAATTTCCTAAGAAAAATCTCTTTCCAATTATTAATTGTTTCTTGATGTAAACTTCAGGAACTTCAAAATCTTTGATAGCTCTTTTTATATCACTAATGAGAGAAAGAAATTCATTGATCTTTAAATTTATATTTGCGAGCTTTATTACAGTTGCAATATATGTGCAAGTAAAAGTCATCAATTCAGCAAATTCAATCAAATTGTTCATTTTAATTGCTGAAGCTCCCATTAAAATCATATAAATGTAGAGAAACAAAACTTGCATGAAAAATGCATAAATTTTGTAAAATAACGAAGAATTATTTGTGATCCACAATCCAACAAATTTAAGGTAAAAAATTGGATATTTGAAGACTTCAAGTTCCATTTTTATGGATGATTTTTGTTTCTTACTTTTTCAGTCAGCTTTTATATTCCAAATGATGAAAAAAATCAAAAATTTCAAAATTTAACTTTACTGTGTTGTGTGAAACTTATAATTATTAAAGTATTTTTAAAACTGTCTATGTGGTTCTTTAGAGAGTAACCAAAAAATATTGAAACTACCTTGATTATTTTAATAGTTTGTGTCTAATTTCTTTACTTAAATAATTCTAAATCGATAAAAAAATTAAAAATTTATTTGTAAAATCCTCAACTAAAATATGACAGACTATTTTAAAAATTCATAACTTTTTCTGGACTAAAAAATTTTTAGTTATATTATTCATACCAATAGATCAAAGTTCATAAATCTTTAAGAATAAAAATATATCACCTTACAAAATTATTGAGTATTGATTTGAAAATAGAAGAATATCTGTAGTGACCTACATTTTCTTTATATATTAAGGTAGTGATACTTGTAATGATTATTTTATGACTAAAAAATTTACTTTGTAGCAACTTATTTTTTAATTATAAAGAAAAAAAATAATGATGGTTATTATAGTAATTAAATAATTTGATATTGTGTATGACGGTAAGAGCAGAATTAAGAAATGACAAGCACTGCCTTACATCTCTTTTGAGCTTCACTTATCAAGATAGAGAAATTCCAAAAAATCTAGCCTAATACATTTCATTCTATTTTTCATTAAAATGTTGTAATTTTTTAAAAATCTAATTTATGATAGGGTTCGGCACTTGCATGCATAATTGACTGGTATGCGCATTGTGACTTGACTAAATGCATGCAAGTTGACTAAGATAAAATGTCTTTGATTCATTCAAAATTTTATTTAATTTCTTCAAAATTTAGCAATTTTGTATAGAAGCTAATGATTTTTCAAGTCAAGTCACTATGCGCATACTAGTGTAGTTTTTGATAATTTATATAAATTTTTCTTTGAGGAATTGAATATTTTAAAGTTCTTAAAGTTATTTCGTCATTTGTAAATTTCTATGCTAAAATATGAAAAAATGTATGCCGATTCTATAATTGATTTCTATTTCAATTTACTTTTTGCCTAAGTTTAATTAAATTCTTATAAACTTTCTTTATAATCATGTTATTCCATAAAAAAAGAGATAGTTTTACATCAAAAAATTTTTTCTTACTTAAAATGCTTAATGAATTCGTTTAAAAACAGCATAAAATGAATAAGCCATATTTACAACTTTTTTAAAAGTTAAAAAATTAATTTTATATAAACCAAAAGCTGACAATTTAAACTCTCGTGTTGCATTTTGCATGAAAAAGTAAAAATCTTTGCGATATTTTTGATCTTCATAAAACCAATCAGAATAAAATGCTGAATAAGAAATTTTGTCAAATTGTAGAGAAATCATTGCACCATAATAACATGGGATTGCTAATTGAAATATCATTGCAATCATGAAATTAGAAAATTTGAACATTGCAGACAAATCATCAGGTAAAGTCAGTGTGGTCAAGGCAAATGCAATTGTGCATAAAATAATAGACAGTAATGATCCCTGAATTGCGATAACTTTTGCAAAAATTGCTTCAGTTCTTCTTGTTAATTCCACAATTGTTCGCTGATAATTAACACAATTAAGGAGTTCTTTTTGATTGTCCAATTCCTCAATCTTTTTGACCTTTCCATCAAAATTGATTAATTTATATCTTTTCAAATTTTCGAGTTTATTACACAAATGTTCTAACATTGCAAGCAAATAAATCATTGGCAAAATGCACATCGTGTCAATCATAACATTCGCATTTGAATGCATAAAAACTTCAATCAATTGATAAACTGTAGATAAATAAAAAAGAATTGGTAAACTTTCCCTGTTTGTATCATAAGGAAACCACATTGAAATATTAAATTCTCCAGTAAAAAATGGTAAAATTCCACTAAAAAGGACTCCAATAAAAGCAGGCAACCAATATCCAATGAGAAGTTTCTTTCCAAATGAAAATTGTTTCTTGATGTAAATTTCAGGAACTTCAAAATTTTTGATAGCATTTTTGATATCAAAAATTAGAGAAAGAAATTCATTGATCTTTAAGTTGATGTTAGTGAATTTTGCAATTGATGCAACATAAGTAAAGAAAAATGTTAACAATTCTGCGAGTTCAATTAAATTGTTCTTTTCAGGTATAGAAGCTCCCATCAAAATAATCCAAATATAATGAAAAAAAATTTGCATGATACATGCATAAATTTTGTAAAATAACGAAGAATCATTTTGAATCCACAATCCAACAAATTTAAGGTAAAAAATTGGATATTTGAAAATTTCGAGTTTCATTTTTAAACTCAATGATTTTTGTTTGTTTCTGTTTCGGTCAGCTTTTATATTTAAACTGATGAAAAATTAGAAATTATAAATGTAACAAAATGTAACTTTTTTTACATTTTTAAAAC
>CM031379.1:24647045-24873865 GCA_018290095.1 Polypedilum vanderplanki | reverse complement strand
GCAACATTAAACAAAGGAAAATCACATGTCACACGAAAACAAAAAATGTCTGCGCGACATTAAAATTATTTCGACTAACATTTTATTTAATTTATTTTTGTTCTCATTTATTTTATAACAGTTTTTTAAATTTTAAGAAATTTTACAATAAATACCTAAGCATTTGTACATTCATTTGATCAAAAAAAGAGATAAATCTGAATTTTTTAAAGTTTTGTTTACAAAAAATCTAACAAATTCTCGTCGAAGAGAAAAATGGGCAATTCGACAAAATTAAAATTTTTTTGTTTATTTAACCGTTTAACTTTAAAATTTAGTTTTCATTTCAAATTCACTTAATTCAATAAAGTTTTAAAATTACGAATTTTTTACATTAAAAAATCGATATTTGAAATTTATTTCAAGCTGTTATTTTTAAATTTTTTTATTGAACCTTCTAATTCTTGATAATAATGACATTTTCTATAAAATAAAAACATTTTGTCTCTACCAAAAAATATAAAATTTGTAATATTTCACAAGCGAATATTGGTCAAGGGAAGCAACGCAGGCAGCATCGATTGGGTTGTATGGAAGAAAAGGAGGAAGAAAGGAAAAAAAACGCATATTAATATTCCCATCGCTTCACATTACGATAGCGACATAAATCGTGACTAGAAATTTTCATCATCATTTATGCAGTGCCGATGTCGTTTTTTGGTGTGATTTTTATGCTCATTGAATGTGTAATGCCCATCAAAACTTCGGGAAAGAGAGTCATTTTAATCAAATTCGATATGAGAAGTGAAAAAATTTTCACACCACTTCATGTTTACAATCGATGCCTATTTGTCTGACCTTTCCGGGCAACATAATGTTTAACGACACTTAATAGATAAAGGTTATGTGTTTATTTAATAACTTTCTCTCTAAATATGAAGCTCAAAAGTTCTGTGTTTATTTAACACTCGCATTCATGTGAAAACTTTTCATTTTTTTATGAAGCTCGAAGGTCAAATTTCTATCTTTCTTTCGAATCAAATCAAACACACAATCATAAAAGAAGAAAGGAAATGATGAGAAGATTTCTTTCTTCTCTTTGAGCTTCTATTTCAATTTGAAGATTTGCAGACATTTACTTAGGATTCTTGATTCTTTATTGCGTTTCAAGTCAGATCTATTTTTTGTTTGCTCCATTTCTTATGGCAGTTTCATTTTGACAACTTCGATAATTATGAATATTTGTTCAATATGAGAGAGTTTTAGTATTCGGTGTTATTCTTTTTTAATAAGGAACTGAACTACTTTAAATAACTGTTTTTTGAAACTTTTATTATAATTTTCAAGTTCGTGACTAAATTTTTATTTATTACTTAACTTTTGTGTTATGAAACCATAAAATAAGTTTTATTTTAGAAAGAGTTTTATAACTTTTAGTCGATTTCGGCATACTTGACTGGTATGCACATAGTGACTTGACTATATGCATGCAAGTTGACTTATAAAAAAACTTTAGTTCATTTAAATTTCATTTAATTTCGTCAAAATTCTGCATGTTTGTATGAAAGTCAATGATTCTCAAGTTTCTTTAAATTTTTACCGAATGAAATAAAATGTAAATTAAACAGAAACATTTTGTGTAAGTCAACTTGCATGAAAATATAGTCAAGTAACTATGCGTATACAAGTCAAGTATGCATGGAAGTGCTGAATCCTACTTTTTTGCTACTTTTTAATTAGTGTTATTTTTAATATTAATATAATATAAGTATTAAAAATAAATTTCGCAAGTTTAAGTTGAAAGAAAAGTAGAATATAATTAGTGATGTTTTCTAGAAATCATAGACTTAGAACTTTTCATTTTTACAAATTTCCTTGATTTTAATTTAAATTTAATCCTTTCAATTTTATCCTTGTATTTAAATTTAATTTTTTTAAACAAATTATTAAACTTGGTTTAAACTTTTTTCATTCAGCATTAAAATTAAATTTGGTAGATTTTAAATCAAGTTTGTTAAATATTTCAACCTTGTTCAATGCTTTGTCTTCTTCATATATGTAGTTATAATAAAATTTTGCAACAATTCATTTTATAAATTGGGTTTAATTGTTTTGTTGATTTTGGTGTAAGTTTTACATTTTTTCAGTGGTTACCAACCTTTATTTAAATGTGATACATTTTTGTCATAATATTTAACGTTAAATCAGCTTCGATTTTAATTTTTTTATAAGATGGTAAAAATGTCATAATAGTTGACCATCACTGCTTTATTCATCAACTTGTATGACAGCTTTATTAATTAACAGTATGTGTGATATTGAAAATTCATCTTTAAACTTTTGCACATACATTCAAGAGATTATAAATGTGTGAAAAGTTTTTGATTATTATAAAATTTTAAATATATTGGTATAATTTACATAAACTATGATAGATTTACAACTTACCACATTTAACATTTATGATTGTTTCTATAATTTCTTAAATCGAGTTCAAATTGTTGACATTTTAAAACTTTCACAGCTTTTAGTCCCCTTGAAATGTTTTTTATAAAGCAGCGAAACATTGACTTACTAATGAAAATTTATTTAACATGGAAACAATAAAAAATTTCGGTTTCATTTGACAGTCTTATTCTTTCAACTCTTCAATTCAGTTCGACTTTTGTAAAGTTTAATAAAAAATGAATTTTTTACCAGATTCAACAATTTTATCTGCTGGTACTGTTTTTGTTCTTACCACACTTTTAAGTAATTTTGTTAATAATCCTGAATATCAATGGCCATTAGATTATTTGACATCAGAATCTTATTGCAGGTTTGTTATCTCATAAATTTAATAATTAAAAATAATTTTAAATTTTCAGATCTTCAATATGTGAACAAAATGCTTGTTTAGCTTCAATGTCAAATTCACGTGAGTTGATTTATTAGAAAATTCAAGTTACAGAATAAAACAAGATTTTTTACAGTTCCTCAATTCGATTACATAATTGTTGGTTCTGGTCCAGCTGGAAGTGTTATTGCATACCGTTTGACTCAACAATTTCCTGACAGAAAAGTTTTATTAATCGAATCAGGAGGCGAACCTTTGGTGAATTCAATTGTAAGTAAAAATTGAAAAATAAAAATCTATTAACGAGTTAAATGTCACGTTTTTTAAATAAGTTGAATTTCGTGATTTATTAATCAGTTATGAATGGCAAACATTTGTTATTTTTATTGTTTTTTACAAGACTTGGATACTTAAATTATTTAATGTTCGGCACTTGAATGCTTACTTGATTGGTATACGCATAGCTAAATGGATTCAAGTTGATTTATAAAAAATGTCTCTTGTTCATTCAAAATTTATTTGATTTAGTCAAAACATTTTATATATGTATCTAAGCCAATAACTCTTATGTTTGCAAAGTTTTGACAAAATTAAATAAAATTTTGAATGAATTAAAGACATTTTTTTAAGTCAACTTGCATACATTTAGTCAAGTCACTATGCGCATATTAGTCAAGTATGCATGCAAGTGCCGAACCCTACTTTTAAATGACAAGTAAAATTGAAATCAAGTCATTCAAATTAACATAGATTTAAAACTTTAATCAATCAAAAAAGTGTTCACAACTACTGAACTACTGAAACATTTAATCACTCAAATCATCAAAAAGCGTTTCATTTCCATAAAATTGTTCATGAAAAAGTTATTTATTTCTGATCACTGTCCAATCCTTGATTAATTATAAAAAAATTTTAAATATTCATAATTTTTTAGGTTCCTAAGATGTGGGCATTCAACTTGAATACCACTGTAGCTCATAAATATTTTGCCGAAAAGTCATTTCACTATTCTAAAGCTTTTAAAACTGGAACGGTAAATTTTTTTTGTTTCAGTTTTCATAAAAAGGTATAAAATTTTAAATTATTCTCAGGATTGCATGAGTGGAAATCAAATTGGAGGTTCAACTGGTAAGCTAAAATAAAAAGTACTGAGATCAAAAGTTGAATAAGAAGTTTGCAGTTTATAGTTTGATATTTTCTTAATTTTCTCATCTTTTTATATCTTAGGAATGAATGCAATGATGTATCACTGTGGAAATGATAGAGATTACAATGATTGGGCTGGTATCACTAATGATCGAAGCTGGAATTATGAAAATATGTTGCCATTAATCAAAAGAACTCAAAATAATCAAGATCCAAAATTAACATATGGAAAATGTGCAGCATATCATGGAACTGATGGGCCATTAGTTGTGTCAAGTTCTGATTATGATTTGTATGAAGACAATTTACTTCCAATCCTAAAATCAATTATTAAAGAAGGTAATATAAGAGAATTAGAAGAAATCAATTGTGGACCACCATACACTGGTTTCACACACATTCAATCAACAGTCAATAATGGAGAACGTGAATCTGCAGCTCGTGCATTTCTTGTACCAATTAAAGATTTTCCAAATTTTTATTTAATGAAAGAAAGTTTTGTTGATAAAATTTATTTCAAAAAGCAAAATGGAAATCTTCTTGTGAAAGGCGTCAATGTTTTAACCAAACAACCTTCATGCAGCCAAATCACATTACAAGCCAAAAGAGAAGTTATTTTATCAGCGGGTGCTTACGGATCTCCACAAATCCTTCTCAGATCAGGAATTGGAAGAGAAAATGATTTAAAGAAATGCAAAATTCCTCAAATAATAGATCTTCCAGTTGGTTACCATCTTTCCGATCATTTCATGACTTTACATTTGTTTCTTTTACCTGACAATCAAACAAGCACACCTGAAGGTGCTCAAGCATTTTTCAGCAATGAAGGCGGAAGATTTTTTACCCAACGTTCTGGATTTTTCACAACTTCTGGGTTAAATCATCATTGGTTTATTAATACAAAAGACAGCAATTCTGATTATCCAGATGTTCAAATAATTTTTGGTTTACTTAACCAAAATCTTCCTGATTTTGATGTTATTTTTAAAGACAAATATGGATTTAAAGATGAATTTGCTAATCCTGCAATAGAAGCTAATAAACATTTTTCAATAATTCAAGTTGCAATTGTTCTTCTTCATCCAGAATCAGAAGGAAAAATCTCACTTCGTCATTGTAATGATCCTTATTCACCACCAATTATTGATGCTAATTATTTAAGTACAGAGAAAGATGTTGAAACTGTAGTTAGTGCAATTAACATTTTAAATGAATTTATGAACTCAAATGCAGCTAAAAATGCTGGAATTCGTCAAGTCATACCAAATCTTCCCGAATGTGATTGCTATCCTGTAAATAGTGAATGTTATAGTCGTTGTTATATTCGATTCTTTTCACAAAATTTATGGCATCCAACTGGTTCATGTAGAATGGGATTTTCATCTGCTGACAATGTTGTTGATTCAAAATTAAAAGTTTTTGGAGTTGAAAGAAGTTTTGACACTCCAATGTTGAGAGTTGCTGACGCAAGTTGCTTGCCATCAATGCCAAGTGGTAATACTCAATGTCCTGTTTATGCCATTGGTGAAAAAGCTGCTGAAATGATTATTAGTGATAATTTTTAATTATTTGTTTTATTTTTAAAAAATTCAATAAATTGTAGGAAAATTCAAAATTTTTTTAATGAAATCAGCAACAAATGACAACATGTTGTGTGTGACATGTGTCATGTAAACAAAAAAAATTTCTTTTCAATATTTTACTTAAAATATTTGTTAATATTAAATTAAAAGCAACAAAATTAACTAGAAACCAATAGTAAAACATTCTCTAACAACCAAAAGGTTAAATAAACGTATATTTTAGGTTTTTTGAAAGTTTCAATTTTGAGCTACAAAATTTATGTCACAAAACGACATTTGTTATGTCGTAAAATGGCTTAATTTTCAAAATTTTTTATTGCCCGCAAAGAAAAAAAAAGAACTTAAAATCCTACACAAAAAGTGTCAATTATAATAAAATTCCTCAATTTACAACTGTTATTAATTTAACTCTTTTTACTTCATTATTTTATCACAAAAAAGTTAACAAACCAGAATAATATTCACATTTATTTTATTTAACAATGATTTATTCACTTCACTACGACAAAAATCTACATAGACTATCTTCATCTTAGAGCAATTTTAACCAAAAATATTCAAGCAATTTAAGAAGGAACTTACATATAATGTTCTACAAGACACAATATCACTTGCTAACAAGAAGAATGAAAAATCACTTAACTAAATCATAATTTCTTTTCCTCTAGAATGAAAGAGTGTATATGTGTATAGAGGGTGAGAAACACGCCTTAACATTGTTGCCAAGATATCTTTTTACGCTGACAGCTATGCTTTCATTACGCTTTTTGGCCACGATGTTTGAATCAGCATTTTTTCTTCTCATTCCTTTTACTTTTGATGACAAAGATATTTTTTACTTTATGCTTGTGACTCGGAAGTGTTCAAGCATTTCTCTCTTTCTCACTTACTTGTGTGTATGTGTGTGGTTAGAGAATAAATTACAATCTCACAATTGTTTATAGAGTGTGTGTAAGGAGAAAATTCTCATTGTCATCAATTAAGAATTTTGTCAAAAAGAAAATTGAATTTTAATTACTGCAAATTTAGAGTGTTGACTTTATTTTATTTAAAATATCAAAAGATTTTGTATCAGCATTTTATGCTTTATGCATTGCAGTTATATTTGTCATTTTTTCACTTGAATTTTAAATAACTTGACTTTTGATTTGCTTGATATTTTTTAATAAACTTGACTAAGTAACTTGACTTTCTAAAATTATTTACTTGACTAACATTTATTTTTTCAATTGATTAATCAATTTTTCAAAAAAAAAAAAGTTTCCTTTTCAAACATTTATCAAAATTTTAAATTTATAACACAAAAATTCACATCAAATTATTTTTATTTAAAATTCTTAATGAATTCGTTTAAAAACAGCATAAAATGAATAAGCCATATTTACAACTTTTTTAAAAGTTACAAAATTAATTTTATATAAACCAAAAGCTGACAATTTAAACTCTCGTGTTGCATTTTGCATGAAAAAGTAAAAATCTTTGCGATATTTTTGATCTTCATAAAACCAATCAGAATAAAATGCAGAATAAGAAATTTTATCAAATTGTAAAGAAATCATTGCACCATAGTAACAAGGAATTGCTAATTGAAATATCATTGCCATCATGAAATTGGAAAATTTAATCATTACCGGAATATCTTTAGGTAAAGTTAGTGTAGTTAGAGCAAATGCAAGTGTACATAAAATAATGGACAATAATGATCCTTGGATAGCGAATGCTTTAGCAAAAATTGCTTCAGTTCTTCTTGTTAATTCTACAATAGTTCGCTGATAATTAACACAATTAAGAAGTTCTTTTTGATTGTCAAATTCCTCAATTTCTTTGATCTCTCCATTGAGATTGAATAATTTATGCCTCTTTAGATTTTCAAGTTTATTACACAAATGTTCCAGCATTGCAAGCAAATAAACCATTGGCATAAAGCTCAAAGTGTCGATCATGACATTTACATTAGCATACAAAAAAGATTCAATAAATTGATAACTTGCTGATAAATAGAAGAAAAAAGCTGAACTTTCTCTATTAACATCATAAGGAAACCACATTGGAATACCCAATTGTCCAATAAAAAATGACGATATCCCACTAGATATAACTCCAATACATGTAGGTAGCCAATTTCCTAAGAAAAATCTCTTTCCAATTATTAATTGTTTCTTGATGTAAATTTCAGGAACTTCAAAATTTTTGATAGCATTTTTTATATCAAAAATTAAAGAAAGAAATTCATTGATCTTTAAGTTGATGTTAGTGAATTTTGCAATTGATGCAACATAAGTAAAGAAAAATGTTAGCAATTCTGCGAGTTCAATTAAATTATTCTTTTTAGGTATTGCAGCTCCCATCAAGATAATCCAAATAAAGTGAAATAAAACTTGCATAAAAAATGCATAAATTTTATAATATAACGAAGAATCATTTTGAATCCACAATCCAACAAATTTAAGGTAAAAAATTGGATATTTGAAGATTTCGAGTTTCATTTTTAAACTCAATGATTTTAGTTTGATACTGTTTCGGTCAGCTTTTATATTTAAACTGATGAAAAATTAGAAATTATAAATGTAACAAAATGTAACTATTTTTACATTTTTAAAACTGTCTGATTCTTTCGAAAAAAGATCATAAAATATTCAAATGTTCTCAACTATAATTTATTTTTTCTTTAAAGTAATCATTACTTGATAAAAAATTCTAAAGTAAATAATATAATTTTCATTTAAAATATCACAGAAATATAAAATTTCAAGTTTTTTTAGTGTAGAATTCACACTAATATGCAGAGTCTATTTGCAATTATAAATTTATAAAAAACTTATCGTCTTACAATGTTGATAAGTTTTGGTAACCAAAAAGCTAGAAAGCTTGATCTGCAATACTAAACAATAAAATATAGATTGCTTTTAATTGTAATGCTCAAGGTCTGAGAACTCTTTGATTTATGAAAAAAATCTTGGAGCAAAAAGTTTTCAGTCCTTGACAAAGCTCTACCATATTTTTATAGACATTTTCAAAAGATTTGAGTTTTTTAAACAGATATTTGAAGCTTATAATGATTTAACTATACATAGAGAAAAATATTTGATAACTGGCAGAAAGTTTTTGAGTTTTGCTCTTATAAAGTCAAACTTATTAGCCTTGAAAAGAAAATTTATAAGTGTTATAATTTTTTATGACAGTTATAAAAGTTTTATAACAATAACAATTTTTTTAATAACTGTCATAAAAAAATTTTTAACACTTTTTTAAAGCTAATAAATTCGACATTATAGGGACAAATTTTAAAAACTTTATGCCAGTTATAAAATATTTTTCTCTATGTAAGATACGTCACTTGTTACTTTATAAAAATATAAACATCATTACTTTAAAACTTATAATTTTTTTCTCTTCTCAACTAACCATCAAACTGAATAAAAGAAGCAAACACAAAGCAATAAATAAAAACAACTTAAGAAATAAAGGAAATTGCTCGTTGAAAGAAAAGAATAGAGTCAAACAATAAATCTAAGAAGAATGAAATGAAAAGAGAGAACGACATGCACATTAAATTTTTTTTATTTCAATGCTTGTAGCGATAGCAAACAATAAGAAAAATCTAATCAAACAAAATTGCATCATATGAACAATGTTCAGTGCACAGAAATGTCATTCATTCTCTTACATGATGAAAATTGAATAAAAAATTTACAACATAACAAATTTTATCATTGTATGATATAAATAGGATTCAACACTTGCATGCATACTTGACTGGTATGCAATAGTGACTTGATTAAATGCATTCAAGTTGACTTGCAAAAAAAATGTTTTAAATTCAATCAGTTTTTATTTAATTTGATCAAAACTTTGCAAACATAAGAGTTATTGGCTTTCATACAAATATAAAAAGTTTTGACTAAATCAAATAAAACTGATTGAATTAAAAACACTTTTTGTGTAAGTCAACATGCATGCATTTAGTCAAGTCACTATGCGCATACCAGTCAAGTATGCATGCAAGTTCCTAACCCTAGGTATAAAACAAAAAATATTACTGCATTTTGTTGCATTATTTCAAAAATGAAAGTTTTAGGAAAATTTGTAATTTAAAGATTGAAACAAAATTTTAATAAATTTTTCATTTTTTCAAGAGTAAGTAAAAATTTAAAAAATGCTGCAAACAGATCCAAAAGACTTCAAATAATAGAAAATTCATTATTAATAATGAAAATTCTATAGCCTGAATTTTGAATGTTTACAAAAGAAAAATTCCAAAGAATTTTAATTTCTAATCAAAATAAGTCGATCCTAAAGCATTATAAAGAAACAAACTTGTTTTGATTTTCATTCTGCATCATTTCTTCTTACATATGCGAGAAAAGAAAATGCCATACACATAATACATTGCAATTTTCTTGTGGCATTTCTTATAAAATTCTACACATAATAAACTTGACACAGTTGCTTATATGTCATAAGTATGATAGACAAAGATTTTCTCATTGAATTTTTTCAACTCATAGCGTTGGTTGTTGTTTGTTAGGGCAGATATTCTTATATATTGCATAACATTTTACACATCATGACAGTCAGTGATAGCAAGATGAGAAAGTAGAAGAAAAAATCATTCAATTTTTTACAATGTCAAGTGAGTAAGCAGAGATAGAGAGGAGGAAAAAATCAAATTAGAATTTGATGTCGAAATCTACTTTTTTTCTTTGAACACGCGTGTCAATTGCTTTATTTTTCTGTTGGTTTTATCACACTTATATTGCTTGATTTTCTACATTTATTAGGAATAAAAATTTAAATTTAAAGACCAATTTTATAAAAAAGGTAAAAATATTGTAGGAAGCGATTTAGCTATAATAAAAGTTCACATGGTATCTTATTCTCATATGAAAAGAAGCTTATGTTTGCATACTTTGAACTCTATTTTTAAAATAATTACATTCTCATATAAAAGGTCTTGAAAAAAGAGTAGGAAGAAATGAAAAAGAATTTTTGAAACTTAATCTTTTGATATTGGAATAAAACAAAGAAAAACTTATAAAAGGCTGAAATAAAGATGACTGTTATTTTCTGTTCTGAAAAATAAAATAAAATTTAAAAATACTTTAAAATTAAAATTGGAAAATTTTCAAAAGTGATTAATTGTTTCATTGAATTAAATCGACTTCTAGAGACAGATAGGAATTTCTTACCCTTTTTTTTTAATTTAAAGTTTTTAAATCAACTGTATATTTTTATTAAATTTTTAATTTAACCGTTATATTGAAGCATTTTCTTTTGTATTTTTAATTAAACTTTCTAATTCAATTTCATGCCTAAATGACAAAAATTTTCATTATTTTTCAAAAAATTCTTAGAAACAAATTTAATATTTTTGTTATCATTTTTGAAAGCTATATGCAAATCTGAAAATGGTAAAAAATTTCTTTCATCTTCAATTCAAGATAAAAAATATATACTGAAATAACATTCAAGTATAACAGAGAAGAGAAATGAAATGAATTTCTTTTTTACATCTAAGATAAATGAAATTGAAAAATGAGCAAAGATTTAAATATTTTATGACATTTTTCAGAAAAGGTGTGCATGTGTGTTTTATGTATGATAAGTAAAAATTTTTATAGCTTTTATTTGTTTAGTAAATTTTTTGTTGTTTTGTCATTTATTTGATAAAAAAGAAAAATCATTAAATTTATCTTGAAAATTTTCCGAAATTTTTTAGATTTAAACTAATTTATTAAAAATTTTATTCAAAGCAAATTTGCCTTGATTTTTGTCGTAAATAAACAAATTTACTCCTTTTTATTGCAATCATCTTGATTTTTTTCCTTATTTTATTTCTATAAAATGTTTTTCATATGAAATTTATATTTTGCCTACATTCAAATAAAAATAAAATAGCAGACAATTTACTATAACATACATAATTTAGTTAAATGTAAAATATGCTAGCGGGTTTTTTTTGTTCTTACAAGAAATTTATAAAGAAAGAAAAAGAAAATGAGAAGAAATGAAAAATAGAGAAAATTGCTTTAAGCACTTCAATTTCATTTTATTCACTAGAGAACGAAAAGAGAAAACTTATCAAAAATACATTTTTTATGCATTTACATTTCAGTCTTTCGTTCACTCTTTCGCTCATAAAATGAATTGTGATTTTATTTTCATGATAAAAAATGAAGCAATTTAATGTGGAAGCACATAAAATATGATTTTATTCGCATGATATTTTTGCTCCATTCTTGAAGATGAGCAAAAAAAGTTTTTTAAGGCAGAGAGCGAGTGTCAGTTTCAGTTTGGTAAATTTATACACTTAATTTTATCTGCTCGTTTATATAAATATAAATAAATTTTATTTTGTGTTTATGCGAGACCACATACACAAAATTTTCTTCTTTTTAAGCACAATATTTTCTCGTTTTCACTCGCTCGTCTTAATTGAAATGTAATTCAATAAGCTTTTGGCCTAGTCACTGCTTTCTAACGAAGCTTTACGCCTGTCTCCATTATTTTTTATTAGGCCTATATTCGCGCTTGGTTTTATTTTTTGATAAATTTGATAGGTAAAAATTATCAAGTAAAATTTAAAAAGTCAAGTTACATAATCAAGTCAAACATAGGGAAGTCAAGTAATAAAATTCAAGTTAAGTAAAAAAGAAAATAAAATTTATAAACTTAAGAATCATTTACTTTCATATAATTTTGCAAACTTTTGAACAAAATAAATAAACTCTGAATGAATCAGAGACATTTTTGTGTACGTCAACTTGCATGGAAATATAGTCAAGTCACAATGCACATAACAGTCAAGTAAGTATGAAAGTGTCGAACCCTAATCAAAATTGATCAATCTTATTTAAAATTTGCCTTTCCTATAATTCTAGCATCAATATTCTATAGAATAATACCAACAAAATTGCTTCCATTCTACACAGTTTTCTCTTCTTATTTACATCGTTCATGTTCATAAACAAAATTGTAAATGAACCACTTGAAGAAAAAGTGAAATTTTACGCTTGCTTCACTCCATTAGGCTCATCAATTCTTATCATTCTCAAAAAATTTCTTCTTCACACTCTCGAACGCTTTTTTACGCTAATGATAAAAAATTAGAGCAATTTTTCCTCTTTTCGAAAGGGAAAGTTCTTAAAGCTTTTCTTTTTTTGTTATTTATGCAAAAAGTAATGGAAAGAAGAAATGAAATGAGAAAAATTAAATAATGGAAAAATATGTGTGTTTGGCTAAGTAAAATGTAAAAAATATTCTTTTGAATAAATTTTTCTTGTTAAATTAGAACAAAAGACTGAATGATTTCAGACAAATGGCACAAATTGATGAAAGAAAAAGTAAATAAAGAGTAAAAGAAAGATTGCCAATTAGATAACAAGAAATGTAAGATTTAAATTAGTCTCTTTGAATGAAAAGAAGAATTTCATTGAAAGAAAGTAAAATGAATAACCAAACAATTCAAATTCATTCATTCATAGAAGATTGAAAGAGAAAAGCAAAAAGATAAAACTAATTAAATTTAATTTTGTAAGCAATCAAAAGCCACTAATTTTATTATCTATATTTATTGCTTTCAAAATCAATAGTCATTTTTAGTGAATGACTGACTTGAGTATTTTTAGGATTCGGCACTTGACGCATGCATGCATCAAGTAGCATGCAAGTTGACTTGCACAAAAGCGTCTCTAATTCATTCATATTAAATTTGAATTTGGTCAAAACTTTTTAAGCTTAAGAATAATTATTTTTCATATAAATCTGTATCAACTTTGAACAAATTTAATAAAATATTAACAAAATAGAGAAATTTTTATGTATGTCAATTTGCAATGCATATTTTTTGTCAAATTGACATACACAAAATTTTCTCTATTTTGTTCATATGTTATTAAATTTGGTCAAAGTTGATACAGATTTATATGAAAAATAATGATTTTTAAGCTTACAAAGTTTTGACCAAGTTCAAATTTAACCTGAATTAATTAAAAACATTTTTGATGCAAGTCAACTTGAAATCAACTTGACAAAAACTATGCACATATCAAGTAAAATATTCATGCAAGTTCGAACCTTCAGAAATTTTTGTATTTTTTATGACAAAAAAATTTAACATTCAGAACAAAAAAAAGAATCGTAAATATTTAAATTTCTCTCTAGGTTCACCAGTATAACAAAAAAGTGCACATATTAAAATTCAAATTTGCTTTGTGTTCACTCTCAAAACATAGCAAAGTGCACTTTTGTTGATTTTTATTTGCACTTTATTTCTTCTTCTTCATTCTGATTTTGATTATAAATTTTGAGTGTGCTTCAAATGTTATGAGTGACTGCAAAAAAATTACTTTCCTTCTCATACATGCAACAGGATAAAAATGCAAATAAGCTTGTTTACTCTGAAATATAAAAGTCACACACATGACAACGGTGAAATAAACAGCATAAAAATTATGTACTTGTGTTATATTCGCTGCTGTTTAAATAAAATTAAATAACTGCTGACTGTAACCATAGTAAGAGGGAAGGCAAAATGAGCTTTTTGATGTCAATTAAATTTCATTTTTTCCTTAACAACAACTTTGCTTATCTCATTGTTATTGTACTACAATGTATGATTATTAAACAAGTGCTTCTTTTTTAAGAATAACAAGATAAAGCTTAGGGATAAGGATCTTTTCAATTAAGTAATGAATATGAAAAAAAAAGCAGATTACTGGACTGAAATTCGAGGCCTTTCATTTTAAGCACGACTCATTTGCATGAAAAGAGGAATTTTTTTCGCTCTTCCTCTGTTGCTGTTTATTTCCGCCTTAATTTGCATTGGAAATAATTTCCTTTTTTGCGTTTACTCCTTTAATTAGGTTCCGCTTTGAAGACGTGCTTAATTATTATTTTATGTAGGTTTCACAGAATTTTAAGATAAAAAAGTCTTTATTAAATTCAAAAAAATATTTTTTTACATAGATAAATTTAAAAAAATAAAAACCGAGCATGTTTTTGCTATTTTATTACTATTATTAAAAAATTATTAACTTTACTGTTGACAACGTGCAAATAAGAGGAACAAATCTGCATGTTGTAAAATATATTGTAAGCCATTAAAAATTATTATTTGATCTAAGTTTAAAGACGTACAATTGATTCTAAACTTACGAAAAAAATAATATTATTTAAATGGTTCAGCACTTGCACATGGAAAGTCAAGTGTCAACGTCGGCAATTGTCAAGTAGCAATTCAAGTTGATTCACTCAAAAATGTCTCTAGTTTATTCAGATAAAATTTGATTTGGTTCAAATTTGGCAAAATAATACAAAAATCAAAGATTCTTGAATTTACTAAAGTTTTGACCACATTAAATTTTATCTGAATAAACTAGAGACATTTTTGATTAAATCAACTTGAATCACTACTTGAAAATTGCCGACGTGCAAGTCCTGAACCATAATTATTTCATTTGCGATCACTTGAATAAAAACAGTATTTTGTTTTGTTTTATTTTATATTGACTTTATTAATAAAATTCAATGTTCAATTATAAAAAAATTGTATACAGATAAAAAATGCTATTTGATTTGCACTTGTAATTTAATTGACTTGATTCAGAATTTGACTTGTAATTGTTCTGTTTTAAATTTGACTTATTAAAGTGAAAAAAATTTAAATCTTTAAGTTTATAAAATTTTGAAAAGCTTTAATTCGGTTTTTTAATTAAATTGTGATTAATTTATAAATTAGGAAGACAATTAATTTTTCATGTCAACTTGATGTAAATTTCTAACCATTGAAATATTCAAACTTTGTAAAAGAATTTAAACAATAGGAATATTATGCAATTCTTCCTCATACTTTTTCTCTTCTTCTTCACGTTCCTCTTTTGTGACATTAATTTCAGTAAGAAAAATGACAGCCCATTCATGACTTAACAATTGCAATGCATCCATTTTATTAATTGCATTGTCATCTGATGCAATGTCATCAACTAAGCCTTCAATAATATTCTTACAGTTGACTTCCTTCACATCAATATGGAAAGGATTTAGTGTGAGATTAAAATGCCTCAATCCCATAATGTCATTCTCAACGACATATTTGCGTGCACAATAATTGTGACGTCTTATTTCAATATATTGATCATATAAAGCAGTAAATGTGCAATCGGAAATTGCTTTAGAAAGTGCATTTTGCAATCTTGTCACCGTTTGATTTCTTTCAAGTGATAAATCAGCAGTAAGTGGCTTAAGTGCATCATAAACCAAAGATTTTAAAATTAAATCACCATAATTTTCATCACGAAGATTTTTCTCAATACAATCACCTTGATGCTGCAAAATATCTTGAAAATCTGGTGTCTCAACTGAAAATGATGATCCATTTTTCACACGCTGATAGTAAAAGTCTTCAACAGCGGTAACATATTTTTCACATGAGGACACATTAAAGTTATTTTGAGATGGAAATTCTTCAAAATTGTCACGCAAAAGTTTTTCATTTTTGAGATGCTTTATAAAGCAGTTCATCTTGGCATTAGTAAATTGATTATCATATTGTGGTACATTTTTGCATGACACGACAGCTACTAATACCAAAAGCCATAAAGATCTAAAATGAGGATCAGAAAAAATATTTCAGAACAGTAGAACGGATAGGAATTTGTTCTTGCTAAATAAAAAGAAAAATCACTTTTGCTTTTTTTTAGAAAATTAATAGTGCACTAATAGTTTATGTTCACTACGGTATTTTTTGACATCTCAAAGGTTTTCTAAATGAATTGAAAAAATGTAAACAAAAACCACAAAATTATTTTAAATTTCAAAAAACCGTTAATTTTATAGTTCTAATTTGCTCAAATTTTTTAAAATTCCTTATAAATTTTCCATAATTTCTTCAAAGTATTCCCTACTAGAATAAAGCACTCACTTTTTAAAGAACATTTTTAAAGAATAAAAAATTCCAATTTTTCCCGACAACTTCTTAAAACGCTTGACTGCACGCAACTGAGACGTTTAAAATTGAAAGCGACAGCTTAAGTAGTGTCCATGAAGAGATAAAGATGAAGCCATATTGCCTATAACTAATTGAAAGTGATTGCTTGCTTATCGCATTAGCATTTTATATTAAATTTATCATATGAGTTGTGATTGATACACGTTTATGCATGAGCAAGATTTATTTGTTATTATCAGCAACAGCAGCGTAAATATTGTAAGACGTAATACGGATATAATAATTGAAAATGATAATTATTGCTACTTGAGTGATTTGATGTTTCAATGGTTGAATTTCATGACTGAACAATGATGAGATTTATTCAGATTTTGAGCTTTTTCACAGATGTTTGACTGCTCAAATGCTGATACAACATTGAGTGATGTAAGAGATTTAAGATGAAATGCAAACATGAATGAATTGAGGTCAAAATGATGAAAATTATGAGATTAAGAAGTTAGGTCATGGAAAATGAAATGAATTCATTTAATATATTAAAATTTTGAATTACGACTATGCAAAAGCGGAAAATTCATTTAATTAAATCTTTTATTTCGAATTACCGAAAATATAATAGTCAATGCAAAAAAACTATAATATAACACTTTTTTATTCTAATAAGCGGCAAAACTTCTGCATCAAAAATAAATTATTTCACCACATCGTTTGTTTTAGACTTGAATGAAACCTTTTTAAAAAATAATTTTGACTTGACTTGTAATAGTGACTTGACTATATTCATGCAAGTTGACTTATAAACCAGTGACCAAGTACCCGTGTTGCAGATCTGTGTACTTAAGCGCATTTTTGGTGCCTAGATCAGAGTTTATAACAATTACAGAAATATTAGATGCGTTTGACAGATTCATGCATAAAGATATACTGGTTAAAGTAAATTTCAAATGTAAAGGAAACTTCATTTGTAAGATTCATAGTTTCGAATGAAATAATTGAAATTAAGTTGTAGCAAATAGCAGTCAATTAGGATTCAGCAGCTATTTTTTGTTTTGTTTACATTTTCATATAGAAATATAATTTATGAAAACTCGAGTAATGTAATTGCTGCTAATAATCCTAATCTATTGAAATTCTCGAAATCGTCTTTATAAATTTTGTTGATTTCAAAATAACGATCAATTCAAAACATACGCGAAGTTGGCTACGCGCAGCTGAAAATTTTTTTGATCGCAGTCAACTTCGCGAAAAAAATTTTGTTTACAAATTTTCAAAATGAAAAGTAATTCGCAATTCCCAAGTTATATGACTAAAGACAGAAATATAAATAAGCGTCGCCGCACTAACTTTTTAGCACAAATCAAACACAACAAATCGGAAGTCGCTAGCTATCATAGTTTTCGAGATCTCAGAGGGACACCCGGGAGCCGAACAGCCAGCCAGCCAGCCAGCCAAAGTGAATGTATAAGCTGCATTGTTGTTCCAAAAATGCGCTAAAAAATAAGTCTAATTGATTCAAAATTTTTTTAATTTAATCAAAATTTTTGCAAAATTGTATAAAAAACCATGATCTTGTGGATTTACAAAATTTAGACCAAATTAAATAAATTTTGAATGAATCAGAGAGATTTTTTGTAAGTCAACTTGCATGAATATATTGAAGTAACTATGCGTATATCAGTCAAGTATGCATGCAAGTACTGAACCCTAGAATTTTCAATAGAAATCTTTGGTCTCTAAAATTCTTTTACAATAATAATGAATTTTTTTTTAAAAGAATGAATAAATAAATTACAACAAATGTTCTATGCATAAATTTCTTTTTATTTAAAATATCTTCAAATCAAATTTCTTTTCAACTTTTTTCTTCTCGTCTCCATCCAAATGACAAAGAAGAAAAAAATCAATAAAAATCTCATTATATACCCGTAACTCATCTCTTAACAGCTTCAATTCTAATATAAAAAGTAGAAATGAAACTGCTCACAGCTTGTCTTATATTCTGCATTTTTTCACTCTTTTATACATGTATATTTTTTCCTATTTCACACGTAAACTTCCTTAAAAAACAGAAAGAAAGAGAATTTCACACTCTAGTTAGCTTTTAGTTCATAGCGAAAGCTTTTTACATTTATACAAGTGCATTTGTAAAGAAATTTTCAAGTCGTAAGCAAGTACTTTCATATATAAGTGTAAAAACTCCTTCAACTCGTCATGCCTTACCATCACATGAAAAGTGTTAATACAGCAACCATTTCAGTGAATTTATCACTCTCAATGGTGAATATAAAATGACATTAAAGTTGAGGTTAAGTAT
The DNA here is from genome assembly GCA_018290095.1 of Polypedilum vanderplanki. NCBI lineage: Eukaryota > Metazoa > Arthropoda > Insecta > Diptera > Chironomidae > Polypedilum > Polypedilum vanderplanki. The sequence continues at coordinate 24,855,059 of CM031379.1, read as the reverse complement.
AAAACGTTTTTCTTCATTTTTTTACTATAATGAGGCAAAACGCGCGCTTTAGAAATGAGAGATTGCACTGAAACGTGATGTTATTTGATGTCAGTGATGATTACATAATAGCTCGACCTCTGAGGGTGCTTCAACGCTACAGGCAAAAAAAAACATGCTTAAGACTTCTTCAAGCATATGCGAGTGAATAAGTGGTTCATATTTTCATATACATAAGAATACACTAGGCCAATTTGCAAAAGAGTAAAAGTAAGAACCGTCTTTCATTCATTTTTATATTCCTTTCGTGCACACCTTGACAATGATAAATCATGCGAGAGTTGAGTTTTGTGTATTAAGAGCCTGAGTGAATTTATGGTACGATATTCATCTTGAATAATGAGATGCTCTCAATAGAAAAATTTGTATGTTATGTATGTAAACAACTCGACAACTTTCTTCATCATCAAGTGATTAAGGCTTTTCAGCTGCAGTATACAATAATTCAGAATTTCTTACTTCCCTTGTGATGGATGAATATGAGAATTTATGCTCACAAATTTACAATCTTTTTTATTGCCTTAACTAAGTTGTTTTGAAAGAGAGCTAAGAAAAACTTTCTTAAAAGAACGATAAAAAAAGTTAAACGACTTTGCTTTTGTTTAGTATGTTAGAAACTTGAACTTGGTCATCATTAGTTGAAATAATCTTTTCTTTTATATATGTCAATTTTTGGAACATTAAATCATTTATTTTTTTGAATATTTTATAATATGTAAAGTTTATTTTTTAAGTCACATGGCAAAAGTTTGAAAAAGAAATTATTAAGAAAATAATTTTTTTTAGATTTATTGTTGTATAAACTTTTACCATGATTTTGTTTTCAAGTTGATAGTTTAAATAGTTATAAGCTTTCAATAGCTCAGCCCATCATAAATCAAATGAATTTTAAAATTTAGCGGTTATTTTAAATTCAAATTTTAATTTGTAGCTAACTTCATTTATTAAACACTTTAATTATTTAAGTTTAACTTACAAAGTAAACAAAAATTTTCAAAAGAAAGCATAAACCATAAATATTAGGTAATAAGCACATTTATAATTAACCATCAATCTTCATTATTATGTCTAGTCTTCTTTTACAATGTATGAGGTTCACAGCAACAAATAAAGCTTTACCATTGAAGCACAACACAAAGAGAAAGGGAGGATATCGATAATTAATGAGAGTAGATTAACCAAATAAGAAATAACAAGCTCACACACGCACATTTTCATTTGTAATAAATCGATTAATTCTAATTGAAATAAATGTGTCTCAAAAGCATCAAATATGAGTGAGCTGATGCGAGAATCTGAGAAAAAAAAGAAAATTTTGATATGATTAATTTTGTTAATAGACTAAATCTAAATCAATTGCTCACCATCATGAAAGTCTCGCGTGAGATAACACGAAATCCTTTTGCTGTCAATTGTTTTGGACTTTTAGCACAAAGCACCATAAATATGAGCATTTTCTTTACTTTTATTTCTTCTATCGCGTGCCAATTGCTGTTATAGATTGCATTAGCAATTTCTGAACTTGAATTTATCATTTCTTGACCATAATGAAAAAGCAATGAAATTTGAGAAGTTGAAATACAAAAACGTGCAGCAAAATATAAAAAGTCTGATAAATTTCTTGCAATTTACAAATTAAATCCAATTAAACAAATAATTATTGAACTTTGAACAAAAACTAAAAGGAAGAAAATTGAAAAAATTCCTTCAAGTTTGTCACAAATATTAATTAGTTTTGTATGTCGTTGAATAAGCAATTTAAGCTCATAAAATTGTGAATTTTGTGAGAATTTTTCAATATCCTTTTTTAAAATTTTAAATTCCAGTGAGATGACAATTATAATTGAATACAAAAGCCAATCGACACCCAAACCAACAGTGAGTGTAGAAATTGCAATTGAAAAATTCCAGAAAAATGCAGACAGATAAGAAATGTGAGTCTTTTTCTCATAAGGAATCCAATTTAATAAAGTTACGTCTGTTGGTCCATGTTTTATATATTTCACAAGCATATGCAGCATATTGAGAAAAATTGACAATTCAAAAATTATTCCAAAAGTTTTCAATTTTCTTTTTAGATTTTTTAAAAATTTTTGAACCTTAAATTCATTTTGTTCATCTTCATGATTAAAAAATATACTTTCAAGTTCCAAAAAAATTTCTTTAATTTTTTCTTGATTTTTCATTACAATTGTGAATTTGAAATAAACCATTGGAATTGATATGAAATTGATTATAATTTGCATCAAATTAACCCCAAAAAACTTTACAAAAATTATCGAAAAAAACATCATAAATGTTGTTGCAGTGAAATTTAAAATTACTAAAAATTTCCAAAATTTTCTCAAATAATATTTTAAAATTTCTTTGCATGATTTAAAATTTTGTTCATTTGCAAACAAATCGAAACCAAAAAAATGTAAAAGTTTCATTGGAATTGAAAAGAAATGTAAAAGACTAACAGATCTAAATTTTCTATTTTCTGCTTCCATTTTTGGTGATTGCTTTAGAAACACTAAAAGTTAATGACTCAAATTAATTTTCATTGATTTGAGGAATTAAAGTTTATTTATTGATGAATTATTCATGCTCATGTGCTTTTATTCTTTTGTGGAATAAGAAAAATAATAAGAACTAGTTTTTTGGAAATTTATTTATATTATGATTACATAAAAGTTGACTAAATTTGAATATTTACTAATGTGGTCAAATAATGTAATACAGAAAGAAAAGTTCATGGTTAGATCACACACGTGTGTTGCTCATGAATAAAATTTAAAACTTTCCAAAAAGTATTTTGACGCATCTTTTTTCATGAATTAAATCTTAAAAAGTCAAGCAATTTTTAAAAAAAAAACACATTTCAAATTTTCAAAGAAATTCTCATTGACATAATTAAAAAATAATTAAATTTTCTATTTTTATCCCTTTGATGTTAACTTTTTTCGTTTTTATTAAATGAAGTGTTGTAGCATGTTACAAAAATTGACCACAAAGTAAATTGAAAATGTTTCAACTTTTGATGTCAATACGAAGAGTGAATACATAAAATTTCTCTTGAAACAATTTGTTACTATGACACTACAAACAATTAATTACTTCAATATGCTAAAAATTTTCATTTTTGAGTGTTTTTAAATTGAAATGTTGACTTCTTTATTATGTATGTATTGTGTAAGTTCCAATGAATAAAGTTGATTATTTCACAGAATCTTTCATTTTAAATAAATTTAAAGTTTTGAATAGAAATGTTTAAAAGACGATTAATAATAATTTAAATTTTTTGAAAACTACAAAATCACAGGGTAACTAACGGAAACTTCTGCGAAAAATCATTACGTGAATGTTGCACGAAAAAATTGATGACAAGCAACGTAAACATTTGTCGCACAACACATTGAAATGTCACATAAATAAAAAAACAACAATTAAACATACAAAACTGACTTTAAAAATCGACAGAACAATATTATGCTCTACCGATATGATGAATAAACTTTCTTTTTCTTTGAAAAAAGCAACGAATGTTGTTTATTGCATTTATTTATTTTCATAAAAAACTATTAATTAACGGTTTTTTAAAATTCATTTTCCATGTCACACGCAACATTTTTTAAGTCACGCACAACATTTTTACAAAAATACGCGAAAATGCGCGAAGAAAGCGAAATTCCAAAAATTCTTCTCGTAAGTGTCCTTCTATAATGCAAAATCAATTCTCATAATTAGAATTCAAAATAATCATGAATATTTTCTAGCTTATTATTTTTCCTAGAAATTTCTGCTCTATTGTTTGAGTTTATTCAACTTCATTGACTTCACTTTGTTGATTAAATATCTATCAATGTTTCATTATGAAGCAATTTTGTTGTTTTCTAATAACAAAAGACTAATTGAGTTTCAATCAATTGTTGATGTTGTTATTTGAACTCATCAATGCATTGAAATTTTGCTCATATTTCATGGTAATTAATTAATTATTGTATTATGATTTGAATAAGTACTTAACTAGAATTTGTAGTGATGAGCACTCTGGCTTTCAGCTAAAAAGATATTTTGCAAGTATCAATGTCGAACGAAGCTTAAATCTGTGTTATCTGATTTTCATATGGTTCGCACTTGCCCGTTAGCAGTCAAGTAGCAATTCAAGTTGATTTACTCAAATCTGTCTCTAATTCATTCAGATAAAATTTGATTTGGCCCAAATTTTAAAAAATTTATATATAAAAAATTAATAATTTTTTAATTTCTGAATTTTCGATTGAATTAAAAAAAGTGGAATAAATTAGAGACATTTTAAAATAAATCAATTTGAACTGTAACTTGACGATTCTCGGTGCCGACACTTGATTTATCGGCGGACAAGTGGAAACCATAGATTTTTATCTCTATTTTGTTGAATTATTTAGAGAAAATGTGACAATTCATCAAATTAGTTTTTTTAGCTTCAGTGCTACCATTACAACAAGATCCGTATTTATAAAAGTTAATTTCATAAATTGAAAACAAATTTTAATTCCAATTACATAATTTATTAATAACTACCATTTTATTTTAAGCTTCTTATTTTTTTAAAATTCACTTAAATATTTAAAATTTCACCAAATGACATTAAAAACAAATTTTAATGATAGCAATTAGCAAATTTTATTATGATAAAATCAAAATTGTGGTTTATTATAACATCAAGCAATAATGCTAATATTTCCATTTGCTCTTGATGACAAATTTTAAATTAATTGCTCTTTGTTCTCTATTTTAAGCTCTTTATCAAAATTTTTCAATTATCAGAGTTTTGTGTATAACGAATGGAAGCCATTAACAACTTTGCACTTTCTCATATGCTGTTGTTGCTGTAAACAATCAATGAATAATTTTTATGGCTTTGTAACCATAAAGAATAGATTTTATTAAAAGCTTTGAATATAAATTTTCCTATGCTTTGCTTTTAACCGCAATTTTTTTTATAATTTATTTTGTTCAGAACAAAAAAAGTGTTCAATGGCTGATGATTTTTAGCATTGAAAACATTTTGTTACGAGTTTTTCAAATGCAAGAGTTTTAAATGGAATTTCCTCTTGAGTAATGAAAAAGTCAAAAGTTGTTTATAATAAAGACCATATTAAATAATTCAAAAAATGAAGCAACTTTTTTTTTGAGGAATTTATTTTATTTCTACAAAATAATGCAAAAATTTTAGGTTTTCTTATTTCGTAATAATTACAAGCAAGAGAATTTATGGAAAATTAAGTAAAAGATCAAATACCGATACCATAAAACCAGTATGCATAGTTAGTAGCTCTATTTATAAAAATTAAACTCATTTGTCAACAATCTCAACTTGTTTTGCTACTTTTAAATACAAAAGTCAAACAAGTAAACATTCTCTGTCTACGGATGAAAATATAAATGTAAAATGCGAACAATGAAGGAGGAAATTTTTCTATTCATGAAGATTACAAAGTAACCAGTCAAGAAAAGAAAAGGTAAAATATTTTTGAAATTGGAAATTTTTGATCTAGTTCAAGATTGCAATTTCATGTTTTACATTAAAATCACTTTATATATTCGATTTTTTCACTAATTTTTTCATTAAGCTTTTTTAAAAAATTGTAAAATTTAATAAAATTCCTGAAAATTTCCAAAAAATTTTAATTTTACAAAAGGGTTAAAATTTAAACTTTAAAAAGTCGTTATATTTAGCGTCATTGAAAAAACTTAATAAAATTTCCTAACCTTGAATTTTAATAACACCATGTATAGTTAGGCATTGAAACTTAAGAGCATTGAACATTAAAATGAGTTTACATTTAATCTTAAACGAAAGAATTTTTTTCTACAGAAATAAAATATTTTTATCTTTAAAAAACGTTTAAATTAATTGAAATTAAATGAAGAAAAACGAAATTGCTGAAGAAAAGAAATGTAATGACATAGCATCAAGTTATGCGTGCTCAACTGCAAAGACATCACGTAGATGATGTTCATAATTTACCATTTCTCTCTCCCTATGGCTCATAGTTAGAGTTATAAAGAGTCACTAGTTTTCCCTTATGAGCATGCCATAGCATATATGACAACGACAAATAATTACATAGCAACACAGTGCACACACATTCGAAGATGGAAAGCAAAAAAAATGTGGAACATAAGAAAGTTATGGCATTATTTTCAGAATGATAATTTCCCATTATGAACTAGGATCACGTACGGTTTGTGAAGAATTTTTCATTATTATGTTCTTATTTCTTCATGATATTTTCATTTTTATGTGTGTGAGTAGAACAATGACAGATAGAGAATTCATTTCTTTTAAATTATTTTTTTAATAGGATAAAAAAGCTTTAATTGAACTTTTTTGAGCTCATTTTTCTAACAGTGTTAAAAAAAGTTTGTCCATTTTAGTAAGTCAAGTGTAATAGTCAAGTCACATATAAATTCAAGTTGAAATAAACTCAAGTCATACAAAAAAATCAAGTTACATAAAAAAGTCAAGTGATTTTTACGTCAAGTAAAATTATTTTACCAATAAGATCAAATTCAATAATAAAATATAAAAAATTTATCTTGTAAAAATGAGTTTCTTATTGTTTCACAAAATATCAATTTAAAATTTCCTTTAAAAAATTCTTTTCAAGTCACAGTTTCTTTTTTAATTAACTTAAACATCATTTTTTACATTATTGAAGAACATTCACCGTTGACAACTACAAAATGGCAACAGCAGCTTGTAGAGAATAACAATAGAGTCACAACATGAATTCTGTTGATGTCTTCGAAACGATTAGTGAAGAACGTGACCGCTTAATAACGCTAAGTGCTAATTTACTATGCAAATTTCTAATTAAAATTTTTTCTCCATCTCTGACAACATGCCAACAAATTAAGTACAGTATTACTGTTAAACAGATGTGTATGTATAGAGAGTGAATAACAAGAGCATTAGTGTCACAATTTGTCGCTTTTGAAGAAGATTTGTTGGCTAGAAAACAAATAAAGTAAAAGGATTTTTTATGTTAGAAATAGGAAAGAAATTTTTTGTAATCAACATCAAAATAACAAAATCTAAAAAAAATGTTGTGACATGAAATTGCCCAGGGTTTGTAAAAATTTAATTTTTTTTTATTTAATTTTCTCGATATAGTAGGAAATTCTTAAAAAATTTGATAATTTTGTAAACTTTGGCAAATTTCATCACTTTTCGAACAGTAGTAAACTAATAGTCAAGTGAATCATATTGTTAACCCTGAAAAATGTTTTCAACCTTTATTTAACAAAAAAGTGACACATTCACATTCCAATAGATTTAATCAAAGTCACTTTTACACAAAAACATTTTCAAGTGACTTAACAAAGCTCACATGAAAAATAAAAAAGAGGTTTAACTACAGAAAGGTGGATTAAAATACCAAAAGCTTTTTATTTTCATCAAGTCACACATATGGTGGTATAGTGGAATTTTTAGTGGTCCTTTGTCAAGGGATAGGAAATAGTTCATGATTTTTAATAAGTAGATTTTTTAAAATTAGAACAAATATGATCAATTTTTGCAGTTTTGCAAAAATTGTTTATCAACTAAAAATATTTTACAGAATCTTTCAAGATATGTAATTAGTTACAAATTTGATAATATTAAATAATGATCCAAAAAAAATTTTTGTAAGTAACAAAGAAACAAATGAGCAAGATTTGAATTATAAATTCACTGCTATGCTTTCAAATTCCCAGTTTTTATTCAAAATTTTAACGGAAATTTTATATCTTTAATAATTTTTTTTTGATTTCCTAGAGTTTATAAAATCCTAAAAATTCAAAATGTCCATTCCTTTTTTCCTTTCATTTTTCACAAATAAAAAACATACATAAAAATGTTTTTTGAATTCAAATAAAAAATTGTGAATAGGATTAAAAAACACCAGAGAGAGACAGATAAAAACAGAATTAAATTCCCAATGTGACAACCTGTAAAATATAAAAAAGCTTTTTTGGATAAGGGTGAATTATAATTTTATACAACAATTGTTGTCACATTGCAGTATTTGAGTATCCAAATCTGATAGTTTATTATCGTTCCCTATTTAAATTTTTTTAACTTCAATCAATCAACATTTTTATAAAAATTCTTTAATGTCAGTCACATATACCAGAGTAAAGTAACATTTGAAATTACATAGATATGTTGTTACCATAAATAACTCAAAAACATTCTATAAATCATTCAGCAAATATATTGACATGCAAATGTTCTCGTTTCTTGCAATTGTTACACATTAATCAATCAAAAGTTGCATACCAACACTCTAAAATACACACACATTTCGTGTGAGAGATAGCAGCACATAAATTAGGTAACTGAAGGTAGCTTTATGCCACATACTGCAGTGAATTATCCAATTTTCATGATACTCTTTCATTCTCACACATTGAATTGGAATCAAATGCTCTAAAAATGCCCTAAAAACAAGACAATGTGTTTGATATAGAAAGAGAGAAAATTTGTTCACTCATGGTATAAATTGCATTTTCATGAAACTACTACGATTCATACTTGCAATTGTAAAACAGAAACTGAAGTGAATGAAAAAAAAATTGTCTTGAAAAATAGAAAAAGAGAAAGAAGAAAATTAAATTTTCATGTCGAGAATGTCACGATTAAAGATGTATTAAAAAAGTATTTTTAGTTTTTCATGATAAGATTCTTTTTTTAAAAATATATATGAAATTTTGCTATAAAGAATAGAAATTAAAAATTGAAAATTGAATAGGTTCATTATGGTTTAAATTCAAATCTTAAAATTCTAGTTTGTTTAAGAATCATTAATTTTTTTGTCAAAATATTTTTAATAAATAAAAATTGAAAAATATTTTTTATTTTGTAATCAAAATCAAAATTATAAATTCATTTAGAAATTTTTTCTACTGCTATTTACAAAAATTATTTTTTTAAAATAAATATAAAAATTTGTCACTAAAAAATCAAAATTGTTTTGTAATTAATGAAATATCATTCGAAAGTGATAATTCAAATCTTGAGTTTCACGCCAAAGTGCTCTATTCTTTTATTGTCTAAAAAATTCAATTTTTTTCCTGCTTAAATTCATTTCACAATAAATCACTAGCAACAACCTCTCGTTACTTTTATCACCTTCACATTATCGATTGTCATTCTAATCTCATCACATTTTGTGTAACATTCTTGCCAAACCACAAATAAAAAATACACTGCTGTCGTCATTTCCGCCCAAAACACATTCCCATAAATTGACAAGCTTAAAAGCAGCAAAAAAAGCTTTATTGGCTCTCAAAAAAAGTTAAAGAAGAAGAAAAATTTTGCGAAGATTATTGAAAGCATTAAAGTCATATAACTTTAATGCTGATGTTATCGCTTTCTTAGTTTATCGCACGACAAATACACAATGAGAGTACGAGAGCAATGAGAGAGTAGAAAGGTATGAGAAAGAAATAGAAATTTATGGAAAATTCCCTATGATGCTATCACACAAAAGATGCACGATTTACTCTACTAAAAGGTAAAAGAGAGAAAGGGAAAATTTACTGAAAATGGAGGGAAGTTAATCAAGTTTTATGAGAATTTCGTTAAGTAATTTTATCGGTTTGCCTTTTTTATGAGCAAGTAAGCAAGGGTAGAGAATTGTCCCATAGAGAAGAGAGAGAATTAAATTTTAAATAAAAATTCCTTCTTGATAAGTATGAGAAACTCTACTTGAAGCAGCAGCAACAATGGATAATAAAATAATAATACTAAGAAACTTAAGAGCAGCAGCAGCAACATGCATAGAGAGAAAGAAAATTTTTATTTTATAAAACATATTTTTTATTATGGAAATTTATGGGAAAAGTTTCATCATTCGAGTAGAATACACAGAGTTGACCGTTAAATTCGTTAATTCATGCAAAAAAAAGAAAATTTTTATTTTCAAGGAATCAAAACTTTTTGTAATTTGATTTTAATAATGAGTAAAATATCTTGACAACTCTAAATTGATTAGTTAATCAACTAACTCTGGTTAGTTTAATTAAGTAAAGATCAAAAAATTTCAAAGCTGTTTCTAGCAATCAAAATTTTAACTAAAAATCTCGATCAGTTAGTTTGCTAAATTTTAGGCAGTTGAAATTTTTGTTAGTTAAACTTTAGACCGAAATAACAAAATCAATTTCAAGTCATCACAAATCTCTGTCTCTTTACAACTTACATTTGATTGTTAATTCTAACTTTCAAATTCTCAATTCCTGAATCATAAAATTTGGTAAAATTCATGAAACTTTTTAATTTCGATAAAATTGCAATGAAAAATTCAAACAAACTTTTTCAATTTCAAAAATATTTTAATCATTTAAATTTATTTAGTTTTAAACTCAAATAAAAATGTCAATCAAAATTTACAATTTAAACCACACAAACTTAAACAAGTCACTTCACACTGGTCTTCTTCTTTTCCCAGAAAAATAAAAACTTTAAATTGAAAATAATTTTCGAACTAAATCATTAGAGATTTTCTTTAACCATAAATCTCTTCTGCACTGACCCACAATCTACTCTCTCTCTCAAAATAAGGAATCTCATTGAAACACACAAGGAAAAAAAGTGCATTGGAGGACACAAAGCAAAGGAGAAAACTTTAAATTAAAGACACATAAAAATGGATAAAGTTTAAAATTTATTTACATTTTTCTCATTCGCTAGAGCTTACAAGTTATTTTTTTATGGTTTTAAAGCTACAAAAAGATGAAGAAAGAGAAAGGATGAGACTGAGACATTGTTGTGTGCTTACTTATTCTCTTAATTCTTCAAACTGAAAAGGAAACCTTAATAACTTTTTATCTCAAACTTTTCACATTAAATGTCGACAAAAAAGTTCTCTTTTTCCTTGATTATACGATAAGTTAAGTGTCTTTTTATGATATAGTTGGATGATGAGCGACAGAGAAGAAATGGTTTTAAAAAAGAAAGGAAATAAGCTACTTACACTTGCAATGCATGTTTTTGTTTACTTTGTAATTTTATTATAAGTTTATAAGCTTAATAATTTTTATTATCTTTAAGGGGTAGACAATAAAATATTTTTTCTATCAACTTGACTTGATGTAAATTTTATATCAACTTGACTAAAATTACTTGAATTTTCAAAATAATTGGAACTTCAATTTAGAAACTACAGGTTATGAATTAGAAGTATTAAAAAGTGTAAAAAAATTTTGAAATGAAAATTGAAATTTTGTAAAATTTTATGTTCTTAAAAAATGGTTTTAAATAAAAGTCAAGTTTTAGTCAAGTTACATTTAATGACAAGTTAACTTGAATTTAAAAATCATAATAATTTTAGGAAACTGTGCAAGTTGTAAGCTATATTATCTTGTAATAAAAGTTCAGTCTTATTATTCCACGTCTCAATCTCAATATATATTTCCTTCTCTTCATATTCAGCGTACGCTTTACTTCTCAACTTATTACAATTAAAATATTATAAAATATGCTAAATAATAAAGTGTTACATCCTTTCATAAATTTATCATTAAATCCAATAAAATTTTTTAAAATTATCTTAAATAACATTTACAATACGATAAGCTATTTATAATAAAGTAATTGTATTTTTAAGGATCTGAAAATCCTCTGCAATATTATTAAACCCACTACAAAAATTTACTTCATTAAGCAGCTATAAATGAAAATCTTCTTGAGCTTACAACTGCAAAAAAGATATTTAAAGCTTCAAACTGTTTTTCGAGCGCAGTCAAATACTTAAATTGTGGCTAAGTGAAAGGAAAGAAAAAAGGTTTGAATCAACCCGCAGATTAATGTTGTTGATTGTAATCTAGCACAGACAAAAATAAAGAGAGAACTGCAAATTTATCCTACGGTTAGGAAAACAAACATTAAAGCGGAAGCAGGAAAAAAATGTTTTTGTGGCTTATCACTAATTAAGCTGTTGTAAAAAGAAGAAGAAAGAAATTTACCATTCTTAGCTTTGAGCATTTTTGTGCCATTGCGAATATCAAATCGAAGCCGAAATTTTGATTTATATTTTGATAACTTCAAAGCATTTCACATAAATCTCTCGCTGAAAAAATCTCATTAATTTTTTTATAACCATGGCTTTAAATTTTGTGTCGCTAATGAGGATGTGCATTAAATGACATGATAATAAAAAAAAATTTTTGGTCTCTTAATGGTCAATGTTGACATTTTGGTTTTATTTATTTTTAAACAAGCCATAAATTTGCTAATTAAACTATATGAATGAGACAGAATGAACTTAATGTAGCTTTTAATATCATGTTTTACACATGTATACCTTTAGGTAACAGATAAAAAATGTTATATTTAATGAATTTATAAATTGAATGTAAAATTTATCGCTACAGAAATTTGTTTTTGATTGTTTATCGAAATTTTTGTATTTTTTTGAGAAGTTTTTACAAATTTTATTGTAGTTTTCAAGTAACTTTAATTCTGGTAAACAATTTTGTTAAATTTAAATGTCGTGTACTTTAGGCTTTTAAAAATAATATGAATTGATTTATAATTCAATAAAATTTTCATCTTTTTTAAACTAAAATTTTCAATTCAACCTCTATATAAAATCACAGCCACAAAATACAATCATATGATTGTGAAAGCACGCCAACATTCAAACTAATTAGAATTCAAATCACAAACTTTTGAGTGCGTCACGAAGAGCGATTGTGGCAACAGTTTTAATTTTTCTGATTTATTTCATTATGTAAATTTGAATTTTATGGAAATATAATTTTTCGGGACGATTTTTAAATTGATATTAATGGAATAATTTGTTACCAAGAAAATTTTTTTTCTAGCTTACACAGTTTTTCATTAATTGCTTTTAATTGAAAATTTTCATTTCCCTTTGAAAGTTTTTCAAGCTTAGATTTCATTTCAATGTAGAATTAAATCACAGAGTTTCCTATTTAATCAAAATGACTGCATTCATTCATATTCTTGAATAAGAATATACTTGAATAAAAGTTCAAAAACTTCATATAGTCATTCTATCTGTTAGTTTTAACGAAATGAAATTTTTGAGCATACACATGATAATGAAAATCAAATATCAACAGGAAAGTTTCAGGAAAGGAAGTAAGAGAAAAGTTTTGAAAATCATAAAGTAATCAGTGGATGAGAATAAACATTTTATGCACTTCCATAAAAGTTATATATGTGCAGTAGCAAAAGTAAAGGAAGTTAAAAGTAAAAAGCATCATGCAGTCAATAAATTGAATGAATTTTTCATATGTGCGGATGTAAAATTCCATAAAATACGATTTTTATCTTTTTTGGGTGAATTCTTTTACTGTGTTTAGTTACCAGCAGCATGTGCGCTGTTTCATGTTTTAGTACGTGTGCGGTTCAAGTCAACAAGTGCAAGAAATTTTATATTTAATGATTTTTGCTTTAAAAAGGTAAAAAGAAATTTGATTTTAGGTCAAAATGTTTTTTATTCGTACGCTTTTTTTATTGCTTCAATTTTTCACACTTCTTTGCGTTTCTGCTTTGATTTACTTTTCTTAATCTGTAGCACAAAAGTAGAGTTAAAAAAAGAAATAACTTTCATTTTTTTGTGTTTTAAATAGATATTTTGCCAAACTTGCTTTCAACTCAAAATAGCCGTGATCGTCTAGTGGTTAGGACCCTACGTTGTGGCCGTAGTAACCCAGGTTCAAATCCTGGTCACGGCATCACATTTGTTTTTTTGATGGTATTTTTTGAATCCTGGTCACGGCATCACATTTGTTTTTTTTTTGCACTTGTTTTTGCAAAAACTTCCTTTTAGTGGATTTTTTGAATAAAAAAAAGCCAGTCAGCCAAAGTAAAGATATAAGCTGTTCCATTGTTAATCATTTACTCTTCATCCTCATAATCCGTTTCGTCTAATGTATCAATTTTTTCATCACGATGATCAGATTCCAAGTGACTTAAAAACAGATTACATTCTATTGAAACACCACAAAATCGACAATTTCCTTCTGCTTCTTGCTCCTTATGTTTTGACCTTTGTTGATTATTCTCAAAACGCTCTCCACAACACTCACACTTGAAAGGCAAAACGTTATGCACTCTTTGCCAATGCTCTTTAAGTTCTGCTGCTGTCTTAAAATTTTCTATTTCTGGATTGCATTTTGTTTTATCTGCTTTGAATCTTTTACAAAAGTAATGAGACTTTGAATTTTTATGTGTATATAAACCAGAGTCCGAAATCGTTTTAAATTTTACTTACAAGTAACTAAAAATCAACTAAATTTACTCGAGTAAAATTCATTTTTTACTCGAGTAAATTTACTTGATTTTTAGTTACTCATGAAACGATTTCGGACTCTGATATAAACCTTTGAGTTTGTCATATGAAGAATTGCAAAATTCATTTTGATGAACTGGAAACTTGCATACATATTTTCTTAATCCTGTCCTCACTTGCTCTCCATGCGTAAAAGGCAGTTCGAAATTTAAAATTCTTAACCATGTATTCATTCTCACGTCAGCATTATAGAATAATGGAAATGTTGGAAATTGTTCAAATATTGAATCAAGAATATTAGTTGTGGGATGCAATAAATCTACTTTGCTTGAATCCGATCGATCGAGGTAGTTCACGTGTGCATTTTTTACAGTTCTTTTATCTAAATATACAAATATGTACGTTGGAAAGGTTCCTGATTTTTCTTCATTCATTTGAGGATTATTTTTTCCACCTGCTTCCAGATTGAAACAACTTCTTCTTCCAAATAGCTCTTTGATCAAAATTACCAAATGAAATTCATGGTCTAATCCATTTTGAAGACGATCAAAGGAATTCATAGGAACGCCAAATGTAAATCCATGTGTACGCTTTGATTTTTTTATGATCTTCCAATCGCTCAACTATTTGTCTTCTTGTAAATCCACCATACAAAACTAAATCACTGATGTCAAAATCCGGATTTTCTGTTACGAGCAAGTAGAACAACCATGGTCTTAATCTCATTTGAATATCATTACATGCAATTTGTCTCATTTCAGTTTTGTTGATTAAATTAGTATTCTGATTTTTAGGAATGGGAGGCACTCGATAAATTTCATCAATTGTTGAGCATAAACAGCACAGCTTGTCTTTTGAACTGATCTCTGTACGTCTGTTGCAATGATCCACACTGCATTTTAATCCATTTGTACGGCGCATCACGATTTTAACAACTGATTGATGGACTTGGCAGGTAATATGTCCACGTCTTCTACGGAAGTTACACCCTGCAATTGAACATTTCTGGTCTGAGTCTTTGGTTTCTTTCGGTAAAGTTTTCTCTTTTTTCATCTTATCAATTTGATACTGTATGAGTTTTTCTCCTAAATCCTTATATTCTTCAATACTCATTAATTTTGCGAATGAAAATCCTTCAAAGTTGATTGCACTAGGCACTACATTTTTTGGTCTATTCAAATCATCAACTTCCTCTTCAGTATCCTCAATTTGTTCATCACTAATAGCAGAAGATGATTGTGGCAAGTTTCTAACATTTTCAGCTGTGCTTTCAGTCATTTTTGAGTCATAATATTTTTTTCGTCTTTGAAAATCTTCAAAAGATTTTGGCAAAAAGTAATCATAAAATTTATTGATACCGCTGACACGTTTTTGATAAATTTCAACTTCATCATGAAATCATTTTCAACCTCTTCATCAATTGGAGCTTTTTTAGAATTTTGATTTTTCAACACCAAATTTGGCTCAGATATATTGTGTTTCAACAAAGGAAATGTTGGTTTTTTTTCATCAATTGTCTTAACAAAATATTCATTTTTTGGTTTTTTGAAATCAGGAAATTTAGTGATAAAGAAACTTCTCTATATTTTTTCTCCACAAAAGTCAGCGTTTTCCTTTTTCAGTAATTATCCTGTAAATGAAAAACAAAAATGTTAGCACTATCTAATCAAACAAATCAATAAATTTACTTACAAGTTACCAATTTTTAAATTGTTTAATTTTTCACTAAAGTTCAGATTTTTTTAATGCTTTAAATAGTTAACAATCAAATATTAACAAAATAATAGACTAATTCAATGAACTTACCTTTAAATTATTTATTTTTAAAATTTTGATTTCCTAAAATAAATTTTTGTTTACAATCGCAAAATGCGCGCAACTGAAAAACTAAAGCTGTGAGCCCTCAAAAATTTTTAATCGCAGCGCCCTCTACGAAAATTTTTTGAACTAATTTTACTTTTGAAAATTTAAATTCCTTATTGCCTAAATTGTGATTAGTGACAACTTTAAAATCATCGCCACAATAACTCGATAGCACAAATATAATACAAAAACCGGATGTCTTTAGATATTGAAATTTTTGAGATTTCGCTCTAATCAGTTGAACAAAGTGAATAAATAAGCTTCCTTTTTATTCCAAAAATGCACTAATAGGAAGTTTTTGCAAAAAAAAGTGCAAAAAATAGCAAGTTCGATGCCGTGACCAAGATTCAAAAAATACCATCAAAAAAACAAATTTGATGCCGTGACCAGGATTCAAGAAAAGTGCAAAAAAAAACAAATGTGATGCCGTGACCAGGATTCAAGAAAAGTGCAAAAAAAAACAAATGTGATGCCGTGACCAGGATTNCATATCATGACGAAATATTACATATTATAGCTTAAAATTTGTGTATTTTTAATACCTAATACTAATAAGTCATTTGAGTGCAATTGATTAAAAATTGACTGAGTCATAGCGATTTAAGTGAAGGCACAAAAATGACTTCTGCATAAACACAAAAATAGCCATATCTCGGTAACGGTTTGACCAAAAATTATGATTTTATGCATTTTGGAATTGTCTAATTATGCTTTTTAAGAAAATACATTCAACTAATTTTTGGAAAAATTTTTTAATTCTGCCGCATAGTGCCGTGACCAGGATTCAAGAAAAGTGCAAAAAAAAACAAATGTGATGCCGTGACCAGGATTTGAACCTGGGTTACTACGGCCACAACGTAGGGTCCTAACCACTAGACGATCACGGCTATTTTGAGTTGAAAGCTTGTTTGGCAAAATATCTATTTAAAACACAAAAAAATGAAAGTTATTTCTTTTTTTAACTCTAACTTTTGTGCTACAGATTAAGAAAAGTAAATCAAAGCAGAAACGCAAAGAAGTGTGAAAAATTGAAGGCAATAAAAAAGCGTACGAATAAAAAACATTTTGACCTAAAATCAAATTTCTTTTTACCTTTTTAAAGCGAAAATCATTAAATATAAAATTTCTTGCACTTGTTGACGTGAACCGCACACGTACTAAAACATGAAAGAGCACACATGCTGCTGGTAACTAAACACAGTAAAAACGTTTACTTAAGAATGTGGTATAATTACAAATAAATTATAATAAAATATCATTTACTTATAATACAAAGATAAATCTTTAATCTTTTAACAAACTGAAATATCTCAATTTGATCCAAAGCACACAAAATGACTCTTATCTAAATTTATATTAAATCAGTAACAACACTTATATCAGATAAATCTCACAAAATCATCAATGCAAATCCGGTAAGATGTGTTTGTGATTTACTTGCGAGTAAGGAAATTTTCAAGACAGCCAGTTTATTGATATTGATTTTCGATAGTGCCACCCTTTCCTCTCTTCACATTCATTGTGACATTCTGTGTGGTGAAAATCAATTGATACGATATCAGCAGTTGTGTGAAAATGAAATCGCATAGTATGAAAGCATAAATTTGCTTGATATCATGCATAAATATTTGTATAATCATAAATCTACATAACATTCAAGGACACACAAATATGAGATTTAGGGAAAAAGGAAAATTCACTCATCAGAAAATTGAATTTATTTTATGGCCTTTTTCACCCTCTTGACTCTTACTTACTTTTTTTTTGAAATGTTGGCTGAAATCCAAAATATTATTTCTTTCTCAGATAATTTTTGAGTGTTTCCATTAAAAACGATGCGATGCATTGCTATTGCACTTTTTATGGGAAAATGTTTCATTTGCAGTCGATAATAATAATAATTACTTAATGATTTATTGCTATGAGAAAATGGTAGCTGAATTTTTATTTTTTTGGAGAAATTTAAGCTTTACTGTCTGAAAATAGAGAAGAAAAAATATTGTGAATAAGAAGATTAAAATAAGAAGATGGTACTTATAAATAAATCTAATGAAACTTTAAAAGAAGTGTTTTCAGAATTGCACAATAAAAAGTGTTTTATTTGTTGATTTATAGTTGAACTTAAATTATTTAAAAATTGCAATCAAATTAAAAGCCAACAAACGGCTAAAAGATTATTATAAAAAAATTTAAAGAATAAAGTAAAAATGCTGTTCTTTAAAATGAACAAAAATATCAATTCAAAAAAATAACAGATTTGACTAATAATACGATTTACAAAAAATTTCTCTACTTTATTCAAAATATATTTTATTTTGTCAAAATTTTGCTAATCCAAGAATCATTGAGATTCATTCAAATAAGCAATGTTTTGTCTAAATTAAATAAGACTTGAATGAATAAGAGAAATTTTTTGTAAGTCAACTTGCATGCAAATAGTCAAGTCACTATTCACATACGAGCCAAGTATGCATGCAAGTACTGAACCCTAAGAAAAAAAAGCATTGAAAATGAAGATTTAAGCATTTCAGTAATAAAAGTTTCTACGTCTGCAATTTATACAAAATATGAGAACTTTATTAAATAAATTACTTCAAGCTTCACTTTTGTCACTGATTGAAAATAAAAAATAATTAAAAGCTTTTTCTTTGAACTTCATCGTGATAAGTATTTCATAAATAATAAGTAATATAAAGTTGATTGAAGAAGAAAATTTCTCACATAGAAACAGATAGACATAGACAGATAGAAAGAAAAAGAGAGCCTTAAGGATATGTTAATAAATACAATATTCACATCAATAGATTTCATTTTCATCGCTTCTCACATCGCACGTGTCTTTGTTTTACTTTTGGCCATAAAATGTAATGAAATTGAGGAATGTTATATTCTAATAAAGTTGAAACGTGAAACGTGCCATCGTGTCTTTCATGTTCATTATTGCCTATGAATGAATGAATGGATGAATATGAAACATTCAGTCGATTATCTTTCGTTGCGAAAGAAAGAAAAAAAAGTAAACAGCAGCAAGAAAATTCTCATTTCCTTTCCCTTTTTTTGGACTGCTTGCTCTTGCTTATATCATTATTGCGAATGAGTGACGACGACGATAGAGACGATGGGCAGAAACATTTCGTGAGAAAAATTATGTAATGAAGAAAAGAAACTTCCGACATGATTGAATAGAATGACCGCAGGACAGGGCAAAAAGTTTCTTTTTTCTATCTCATGTCATGTTACAATGTAATGTCCTTGTGAAAAGAAGAATGAGAAGAAGCCATGAACTTTCTCTTGATAAACTTTTTGTGCACTTGAGAGTTAATTACACATGAAATCAATATGAGTGAGAATGCTTTGAGGGTGGCAAATTACCGCACTGAGTATTGAACTTTTATAAGTGATGACTTGTGACATTAAATATGATTTATTTGCTAAGTGTTCTATGACATAATTACATGAGAATTTTTCATGATTTCTTGGAAATTTCTTCTTTTGAAGATAAATTCATGATAATTCATTCCTATATACTTTCTTATTATATTTACAAAGAAATATCTATGTAATGTCCTTGAAATAGAAAAGATTGTTAAAATTCATTTATTAATGAACAACTTTCTGTGAATTTCTTATTTTGTAAACAATTTTAATTAGACTCAATTATTTTTCACTCTTAAAAATGTTTCAAGGTTTTCTTTAAAAAAAAAATTAAACTATGGAGTGTTTTATAAATAACAAAAGGTATTCAAGGTAAAAAATTTATTGTAATAACATAAATTTCACATTAATTTTTTAACAAGCTTTATTTTTTTGTGTAGGATTTCTTTTCTTTCACCTCTCATTTAACTATAGCTACGCGCGTAGACAGTAAACAAGAACACTCATAAAAGTATAAAAAATAGACAACAAAGTAACGGCAGCAGTAAGCGTGTGCAAAGTTAAGTCTGTAGGCGTTTTGAACACAAAACTGAATGATTATTTCAAGGAGAAGTCATGAAAGTTAAGCATTATGATGAAAGCACAAGTGAATGTGAATGAGCATCAATATTGTATTATTTTCTCTATATGATAATTTTTAACCTAAATCAGGTTTAGACGCTTAATTTTAATAAAATCTATTTAATTGCAGGCAAGTAGTCAAATATGATAAAAAATTTTATGGTTCGGATTTGTGCGCAAGTTGCATGCAAGTTGACTTGCACAAAATTGTTCTATCTCATTCAAATTTTATCCAATTTACTTGAAACTTTGTAAATTTAAGTGAAACATATTTTTATATAAGTTGACAAAATTTCAACTAAATTGAATCAAATTTGAATGAGTTAAAACAATTTGGTATAAGTCAACTTGCATGCAGGTTTGCACGCAAGTCTGTGCTCAAGTGTGAACCCAATTAAAAATTAATAGCGTTTGACACTTGACACATGCATGCGCATGCATACATGCAAGTTGACTTACACAAAACTCTACTTTGTTTATATTTTATTAAAATTGTTAAAAATTCATGCAGATTTATCTGAAACTTAATAATTCTAAACTTTGAAAAGTTTTGACCAAATTGAAATTTAACTAAATTAATTAGAAACAACTTTTAGTAAATCAACTTGAATGCTACTTGATGCATGCATGCGTCAAGTGCCAAACCCTAAAATGATTAAATATAACGAATATTAATATGTCAAGTTGAAATCAAGTAATTTAATAGTCAACTTGATTAACAAAATGAGCAACTGATGAACTTTGTTTTTTTTTTCATTTAAGACTTATTTGAAATTATTTAAAAGACTTGCCTTCAATTCGACATTAAATCAAGTTGACTTAATAATTTGACACTCAAGTGATTTTTATTCAACTTGACATTTAAGTTACTTGATTATAACTTGACTATTGTCATAAAACCAATAATCATTGATTTTTATTGTCCACACCTTAATTATGCTTCTTACTCTTATACGCCCAAGTAAAAAAGTAACGAGAAAAATCCTTTTTATATTCATAACGGCTTGTTTCAGTTCAGCATAGAAGCATAAAAAAGTTCATTTTTCTAACATATGTTGAAAGAGAAAAAAATTGAATTTGTTAGCGATGAGCGAATCAAAGAGAAAAAAAAACTAAATACAATTTCTATTGCGTTGCTGCTTTTATTGAAAGTTCAAACAGAAAAAAAAACTTTTCATACCAAGCCTCGAAAATGAAATCTATCTGTTGCGACGTGCAAAATATTTCCATTACAAATGAGATGCTTTCAGCATAAATATTTATTTATTTATATTTCTTTCTACAACCACTCTACTCTTTTTATGCCCCTATAGCTGAATTTGAAAAATAAGATGGGAAAAATCTGAATAGCAAAAGCAATTTTTATGAGTTTAACTGAAACTGATGGGGCCTGAAAGCAAGCAAAGAGGGAAAAAAGTTGATGCTATAAAAATGGTACATCAAAAAAAAAGAAATAAATAAAAATAAATTTTGTGTGTGTGTGAAAAAATGCGGTGTGAAACGAATATAACTGCTTTTTTTGAATTTTCTTCTTGCATATTATGTTTATTTCGCCATTTTTACGATGTACTGGAGCTGAATGCGACTGATGGAAACTGAATATCTATTATTTATGGCATTTATAAAATTCTTCTTTACTTTCTCTTTTGCGACTTGACGGCGTCCTCTAAAAAGAAAAATTTTCTCCATTGCAGGACTTAAGAAACAATAAAAAGAAAAATTTTATTATTGTTTATTCTCTGTGGTGATTTTTTGATTGTGTAGGTGTAAATGTTGTTATGATTTCATCAGCAAAATGCCTGCAAGGTAGAATTACTTTATTTAAAAGTCCATTATTATTTATTTTTATTATTTTCAAAATAAAAGAATAAAAATATGAATGTAATAAAATTTTTCAAAATTACGGTTTTAAGGAATTTAAAATATTCTTTAATTTTTAGTTTATTCTTAAAAGTTCCTTAACCTTGTTTAACGTTCTATTATTAAACATCAAACAAAAGGCAACAAAATCCCACTTTGGTCACTTTATAGTCATCTTTGAGATTAAGAGTGAGGATTTGGTGTTTCATTTTTATGATTCTTATTTTTCATATCAATGAAATTTTCCCACAATGAAACAATAAAAGCTAAAAAAATTTGACCATAAAAAGCTTTCGTTGAATTGTAATTGCAAGTGAGAAAATCTAGTGCTCTTAATATTTAAAACAATTCACATAATAACTGAACTATAGGAGCTTAAAAAGTTTTCTCTAAAGCATCACTAATGTTCATGCATACTAAATTATTTTATTCGGACAGCAACTAAATTTCTCAATAGAATTGGTCGCATGTAAATCTAACGCTTAAAAAATAAAACTTTGTCTTTGATACTCCATATAAAAAAGTTAACTTAGACATGCATGAAAATATAGATAAAACTTTGTTTTTTTATGTATGTCATTGAAATTTAGAATAATGAGACAAAAATACTAAAAAAGGATTATTTTAAGAGAACACAAAAGTACCATTAAAACTCATTTAAAATCAATAAGGCTACAAATCACAAGAGACATTTACATTTAATAGCTATTGATTGAACATTTGTATAAAATTGTTTCTTTGAATATTTTCAACGCATTTTCGTTTGAAATTTTTTTACAGAAATAACGGTTTTCAATTTTTTTTTGTAACCAACTATGTTTTCAAAAATATTCTTTCATTATACTTGGTTGTAAACAACGAAAAAAATAATTCTTTTTAAAAAGTTTATTGAATTTCAAAAAGGTACTTTCTTTTCGAAGATAAGAATTTTTAAGAAGAATTTAAGATCGAGCTTAAATTTTTAAATCTTAAGATTAAAATTCTCTTTCAAGTTCAATATAAAGACCAGATAAGATCAAAGATAAAAAGTTTAAGATCAAGTTCAAAATTTGAAGATCAAAAATATCGAGATCAAAGATTTAAATTCAAGCTCATAAAATATAAAGATCAAGATAAAAAAAATTAAAATTGATCTAGTTCAATATTTAAATTTTAAAAATGTTTAAAGAAATAAAATTTTAACAATTATCACATCAAATTCTAAATCTAGGCATATAAACCAAAGTAAAAACAACTTTCTCAAAAATATGATATTATCACATAAAAACAATAGGAAAAGGAAAAAGAAAACCATGAAAAGAGCTTTTCATGATAATCCACACATCCGAACACTCACATTGTCATCATCAAATATGTATTTCAACATTCTATTCCATTGTTTCTCTTTATCTCTTTTCCTCTTTTCTATATCTGCATACATGTCATGAATGTTCTTGAAGTGATTAGGAAATTGAAAGAGAAACAGCAACTTTTTTCCGTCTTTCTCTCACAATGTGGCAATAAATGGAGACATTTTCACATGCCTGACTGCCTATTCTCAATTTTTTATTGGCAGTAATTTTCATTTCTTTCCTATTTTACCAATAATATTATGATACACAAACAGTTGACTGTGACTCGTAATTGTATTGAAAGGTTTTTTTGCACTGTTTTTCGTCCACGAACCCAAATAATGTTGAACATTATTTAATTTCGTATGCTGCTGTCTCTTCTCTTTTGTGTTAGCATGAATGGCCTTTTCCGCGTTTGTTATCTGCAGTAAAAAAAATAGAGACTCTGGCTGTATCTGATTTTATTCTTTTTAATGTAATTTACCACAACGACCCGACTTAAGTCTCATATTTGCGCGTGTGGCTTTGCTTTTGCCCTCCTCCGCTGTTGATGATTTTAATAAAATTTTATGAATCAGTGAATTTTTATTTTTATTACCACAAATGAACTCGGTCGTTATAGGATTGCTTTGGAGTATGGATGTCATTATAGCTTGGGATTTTTTTTTTCTTTCTTTTTTTTCTTTGTTAAAAGCTATGCAGAATGATTGAGAAGGAGTGAATAAATTTTATTTATGCAAATGCTGCATGATTTGAATTAAATTATGATTGTTGTAAAACTTCGACTCATTATTTTAAAATTTATTTTAAGTTGAAGATTTTAATGCATTGCATGAATTTAATTTTCCATGTTTTTCAAGCTTTTAAAGGTAAAATGTGATTTATTTACAAAAATCTTCTTATGTGCATTTTGTGAAGGTATATTATTTACTTTTTCCTACATTTCTTTTTGAAACAAGTAATGGATACTTCAATAAACATGATTTCAACTACTTTTTATTAAATGTTTTAAAAGTGAAAATAATGAAATAAAATTGAAATCTCATCGCTTAATAAATTCATTATGTGCGTATTGCTTTTTTTGGTTTACATGCTGTAAACTTAATTCAAATTCAAATTAAAAGATGATTTCATTCAAGTCAACTTGAAATCAAGTTGATAAAAAGTCAAGTAATTTCAATTTAACTTGACTTTCAAAAACAAGCCAAATTTTGATGACGTAAAATTCTAATCAGTTTTTAATTACTTTGATATAAAACTTATGACATATATGACATAAAAATAAATAATTTTCTTTTAAAAAATATTTTTAAATTCAAGTTTCAATCCATTGATAAAAAAGACATGATTCCTTTTCCTTTTAAAAAGATTAAATTTTCTACTTTTAATTTCTCAAAAATCCTTGGCTTATTTTGAAAGATATAAAAATAAGCTTTGAAATTCAATCTTCTTAAAAGTATGATTATATTTCTTACTAATTTATAAACATATCAAAGGAAGAACAAATTTTAAACTCAAAGACTTTCTTCTTAGTAAAGAACTCACTCGTGATCATTTAAATGTTTTGCTATCAAAGAAAGCGATTTATTTAGAAAAAGAGTTTTCTTCTTTGATGTCATTTCATCAATAGCCTTTTAAACAAAGAAACAAAAGAGCACAAAAAAAGTCTTTTCAATTGAGCGCTTTTCAATCAATCTCTCAAAGGAAGCTTTTCACTGTTAAATAAAGAATTGAAATCCACAATGAAATGATGAAGGCGCGCAAATGATTTAAATTTGATTCCTTGCAAATTCCTCTCAAAAGAAGCGACATTCTGACATGCTGATAATGAAATAGAATGGCCAACAAATGATTGATTTTGAAAAGTAATTTTAATGCTTTCACTTTGATACTCTGAAAAGAAAAAGAAAATTTTCTTATTCTGTTGGGTAAAGAGAGAAATAAATTGAGTTGACATTGAATAATGAAAAGTTTTTCTCTCTACTTCAAGGCTTGAGCACTTAAAAAATTTATTTAAATTTAAATAAATCAAAATGATATTTAAATCAATTTTTGTCAAAAAACTATAAGTTCTAAAGCTATAAAAATATCGATAAATTCAATACAAATATCAATACAAATCGTTTGGTTAGAATTTCATCTCATTTGACCAAACATGTGTTTCACAATAAGCTATTCATTATATTACAATAAAACCTCAAGTCAACTTGATTTAAATGACTTGTTTTCAACTTGACTTTTATCAAAGATACAAAAAAACTAGGGTTCGGCACTTGATGCATGTAGTTGCATGCAAGTTAATTTTCCTAAAAATGTCTCTAATTCATTCAGATTAAATTTAAATCGGTCCAAAACTATGTTAACTTAAGAATCATTGACTTTCATATAAATTTGACAAAATATTGACTAAATTTAATAAAATTTGAATGAATTAGAGACATTTACTTGCATGCAACTTGCAAAATTACATGCATCAAGTGCCGAACCCTAAAAAAACTGATTTTAAAATTAATAAATTGTTTTGACACTTCTGCCTTGAAAAATCTATTGACCATGAAAATATTAATTGACCATTGAAAACAACACAATTTTAATATCAAAATGAAGCCAAATGTATGGTAAATTCAAACATGTGCCGCAAATTAAATCACGCAAGCACAAATCAAGCGTGAGTATTTCGAACAATGACGATGATTCAATTTCAAATTGCATGCTTTCTGCCTAATGAAACATCAAATCGAGCTTGGAGTTGTTCCAAAAGTCATTTTTGAAAAAAAAAAGTTAGTAAAAATTTTTCCCAAACGATTCACAAACTAGCGAATAAAGCGGACAAGCATGCACACACATATGAGTGACTGACTGAATTATAACATTTTTCTATCTATCTTTACGCCCAGTAGCGAATAGTGAGCTTCTCATTTGTGCTAAACGAACAAGTTATGAACTCGCTGTCTGGTTGCTTTCTGATAACAATTCTGTCATAAATAACGCAGTCCATGATTTATACGAGTCGCATAGAGCGAATAAGAGAGAAAGAAAAGAGAATTTTCCAACTTTTCCATGATTTTTTTCATTTCGCGCTCTCGTTGGAAAGTTTAAGATGAAATGAATGTTATTGCAGCATGTAGTGCACAATGAATATTTTTTTGTTATCATTGTCTCGTTTTTATATTTATACAGCAATGAACATGCTTTTCTAAAATTATTTAGCGGCGTGTCTATTGAAACATAAAGCGATATGAGCAAAAAAAATCTTTAAATTATTGCTTTAAAGCTTCGAGAGGAAAATATTTTTGAAGCATTTTCTTGAACCGTCATCAAACATATTTCAGCACAAAAAACCACACGTTCATAGATATAGATCCTCAAGCGAAATGATATTCCTTGAAATTTGTGTATTCAATAAATCAATCGAATGTCGACCGAATTTTCGGTGAGTGACAGATTGATTGAAGAACGCCCTGCATCATAAACATCTATTTTTTTCAATTGACTTGCTTGTGCTGACAATATTGATTCACGACTTTAAGTGACTCACTGACTGCGATAACTGTGCCAAAAGTCAATATTTATTTGTGGTAAAGTGAAAAATTAGAATTGATGTTTTTGAGATGTTTTATTTTTGTTGTAATGGAATTGACTGTGAATAATTTCATTTAGATTTGTTTTTATTTATTATTGACTGCTTTAATTTTCATTAACAGAAATTTTGATATAAAACTGTAAATAAAGACATTTGGGTTCGGGCTTGCATGCATTATTTACTTGATATTCGCATTATTTTTGTCAAGTTGTCTCACACAAAATTTTTTTTTATTAATTTAGATTATTAATTCATTTGAAATCCAGCAAACTAAAGAATCATCGACTTTCATATAAATTCAATTAAGCATAATTAAATAAAATTTTAAAGAAATAAAAGATTAAAGTTTTTAATAAGTCAACTTGAAAAAAAAAAATATGCGCATATCAAGTAAAATATGCATCCAAGTGCCGAACCCTAAAAAAATGAATTTTCAAACTAGCAATTTCTTGTTAAATTAATTTATATAATTAAAAGAAAGCTTTATAGAAAATGCAAATTAAGATAATCAATCTGATAAGCAAAAATGCAAAAAACCAAAATAAAGTCAATATAAACCACATTAAAATGAAAGAAAAGTTGGTCGTGTCTCGATGATAATAAATTCTCAACTGTTTTTTAATTCCATTCTTTTTACCCCGCTTCCTGATTGATTACATACACAGAGTAAGAGGAAGAGAAAATAATGAAAATTTATAGTTGTAAAATCCAATTTTCTCAACTGTTCAAACAAACAAAAAGTGAAAAAGTAAAATGTAAGCATGAGAAAGGAAATTCATTGATTTCAAAACTTATGCGATGTGACATGTTGGTAAATATTCACTTGCTTACTATTGAAATTTGTAATCTACATTTTGATATAGACATTGAAAAGGCAAATTATTGATATTGAAAGGAAAACAAATTTTTGAGTATGTTGGTTCATGGTGGGCTGAATAAAGAAATATTTGGCATAGAAATTTCTATTAAAAAAATTATCTAATAGTTTTAGAACTGAAAATGTTAAAAAGTTATAAAGTTCATTAAAGTAAAATAGAAAAAGTCAAGTGACAGAATTAAAAGTCAAGTAAAAATTAATTTAATTTAGTCAAGTGACTCGATTCAAGTAATAAAATCAAGTCAAGTAAAAAACAAGAGTTTACAAAAAAAAATATAAATCTTTAAATTTTATTGAAAAGTTTTTTCCATACAGAATTTTAGTTAAACCACGCTAAATAATATAATTTTTATTTACACCTTTTTCCAAATTCCGTGTCATGTCATTTACATTGGTCAAAATCTCACATTTAGGATTTGTTTTGATAAATGACAGAATTAAAAAATAAACAGTGAAAAATTCATATAATTAATTACTCTTACATACATTTCTAACCAGTTGCTGGTGAAATATTGTTCAGTCTTTTGGTAAATTTTGAGCGTAAGCCATGAACATAAAATTTATTTCACTTATCATTCTAATAACTCATGCAGAGTTAATTCACTGTGAAATTAATGACGCAGTACGAGCAGTAAGCGATGCAATTGTAATGACAGAAATTCATGAAATCAGTTTAATTGCCGATTTGCAAAATTCTCATGTTGAAAAGTTGATAAAACTTTTGCATAGTAAAACCACTTTAAGTTTGACTATCGAAAATCTTCATGAAAGCAAAGCAAAGAGATTATCGACATTGAATGTCCTCATAACCGAGAAAAATGAATCATTAAGTGAATTATTTTCTCAAAACTTTGGCATTTCGAGAAAGTTTTTCCTATTGATTTTCTTCAATGATGACAACGATAATGATGACGATGGAAACGAGAAAGCTTTGAAAGTTTTCAACGAGTTTTGGAAATTCAGCATCTACAATGTTAATATTATTATTCTGAGCGCAGAAAACTGTGAAGGTACATACATGCATGTCATGAAAAAGTTTTTAGTGCATTTTCTTATCATATATGAAGAAAAAAGTCAATACTGTCTGCACTTTGTTTGTTTTATTTCCTAACAAGCTTTTACAGTAAGTTTTGTTTTTTTTTTATGAATAACTAAAGTTTTAATTATTAAAATATTTGAATACTTAATAATAATTTTTCAGTCGTTTACAAGTTATAATTTATAGTTGATCAAAATCAACAAATCTAGAAAAGTCAAGTAAAGTATAAAAGTCAAGTGACTTATGTCAAGTAAAATAGTCAAATCACAAAACAACAATAAAGTCAAGTAACACAAAAATCAACAAATTTTATAACAATAAAATTAAAAGCATAAAAATTCCTTTCAAATTTGTAACAAATTCAACTACAAAGAAATGCACTATGAACATGTTGATAGCTGTTAAAACTTCCAAACTTTCAATAATGCTTCAAAAACTTTATTTACAGATCATATAAAAATGTTGACATTCATGCCATTTTCATCGCATGGTTGCAGCAACTTGATTCCAATAACAATCAATAAATTTTATTGCAACAATCACTCGTGGTCATATCACAATGAACAAGTTTTTCCACAGAAATTCAAGAATCTTTTTGAATGTCCCATTAAAGTGTCAACATTCAACCTTCCACCGAGTATTATTGTTGACAAGGGTGAGAATGGCACGAGCCATCGTTTGCGAGGACATGAAATTGAATTATTGAATGGATTGTCAGAAATGCTGAAATTTAAATTGAATTTTGAAATACGTACGGAAGCAGCTGCGTGGGGGCAAATATTTGAAAATGGAACTGCAACGGGCGTATTAGGCCGAATTGTGAATGCTCAAGTTGACATTGGAATCGGAACTTATTATTTGACTTTTACTCGTGC
This sequence comes from Polypedilum vanderplanki, assembly GCA_018290095.1. NCBI lineage: Eukaryota > Metazoa > Arthropoda > Insecta > Diptera > Chironomidae > Polypedilum > Polypedilum vanderplanki. Next base: position 24,825,320 of record CM031379.1, on the reverse strand, counting down.
AAAATTCATGAGTTTCATTCAGTACAGCAGTTCTAAAATAATTTTAACAGTTCCAAGGGCATTACCGCTCTCATCACTCGAAAAACTCATTGCTCCACTAACCGCAGCTACGTGGATTGTTTTATTGCTGCATTTGTGTATTGGATTTGTTGCAATTTCATTAATGCAAAAATTGAAATTTGAACTGCAAAGCTGTCCGCACATGAATATGCTAAATATTCTTTTTAATGGCTCACAGCATGTTGTACCACGTTCTGTGCCATTGAGATTAATTTTATGGTCTTTTGTAATGTTTTGTTTAATCATTCGAACACTCTATCAAGCGGGATTGTTTAAATTTTTACAGTCAGATCAACGTCACAATGAATTGCAAAATATTGATGAAGTTATTGAGAAGAATTTTGATATTTTTATGTATGAATCATTTCAAGAACTCAGTAAAGGATTGAAAATTCATCAAAAGTAAGCTCATAATTCCAAAAATTCTTAACTTTACATTTTGTTTAAATTTCTAGCCGAAAACTCGTCAAAAATAACGAAACAATTGAATTTTACCAAATGCAAACATTAAATCCAAAATTTAAAGGAGCAGCTGTTGGTCCACTTTATGAAATCATCTATGCAAATCAACTAAATTACAAAAATTTCACATTCAAAACTTTACCAGAGATAATTTTTGCACTTCCTGTTGCTATGTATCTACCAAAAAATCATTTTTTGAAGAGTGAAATTGAATATTGTGTTGGATTTTTACATGCCAGTGGTTTGATTGATTACTGGCAGAAACAATATTTGAATGACTTCTATTTAAAGATTGATACAATCAATGATGAACCAAAAATACTGACATTCTCACATCTGTCTGGTATTTTTTATATTTGGATTGGTTGCTGCTGTGCTTCAATTTTATGCTTTTTCTTCGAAATAATTTGGAAAAAAATTGAAAATTTTAGAAACGGGAAAAATCAAAATTTTGAGAAAATTAATGAAAATGTAAATAAAAATCATGAATATCATTTCTTATTTTATGAAATAATTAAGGAAAAACAAAGAGCAAAATTTTTGATAAAAAAATAACGATCATGAAAAATTCAAACACAAAGGGTATAAAAATAAGAGATAAAAATATAAACATAAAAATTACCTGAAAAAAGAATGTCAAAAATTTATAAAAATTTATTAAATTTCAACATGCAAGAGTTACCAGTTGAAATTTTAATAAAAATTTTCAAACTTGCTGCATCTAATCAAAATCTTATGTTTGTGTGTCATCGTTTCTATAAAATTATTTGTGAAATGGAAAAATATCAACATATTTTGAATATTTCTAATGAAAATTTGGTAAATATAAAAAATTAAGAATTTTAAATTTTTTCTTTTAAATTTCTTTATTTCACAGCTTTTAAATACAAAAACATTCTCATCAATCATCACATCAGAGCGAAAAATTGATTCAATTAAATTAATTGTCAACATGAATTATCAATTTGAATTCTGGCAAAGACTTGAAGCAGTAATTTTAAAATTTCGTGATAAAATAAAAATTTTGGACATAACAATACTTCAAGCAGCTCACAATTCAAGCCAGTTGATGAACATTCTTCATCTGCTTCCACAAAATTGCCCAAAAGAGCTCAAACTCAATCAGTGTCAATTGTCAACTTTTGCAAGATTTTTAAGTCATCGAGATATTGAAAAATTGACAATAATCAGGTCAATTGATGATCATACAGCATTTTATAACTTAAATTTGACAGAATTGTCACTAATTGGACCACGATGTGATGTTACAAAAATTGTAAAAACACAAAGAAATTTAAAACATTTAAGAATTGTTGGTGACGATAATTTCTATATTGATGAAAGTATTTTGGATCTTCCACATATTGAATCACTTGATATTCCATTATTTGAAATCAATACAATTACTGGAACTGAATTGATCGAGAAAATTCACAATTTAAGCAGTTTAAAGTCATTAAATTTTCAATCAATCGCTTCATTTGCCCAAAAGTTTTGCAATTCTTTAATATTTCCAAATATTGAAGATCTTGACATCAGCATTTTAAATGAACTTGTGACTGAAAATTCTTTTGATAAACTTCATGAAAATTTTCCAAATTTAAAATCTTTCAGTATCAGAACAGGAATGGCTTTGAAAGTTTTTAGACATCTTTGTTTGAACTCAAAAATTAACTTTGAGTCACTTTTAATTGAAAACATTCATTTTGGATTTGTTGGCATCACAATTTTACCATCAATTGAATTTGACATTCAACAGAGAGGAATTAAAAAATTGGTTTTGATAAATCGTGATAGGAAAATTATAATTTGCAAGAATGATTTACAAAAATGTTTAAAATTATTTCCAAATCTTGAATATCTTGTTATTTCTGGTCATTTTGACACTCATACATTGCTTGAAAATCTTCTTAAAAGTATGACAAAACTAAAGGAACTTGTAATTGTCGCAAATGGCTCACATTCAACAACTTATACAATGGGAGTGATCAAAGAATATGGAACTAAATTGAGGCTAATAGTTCTAGAAAATTACCAATCAGCTTGTGATGTTGAAAATTTAAAAATATTTTTTGATGGTCAATTTGATGTGATAATTAAGAGAAATTTAAATCTTGTCTTTAAAGAAATGGGAAAAATTGAATTAAAAGAATTTATTTGTTAAAAATTTTCTTTACTTAGATTTATAAGTTAATAAATAATTATTTACAAGAACTTTCACACTAAAATTCAAGGAGAAAATCACTGGAGCAGCGAAAGTTCATTTTGTTGGCCATTGTTGCCCGTTGTTGCCCGTTGTTTACATTTTATGTATAAAAAAATGTAAACAATGACGTGAATTGTAAACAAAACATTTACAAAATTAGAAATAATTAAATTTTCTAAGTTAAATATTTGATCAATTGTATTGAAATTTATATTAAAATATTTGAAATTTAATTCTTTATCAAACTGTTATTAAACAAAATGTGAATAAAAGAAAATTTTATAAAATTCAAAAATCATGCAACATTTTTTGTTTCATGCGACATTTGTTTTTTGTTGCCTTAAGTTGCGCGACAAGAAAAATGTAGGTCATCGCCCAAGTGATTTTTCCCTTGCTAAAATTCTTTTACTTATTTTGATAAAGCTTCTTGAATCTCATCAAAAGATTTTCCTTTGGTTTCAGGAATAAAATAGTAGCCAAATATAATATCAATAAAAGTTGTTATTGCAAAAATTAAGAATACACTACCAGTGCCAATCACAGATGATAAAAATGGAAAAGAAATTCCAATAGTAAATGTCATTATCTGATTAAAAATTTGTGCCATTGGTGCAAGAATTTTCTTAGCTTCAATTGTAAAAAGTTCACCAAGAAGTCCATAAGTTACCTAAATAAAAAATTATAAAAATATTTAAAAAAATTGAGATTTAAATTTTTTACATACTGGAGCGATTCCCAAACAGAATGCAATAGAATTCAAACAAAGTGACACCAGCGGCAGCCATTTAATATTATCAATAGAATATCCCATGTCTTTTAGTGAGAAAAAAATGCCAAGACCAATCAAACTCACAACACTCAATGAATTGAATGTAAAAAGCATCATACGGCGTCCAAATTTTCGTACATAAAATACAGACACTGTGGCACTCAAACAGAGTACACAAACATTGATGATTGAAGCTAAACCTGGATTGATGTTCACACTTGCTTCAATAAATATTAATTTTGCATAGAAATTGACAGCAACAGCGCCAGACATTTGAAAGAAAAAGAACTGAAAAACCATTATGATCATTGCTCTTCTCGTCGCTCTCATTTGGAGCAATTCTACAATTGTTTTCTTTTTCACTTCAGGTTTATCATTATTCTGCTTCAATTTACTGAGTTCTGCTGTATTTGCATTGATGTCATTTTGGTATTTTCCTTTACTTATCAAATATGGCTTTGTTTCTGGCATAAGTAAAAATCCAATACCATAAAATAATGGAATAGCACCACAAATAATATTTAACATTTTCAAACTCACAATTTGTCCAAGTACATAGACAAAAAGTACACCTAAATGCACCAGAATGTGAATAAAGTTCAACAAACTTCCACGATTCTTATCGCTACTGATTTCACCTACGTAAATTTGCACAAGAAACATAAAACAACCGAGTGAAATTCCAATTAAGTATCTGCCTATTAGTAGCTATAAATATAAAAGGAAAAAAACAGATAAATACACTTGAAATTATTAATTGACACACATTTGTGTTTTGTTTATTTTTCTTTATTGATTATAGCGTCACTTTGCTGTATCTTTTTATCATTTTCTTTTCATGACTCATATATCAATTGAAACTTAATTGATATGATGAAAACAAAGCGTGATATGTTTTTGGTATAAACTTGATTGGATTTTAGATAGGTTTTGGCACTTGCATGCATACTTGACTGGTATATGCAAATTGACTTGACTATATTCATACAAGTTGACTTACACAAAAATTCTCTATTTTATACAAAATTTATTCCATTTAATCAAAATTTGGCAAATTTGTATGGAAGCTAATGATTCTTAAGTTTTTCTTTATTCTTACTAATTTTGAATAATTCAGAGACATTTTTGTAAGTCAACTTGCAATCATGTAGTCAAGTCACTTTTCGCATATCAGTCGAGTATGCAAAGTAGGTTAGGCAAATGCCGAAACCTAGTTAGATTTGTAAATAGATTAGATTTAAATTTGGATAGATTTATAGAAATCTTTCGCTTTTATTAATCTTAAGCTTTGAACATTTTTTTAGGAGATAAAAATAGATTATTTTTTCTTAACAAGCAATCACATGTCCTAATAACAATGACAAGCACTAAAAAATTTATAATGCTTTTATGATTACGTTATCACTATTAAGTTACGGTTTAATGAAATAATCTTCCTATATTTAACTTATGTAGCCTACATTTTGTCTTGAAAATTTTATATTCATATTTTATTATGATTGACTTTGAGTTGAAATATTAAATGAAATCACTAATTTTGATTGATTTCAATTAAAAAATTTAAATTATTTAGTTTAAAAGTGTCTCAACCTTGAAATATTTTCAAAATAAAAATCACTCACCATAGCTAAATTATCTGCCAATGTAATTAAAATTGATCCAATCACACCAGGAAATGAAAAATAAAAAATTGTCTTTTTTGTTCCAATTTTATGCCTAATAATTCCCGATGGAATACATGAAGTAATACCGCCAAGTGAAATGCAAGCAACAATAAGTCCAAATTGATTTTTTGTCACCCAAAATGGATAATTTTCATTCTCAATAACTTGTGGACCAGCTGGCGATGACCAAGCAATTGTGACACCAAAATAAAATGACCCAACATTTGCTTTAGAAAAATTAAACTTTTTAGCCTTTTAAATTTTTATTTATTTATTCATTTATTACCGAAAATCGCAAGTAGAACTTCACTCCACATTATAAACTAGTGAACTGATAGTACGAAAAGCGAAACAGCTGATTATACACACTTGACTGTTATTTTTATCAAGCGAATTTCTATATACAAATATTTTGCAAATGATAAGATAACTAAAATAAATTTTATTGAAGAAAACTTTTATTTATTTTTTTCTCTTTCAGTGAATGACCAAGTATAGAAAAACTTTCTCTCTAAAAACTTTCTTTTTACTTGTCACACATATGCGGTAATACTCAAAAGTAAATAAAATTTATTACGACATTGAAAAGCTATTTTTAACCGCGATAGCTTTATTTTCACGAACGACGAAGTTTTGTTCGCACTGAACGCTCTGTAAGTGTTCCTGATCTTGGTCGCTTTGATCGTTTTGGTCTTGTTGGAAGGTCACTTTCTTCACTTGCTGCTCTCTCACTATCAGATTTTAAAGATTCATGTTTCTTTTCAATTGATTGTTTGTTAATATTTGACATTTTATCTGCTAATGGACATCTTGACAATCGAACAAAGCAGGACGACATTTCATCTTTCTCTTTATTTTTATAATCTTCAAATATTGCATAAGGTTTGTTACTTGAAGAAAGTCTTCTTAATGATGGTGTTGATTCTTTTTGGGATAATTCTTTGACTGGAGTTTGCTTCAAAAAAAAAACAATTTTTTTAATTCAAAATTAATTAAGTCAATGTAATTTTTTAGACTGTTTAAATATTTATATTTATATTCTTGATCTTAGGAGAAGACGATTAAATTTTTTTCATTAAAATTATTACGGTTAGTAATTAAAACTTAGGGTTCGGCACTTGCATGCATACTTGACTCATAATAACTTGATTATATGCATGCAAGTTGGCTTAAAAAATGTTTCTTATTCATTCAAAATTTACTTAATTCGGTCAAAATTTAGCAAATTTATGTGAAAGCCAATGATTATTAAATTTGCAAACTTTTGACCAAAATAATTAAAATTTGAATGAAATAGAGCCATTTTTTATAAATTAACTTGCATGCATATAGTCAAGTTACCATGCGCATAAAAGTCAAGTATGTATTCAAGTACCGAATTCTATTAAAACTTGACAGCAAAATCGAAAAGTTTGGAAATTTATAACTTGATTCAGTTCACAATGTTCATATGTCTACACTTAGATTTAAAAAATAATAATTTTATAAACTTACAACAATAACAGATGAATTTCTTAATGATTGTCTTCGATTTGAAATTTTTAAATTTTCAAAAGAATTTTCAAAATTTTCGTCATTTCTAACTGATTTTGTGATAACGAAAGGTGTTGATGTGATCGGAGCTTGTGATTCTTCAAGAATTGTGTTTAATATGTTAGGTTGTGGAGAATTTATTTCATTTGGTAAATTATTTTTGTTCAGATTATTTTGAAAACGTTCTTTGATGTTTAAAATTGTTCTTTCGAATCTCATTGCAGGATCGATTGTTGGAATTGTGGATGATGGCCCTTAAAAAAATTTTTTATAATATTTTGAAATTTTTAAAAAAATTTTATCACTTACCTTCCTCAATATCTTTATCATCAAGACCTAACGCCGTTATATTTATATCAATTCCATTTTCAGCCGCCTGTTGAACATTTGTGATGAATGTGTTGAAAAAATTTGCGCATTGTGTATTTACTAGTTTTATATATCGCCTCATTTCAGATGTTTTCGATTTTTCATCAAGTAATTCTCTTCTAACAATTGTCAATTCACTGGCATAAGATCCAATTTGTAATTTTAAATCTTGAATTCTATTTGATAAATCACCATTTAATGATTTATACATATTTAACCGTTCTTTCAACATTCTTATTTCATTCTCAAAATCAATTGACTCGTTTATTGAATTCATTGTGTACTACTGACTTGTATTTTATTTTCGGCGTTTATATTTATTATAAATAAATTTAAGAAACTTTTTGTTTTTGAATTGTTTGAATCTCTGTTTAAATTTAAAATGACGCTCAGCTTCAAAAATTTGTCAGTTATTTTTTGAATTTTTAAAAAACGTTATAACGTGTTTTATCAAACAAATTTTTTACTACCTAGCGTCAAATTTATCATTGTAAAACCAGAAGTTTATTAAAAATTTGTTTTTCATTAAAAATTATTAAAGAAAATCTCAAAATAAAAAAAGCATTTTAAAAATAAATTAAAATATTTTGTTTTTATTTACAAAAATTTTAAGTGCAAAATATCGTTTTGTGCATCGCTACTAGCTCTACTAGTGTGAAATTCAAAAACTAAAACACAAAAACATTGATTGAATTCATTGATCAGCTGTTTTTGTAAACATAATGGTAAGTGGAAAATTTGAAAATATTTGATTTTTTCATTTTTCATCATTTTATCTTCACTTCTTATTCTTAGAATCATCAGGATTTAATAGAAACAGCGTCCAAGGATGAGTGGACGTTGGAGTGTGATAAAAAAATGCTCGATATGATGCAAAATATTGCATCGGTATGTGATTTCAATCAAACCTTATCAACTTTCTAATAAATTACTCTCTTTCATCCATTCACTATTTTTTATTCGGTTTCTTTTTATAGAAAATAGAAAATCGTGCAACAAACACAAAAAATAAAATGAATGCAATGATTCTCAATTTGGATGAGACGAAAGTAAAAATGAGTAATTTAACACGCATAAATGATGTTAAAAATTCAGTCTTTTGTGAAAATTTAATTACGGATGATCATTTAGAACCAATAAATGAAGTGCCTAAAACAAATGCAGTAAGTGCATTGACATTACAAAATAATTCCAAATCAATAAAAATTTTGTTGCGCAATCTTTTAGGTCAAACTGTTATCAACACAAATACCCATTGAAAATGGATTAAAACTTATGGATAATTGTTTTGAGAAACATCGAGTGAATTTTAACCCAAGTGAAAGTCGAAGTGAAACATCAATAGTTTATAGACCAGTCGATAAATTTTATAGTTCACTGCCCTATTTAATCGGATCAGATAAATGGAAAGAAAAATGGCATTTAGGATTAATTGAAGAGGACAAAGTGTCACAAACTGGATCAACTTATGCCGAATCAAGCGGATCAAATGCAACTCAAAATATTGAAAATAATTTAGCAACTGCATCAAGTTTAATGGCATCAAATGATAGTTTAGCAAAATCATCAAGTTCAATTGGTGACCAAATGGTGATAAATAAGCCAACTGGTCTTTTTGATGAACTCTATGATGAATCTAAAGAAACTGCTACAATTTCACAACCAACTTCTTCATTCTTTAGACCACAACCAGCTGAAAGAAAAATTGTGAATTTATTTGATGATGAACCACCTGAACTTGATGATTCTTCATATAATGCAAGAAAACCAGTAAATTTATTTGAAGATGATTATCAATCAGTTGCATCACTGCCAATGAATGAAGATAAAGTCGATAATTCACAATTTCAACCTCCACCACCTGTTGATATTTTCAATGAAAATGAATTTGATGATTTTATAAAGAGAATGGAAAATAGAAACCAACAGCCAAGTGAAATTGTTGATGATGTTAAAGAAAAAGTTACTGCTGTGAATAGTGGTGGTGTGCAGCGTGATATGAAATTGATTGCTGATGAAATTAAAAAAGTGCAATTAAAGAAAAAAAGTGAAGATGTTGATGTTAGTGAAAATGAGCAGACTAAAGTGATTAAACCAAAAGTCCATGAACAAATGATTGCTCAATCTGTAAAAGTTTTACCTGAAGTTAAAAAAGTTGAACCTAAAGAAATGAAAAATACTACTCCACAACCTTTTATGCCTGTGACTCAACAAAAGTCTTCTTCTCAACCACAACAACAATCTATTCCTAAATCACGGCCTAAAATTGCAAATCTTTTTGATGACGACGAAGATGATGAAGATTTCTTTGATGAAATTATGAAACAAAAATCTTCAGATTCTTCTCAGTCTAAACCAACTCAAAGTGAACAACCTATAACAAAAAGCATTCCTGAAAAGAAGAAAATTACGAATTTATTTGATGATGAAGATGAAGATGATGCTTTTGATGATATTTTTAATAAGAAATCTGTGAACTTTTCAACACCAAAAGAGAGTGAAAAGAAATTGAATGTAGAAATGCCAAAAGAAATTCAAAAGAAAGAAGATGTGCAAAAATTTATTTATGATGAAGATAAATTGTTATTTGATGAGCAGAAAAGTAAAAATTTGATAAAAGAAAAGCAGGAAATTTCAAAAACACTTTTTAACGATCATAAAAGTGAAATTTTATCTAAAAAAAAAAATAAAATTCCAAAGTCATTGTTTGACGATGAAGAAAGTGACGATGTTTCAAGTCTTTTGACTAAAAAGAAAGATGAAACTCCAAAATTAACTTCTAAAGATAGTGAAATAACATCAAATCTAATATCTAAAGAAAAGAATGAACAACCACAATCAATTTTTGAAACTCAAACCTCAACAAAATTGTTAAATGATGAAAGAAGAAAAATTCCATCAAATTTATTGAATGATGAGAAAAAAGAAAGATTATCATCATTGTTTGATGATGAAGATAGTGAAGTTCTATCAAGTTCTTTGACTAAAAATAAGGCTGAACATTCAAAATTATTCTTTGACGATCATAAAAGTAAAATTTCACCTAGTTTAGCTAGAGAAAAGCAAGAAATTCCCGAAACAAATTCAAAAGATCATGAAAATGAAACATCGTCAAATATTCCAACTAAAGAAAAGCCGGTGCAGTCTAATCCAATTTCTAAAGATGAAACAACAATAAACTTATTTGATGATCAAACAGCAAAAAAATCTTCAAATTTATTAACTAATGAGAAAGAAGAAAATCCAAAAATAATTCCTGAAACTCCACAACAATCAAAATTGTCTAGTGAATCAATTCAAAAAAAAAAACAAACAAATTCAGAAGATTTCGAAACATCATCAAATCTAATTACTGAAGCAAACAATTTAAAGGACTCGAAACAATCTAAAATTAGTGATAATAAAAATGATTTTACAAGTGAGGAAGGTTATCAACCTCATACTCATCTTCCAATAAATGATAAGAATACAAGTCAATTAGCCAAGACAACTGAAAATAGCAAGAAAAAAATAAACTTGTTTGACGATGATGACGACAATGACGAAGATTTCTTTGTAAATAAAAGTACGAAAATCACGTCAGAGGCTAATAAAATTGAAAGTGAATCATCAAAAGTTGAAAACAAAGCTATAAATAATGATGGAATTTCTAATTCAAAGATAAACGAACAAATAAAAACTAGTGAAAGATCAAATAATGAGATTATGAGTGAGACAGAAAAAGTTCATGACAAAGTGCCAAATACGAATATTAAAAATACGAAAGAAAATAAAAATGCGCCATTCGATGACTTTAATAGATCAATTCCCTTTTTAAATGATGAACCGCCTGATGACGAAGATACATGGGATCCTGAAGAAAATAATAATTTTGAAGAACCAGAATCGAAAGCATTTAGAAAAAATTTCAATCAAAGCAAATCAAGCTATCAAATGCCACTATTTGATGACATTCCACCTGATGATGAAGAATTTTCAACCTCAAATGCACCACCAATTCCAAGTTTTGATGAATTTGATGATGATGATGATGAGAGTACTTTAAGAGAAAATGAAGATCTGCCAATAATTGCTGAACATAAAATAAATGAAATAGTAGAAGAAAAAGATCTATTTACTGAATCAATTAGAAAAACATTAGAAAAGAGCGATTTTAATGATCAATGGTCAGATTTTAAAGAAAAAATTAAATCAAAGACTGAAATTGAAGCTCAAAAAGTTGAAAAATCCCCTAAGAAAATTAAAATAGAAAGAAATTCTCAAGATACAGTCTCTCTAAATTCATCTCAAGAAAGTAAAATTTCACCTGAAAAGAATGATTCTGATAAATCAATAAATACAGGAAATACAAGCAATATTAAAAGTAAATTAGATTCATTCATAAAATCTCAAGAACAGCCAAATGTTAGTCAAAATGAACCGAAAAAACTTCCTGGAAAACTCAATAGCAGTTTAAAAATAAATGTTAGTGCATTAATGCCTGGTGCAAGATTACCAAAGAAAGAGGAAAGTCCTACAAAAATTATAGATATGAATGAAGATGAAAAAATTTTAATTCAATCAAATACTTCTTCAGAATCAAATTCTACTCCATCGACAAAAAATGAGAACAATACTAACCTACTCAATAACGAAGCAACAAAGTTACGAGCGAAAATTCAAGTCAAGCGACGACCATCAACTCGAAAAGGTCGTCGGTCAATATATGAGAAAACACTTAATGAACATTTAGACGAGAATGAAGAAGAAAAACAAGATGATAATGACATAATAGACGAATTGGCGACAGCAAATGAGGCTAAGGTCGTTGAACCAATTTCATCGAATCTCTCAATGAATGATAACGATAAAACCCATAATAAAATGACAATTCATGAAGAATTGAGTAATACTAAAGCAAACATGAGTAATTTCTTCAATGAAGAACCACCACCAATTGAAATAAACTCAAATGCTCAAAATATTGTGAGGAATAAAATTCCTGTATTCTATGATGATGAAGATGAGACAAAAAAGATGCTTGAAGAGCAGAAACTAAAAGCTGAAAGTGAGAAAAAATCTGCTGCTGCTGCACTTTTTGATGATGTTGAAGATGATATTTTTGGTGAAAAGTCAAATATTGTAAAAGAAGTTGAATCACAACCAAAAGTAAGTTCACAATTGAAAAAGACTTCAAAACCTCTATTTGGTGATGATGAAAGTGATGAAGAAATTTTTAAACCTGCATCAACTCCAAAACAAATTCAACAATCAAAACCAGCTATGAAAGACACTCAACAATCAAAGAAAATTGCTCAAAAGTCTCTTTTTGATGATGAAGAAGACGATGATGATTTGTTTGGAACGCCAAAAAAGAAGGATATTGAGCAGAAATCTGAAAAATTATTTGATAGCAAAGAGAAGCAAAAACAAGGCTCAATAATTTTTGCTACCTCAAAATCTTCCAAGCAACAACAATCATTATTTGGTGACAGTGATGAAGAAGATGACGATGATTTGTTTAGCTCTAAACCAAAAAATAGTAAGTAAATTTGTTAAATTTGAAGGCCATCAAAATTTTTGATATAAATTTATATAAAAACATTTAAATTTTAAGTTAATCAACTTAGCATTTAAAATACTTGACTAAGACTTGATTATAACTTGACAAATATAACTTGCTTTATAAATCAACTTGAACATAACTTGATTTGTTTGAAATCAACTTGATATAAATTTAAATAATTCAAAATGTCCATTCCTTGTTAGAAGCTTAGTGTCACACTTTTTCTAGCGAATTCAATTAATTTAATTTACTCACTTTCATTTCAGTTCTAAGTAAATCATCAAGTGCAATGAAATCATCAACATCAAATGTAGCATCAACATCGACAGTAAAGAAAACATTAAGTGCAGTAAATGATCCACTTAAGGATTTATTAGATAAATAGTTTTTGTTTGTGAGATGCAAAAAGATCTTTCTAGACTTGCTTTAATTGAATTAGTCATATCAACATTCCATTTTAAAAGAAAGTTAGAGTGAAAATTAAGCCTAAAAGTATCTAAGTTATTTAAAAATGACATAAAACAGTATAATCAGTTCAACATATTACAATTTCTCTTATATAGTGTGAAAAATATGATTATCATTATTATAAAATATATTTCTACATGCCTAATATACAATATCAATCACTATATACCATAAAAATATTATTTTACAAATTCCTAAAAAATCATAATTTCAAGATCATTTCTTTTTAAAAAGAATGAATAAACTTAAAGAAAAAACCATTAAGAGTCGATACAGAAATGGCAAAAAAAGTTTTCTTACAATAATTTGGTACAGAATATGAGATAAAAAAAAAGTCAAAAGTGCCTAGCTCTAAATTTATGTTTTTCTTTTATGTTAATTAAATGATAATTGAGGAAATTTTCAATATCTTAAATTACAAAAACTATAGTAAATTACCATGTTTTTGACATTAAAAAAATAAACAATAAAGAAGTTTTTTCTACTTTTAGATTTATCAAAATATAAATTGTAGTATAACTTTGGAATATTTTCATAGGATTCTTTTCATTTTCACCTTTTAGCATAATATTTCAATTATCTTAATCAAATTTCGCGTTTGACTGACACACATTTACTGTCACTGANGTTTATGACATTGAAAATAAATGATTAAAAATCAGTAATATTAACCGTCAGTGACGTGTTAAAAGCGCATTTTCCCGCAACAGATTAGTTTTGTTTCAAAATTCATTGAAAGTTTCAAAAAAATTTATTCCGGCCTTTTTGAAGTCTGTACAATTTAAAACATACACTTGGGTCTAAATGTCCAAAAACTACTTCTGACATGTTTTCTCGACGTTTCTTGACATTTTAAGACTTTTTGGAAAAAAAATTTTTTGTTGCATGTGATGGACATCCACCACATGCATGCCCTTGGGTCACCACCAATCTAAAAACTTTTTATGCTATCTTATTCTACGCTTCAAGACCTTTCCAACGAGTATAAATATGCTTATATTTGGAAAATTTCGATTTTTGGACCATGTGATGCACCTGTGCAGCATATGCATACACTTGGGATAAAACGGCCAAAAATCATTTTTGACATGTTTTTTCTATGTTTTATGATATTATAAGATTTTTTGGTGAAAAAAAGTTTTTTTCGTCCATCTTGTGGACGTCCACCATATGCATGCCATAGCTCGGCATGGAGAACGAATCTCGCGGAAAGCTTCCGTTACACCGGTCTCATAGTCAGAACCAACAGATTGGTGCAAAAAGTTTTGAGAAAAACAGTTTTTTGAAAGACTAGTTACGGAGACGGACAGACAAAGTGGGCACAATAGCGCTTTTTTTCTAAATCTGATGGAAAATGCGCTAAAAAATTCTTACTACTTCCAGATTTTTCAAAAACTAAAAATATAAAATGTATCTTTGGAATCTTTTCATAGGATTCTTTTCATTTCCACCTTCTAGCATAATATTTCAATTATCTTAATCAAATTTCGCGTTTGACTGACACACATTTACTGTCACTGATATGTAACTTCAAATAAATCAATTTCATTATCATTTCTTTCTTTTTTTACAATTACATGAAATTATTGCAAAATTTTCTCAATTATCATTATTAAAATAGAAAAATAAAAAGTTGTTATTTAAATTATAATAATGAAAATTAATTATCAATTTTTATTGTTTTTTGTATAATAAAGTAAAAATTTTTAAAATTCAAACTGTATTTTTGCTTTAGGATGTTGAAGTCCATCAATATTAGCCTTAAAATAATCATCAAGTGACACATAATGAGGACCACCATACCAATCAAGAACAACGATTTGAGAAATGTTCATTTTGCATAAGAAAAAGTCATGAGCATCAATCCAATGAGCTGATGCTGGATGGTGACTTGCCATTGCTTTAGCACCAAAATCATAATCACTTGTGCCTTTTTCAACACGCAAAGCTTCACCAGAGATCATAATTCTTGCACAAGTTGGTTCCATTGGATCAATATTTTTCTTTGTACAGTAAAGACTTTGATCCATTGAAAAAAGTGCAGTTAATTGATTTTTCTTTGATAAATCTTGGGCAGTAAAATCCAACATGACTAAATAAAAGTAAATGACACCAGTGCTTTTTGCTCCTTTCTCTGAGTCTGCCATTGCAATGACATTTACCATTGGAAATCCAGTAATTGATGGCAGTGTAGAAATTGTTCCCATTGACATCCATTCTGAATTGTGAACAAGCCAACGAGCCATTTTTGCATAATCAGTGTGAGGTGGTGGATCATTTTTCTCCTTACTTATAACTTCATTGTCTTCAGCACTATCATCATTGTATACTTTCATAATCAACGTTTTCGGAGCAATGAACTGAATCAATGCGAAGAAAATTAATGCCGTTTTTAGCATAGTTTATGTCTGTTGCGTGTTTGTCTGTGAATTGAATTAGTATGTTATTAAATGGCGTCAATAAATGCTATGGAAAAGAAAAAGGGGTCGAGTTTAATAAAAGAATGAAATAAAAATTAAGAATTTTTAAAGAGTTCAAAGGAAGCCAAAAATTTTATTAAATTCAAATGATTCAGTTGATTTTAAACGTTATTATCAATAAAATATGAGGAAATAAAAAATTTCCTAAAAAAACTTGGGTTCGACACTTACACGACAACAGACAAATGTCAAGTTGCATTCAAGTTGATTTACTCAAAAATGTCTCTAACTCATTCATATTTTATTTTGTTTGATCAATAATTTGGTAAATTTATACGAAAATTAATGATTCTTCATTTTATTAAAGTTTCAATCAAATTGAATTTTATTTGAATAAACTAGAAACATTTTTGAGTTAATCAACTTGAATGCAACTTGACAATTATCAGCGCCGACACTTGACTCTCAGTTTTCAAGTGCCAAACCCTAGGAAAAAGCAGTAAATTTACAGAATTTAAAACTGATAAAATTCATTTGACTTTCTTTAATCTATTGTTAGAAAAGTATTAGAATATTCAAAATCAGAGAAAACAAGTTGCCGATAGCTAAAGGCAGCTAGTCAATTCTGATTTGAAGAATTTATTCGATTAAATGCAAAATAAAAAACAGTAAATAATCGTAAAAATTGAAATGTTTTTAGAATCGGCAATTAATCGGAGTATCTTCACCTTGATTAAAAGTCTCTTATGAAACTTCTTTAAATTTATAATGTTAGTTTATTTTATCACATTTTTCATTTATTTATTGCTTCATTTGAGATAAGAAAATAAAAGAAGCTTTTCAAATAATTTCTTTGAATAAATTTTGCCGGCTTAATTTCTTTCAAAATCTTCCCATTTTTACAAAAATAAAATGTTTTATTTCAAGTTAAAAAATAATATCTGTCTAGAATAAAAATTTAAGTAATTTAAGATCTCTACAAACAGCAAATAAATTTACAAAGTTGATAATAAAAAACCACAAAAAACTGATCTAATTTCAACGATTTATAAAAAATAAGAAGGGAAAATGAATTTGTTGTTAACCCCAAAAGATTTAATAAATTTATTTTCACCATAAAATTCTGAATCATTCATCATTACTTTTCATAATAATGACTTGCAATCGTCTTCATCACTGTCATTCTATTGACCTCAACACGCATAAAACAAGTTTATTTCACTTATCTCGTCTTCGTTTTATCAATAGCACAGTTAAAAGTGAATAAGAAGTGAGACAAAAACTATATACGCGATACAAAAATGAACTCGCAATTTAATTTGCGATTTTTTATCGCTAATCTAACAGATAAACATTTTGTTTATTAGTTGACACATTTGTTCTCATTTTGAAAGAAATGAAATTAAAAAAATTAGAAAATTATTTTATTTTTTAAACATTAAGTTTCATTTTTGTAATTTTTAACTAAATTTCTAGAAATTATCAGAAATTTCACAAATTACTGTAGAATTTTTCATAAAAAACTCGCACAAATAAAGAAAAAATTTTTCAATTGTTTATGCAATGAAGCTAAAAGAGAATTAATTAATTATATACCTTTAAATGAGTGTAAAAAATTGTAAATAAGTTCTTGACACTTTGCCTTCTAACTAACAAATACGACTGAGAATAAAAGACCGAGAGAGAAAAGAATAAAATATATGTAAGGGAATTTCTTGATTCGGCAAAAACAGCTGATACGAAAAAAAATATGCACGACAATGACGATGATGCGAGAGAAGAAATACAAACAATAAAACCCACATTTTGGGTAATTTTTCTTTTAAGATTTTTTATACCCACTTTTTATTTCAAATACTTTTCTCGATACAAATTTTTCATCTTATTTTCACTGTAAAATCGCAGATTCTTTTTGAAAAAATTATAAAATTATCTCTTTCCAATTTTTGCTATAATGAATTTTTTTAAAGATTGACAAATTTTATTTTTTTTGGGGCGAGAGTCATTTTAAAAGTCAAGCAATCGCACCAAAGTCAACTGGCAATTGCACAAATAAACAATTTTCTTTTCATTTAAAATGATTTGCATGTTTTTCTTTAAGATATAATTTTTTTGCATTTCACTAGACAATTGATATAATTTTTTTGTTTAATATTTAATTCTCATTTTCAAAAGATTTTCATTCATTTAATTTTTGTTGTTTAATAGAATTTGTTTCTATTTTGGGATGTCGACATTGATATAATAATGATTAACTATAAATTTTCTTTAATAGTTTTCTCTATAAATTCACTATTAATGCTCTTTTCAAGAAAGATTCGAGAGAGTATTTAAAAAGGGTTAATGACTTTCTTCTAAATTTTATAAAGAGAAAGAAAATATAAAAGTTTTAAAAAATGATAATGAATTCTTCTTTATAATTCGGGTTCATTTTCTACTTACAAAAATGAATTGTTGGAAATTTAAAGCTCTTTTGTAAAAGTTTTTTATGAGTGACAGTTAATTAAATTTTTTGTATAAATTAAGATTGAAATACTTCACTGAAATCCAAATAATTGAATAACAAAAAAATGTAATTAAGCTTACAAAAATGAATAGAAATCTAAGAAAAATATTGATTTATACCAAAAATTGCGTAAATTTGTTTAAATTGAAACTTAGCTCACATGTACATTGACTCCTACACATACTGCATCTTTTAAGGATTGCTTATGTTCTTTTTAATTTGCAAATGCCGCAATTAAAAATGGAAAAACTTTTGATAAATTCTCTAATGTTTGGTTTGAATTTTCAAGCATTATGAAAACCTTCAAAAAATGTTCAAATACAAACTCAAATTGCTTGACTTAGCAAGAAATTGACATAATTAGACAAAAGATAGAAGACAACCAAATTCTGTTGTACTTTGAATTTTTGAAAAAAATTTAATTTCTATTTTATTTTTTAAATCCAAACATAATGTCAGAATGTTTTTCTGTTATTTAAAATTCGGATTTTACTCAAATCTTTTCTTCCAAGAATTTAAAACTTACACGGAGAAAAATATTTTATAGCTGGCATAAAGTTTTTCAGATTTATCCCTATAAAGTCAAATTAATTAGCCTTAAAAAGAAAATTTATAAGTGTTATAAATTTTTTTATGCCAGCTATAAAATATTTTTCTCCGTGCACAATCACTTTACAGTCATTTGAATTTTCTTGGATTTTTTGAAGAGTTTTATAGAATTGAACAAATACATTTAATGATCTGAATGTTTATGAGGAAAATTTACGACGAATTTTCGAAAATTTAGCAGAAAAATTTTATTTATTTATTGTTGCCAAGTTTGTTTATTTTTTGTTCTTTAAGTAAGAGTTTGTAAATTTACTGAGAAGTCTGCAGCTTTAAATCTGTATAGTTGCTAGTGACAACATTTCAACCAAGGCTACATTTTGAGTCAATTTTCAAAAAAGTATCCAATGACTTATAGCAAATTATTATTGTCTACAGACAAATCTGATTTCACTTTAATTGGAAAATTATAAAAATTTCTTCTAAATTTAAAGCCTTATCAATCAGCAGCTATTAAAACAAAAACATACAGCATAATTTTTTAAAATTTTGCTTTAAATTTCCAACAATAAATTTTCTTTTACAAACAATAAAATAAAATCCGACATCCCATTTATTAAATAGATATTGTGTGTTATTTTTGCCTTTAAAAATTGTTTAATTTCATCAACGAGTTTTTCATTATTTTTGTTAAAATGTAAAAAGTACAAAGGTATGCATGAGTGTTTATCCTTCTTGATTTTTTTGGTTGTTTATGGATTATAGTTATTATTACTTTAATATCAGTTATTTTTTGGTCATTTTCATCAGAAATTGAGAATTTTTCTTTATATAGAATGTGTGTGTTATTGATAAATGTGTCTCAACAAGTTATTTGATTTTTTCGCTAATAATTAGATTTTTTTAATTTAAAATTGATTATCAGGTTCTGATAGTAAGATTAGGACTCATTTGATATCAAATGTGTTTTTGTTCATGAGAAAATTTTCCAAATTTTTTGAGCAGAATTTTTTTTCACTTTTTTTACACATTTGCATCAAATTTCTCCATTTAAGTCTCAAATTGTTCTAAAAAAATCTTTTACTTCATTTTTCATATAAAACTCATGCCGTAATAAGAAAGTCATTTTATCTTCACTTGCCTTTCATTTGCTACAAAAAAACTTCTACTTGATGGTTGAGAAACAATCAAAATTAAATTATAAATAAAACAGCTCACATCGCTTGCTTTTACACAAACCATTCATCTTTGGTCGCTGGATTATTGCTCTGTGAAGATGACAGCAATGAATGGTGGTCTTGTGACATTAGTGATTTGAGATTTGCGGATGCACCGTCGAGTTGTGTCGTCTCGTAGCACATATTGAAGTTCCTTGGAATTGTGTGACTTCCGTTCATTCCATTTTCACCTGGCAATCGCGTTGTTTGATCACGCGGCAATGTTGAATGCTTTGAGCCATTTGTGGCTGTTATATTTGTTTGATAAACTGCTAAAATTGAGATAATTTTATGAGATTTGAAAATTACTAAGGAAAAGAAAAAAGAAAAATTTTACTTACGTGGACCTTGGGTGAAATTTCCGTTATTATTCTGAATATTGCCATTATTAGCATTTTGAGGATTACGACGACATAGACAAATTGCTATTCCTAATAAGCATGCAAAAATAAGAAGCATGCTGCATACTGATATAAGTACTATCCACGTTGGACCTACACCGAAAATTTGACTTTCTGTTGGATCTATAAAAAATTAAATTTCCGTAATGAAAATTGTCACTTATCAACATCAATAAAAATCAAATTTCATTTACTCACTCTGACAATTTGCAACTGTCGATTCATCACTTCCATCACTGCAATGATTGATACCATCGCATAATAAATCAGGATGAATACAAAATTCTGTAACACGACAACGAAAATCTCTGCAACCATGCTCTAAAATAAAAATAAATTTCATTAAATTAAAATTGAAAATGTTAAAAATAATTAAAACATACTTGGATCTTTTATCGCTGTAATCACCAGCTTGAAACCATTAGAGTCTGTACCCCAATTGTCTGTGAAATACTTGAGCGTGACGTGATTTGTGTTAGTGAGGAGCACGCCTACTCCTTGCTTTGTATTTCGACAAGAAATGTCCATCTAAAAATGGTTAGTATGACATCATTAAAAATTCACTTCGACATGACGTTTTAACATTGTATGCAATTACCTTTGGCTGACCAGCCGCATGACCACCATCATAAACGTAAAGATGATCATTACAGTCTAATGAGAGCGTGTCAAATCTAATGTTATTAAGAAATAAAAGTTTGAATTTAATTTTCTGATATTTTTCGATTTCATAATTGAGCAATTTAAAGTTTTTGAAGAGTATTTGAGAATATTTTAGTTCTTTGATTGTTTAATCAACTTTTAATAGATCAATTTTCTTTATTTCTTAAGCTATAAGAATGAAAGAATCTTTAAATTAAAACAAAAAGTTTTCAGTTTTGTTTACATTTCCTAAAAAGAAAATTTTGTGAATAAATCTTTACGAAAAGCCATTGAATTATTTGAAATAACAAGAATTAGAAACAATAAATAGAAACTAAGTAGATTAAAATGAGTTAAGAACAAAATTCTTTTTGAAATTTGAGTTTTTAAAAGAACTTTTTAACAGAGTTCCTGAAAGTAGCATTAATCTTCAATTATAATCGTAAATATTGACCATTATCGTCTTTAGATTAAACGAAAAGCTTTCTTTTATTACAAGAAGCATTATTTATCATATTTACTAATTGATTAAAGGGTTTTTGTTTAAATATTCTTCAATTTCTTCAATATTTTAAATCTTTAAAATTATCAAAATGTTCTTTTCAATAAAATAATTTAAAATCTTCTATTGTTGTAACATGTTACCTCAACATAAATCTCTGCAATATCGATTGAGTTTGAAACGTGATTTCACAGTCGAGATTGCGCTCATTCTGACTCATGAGTGTTGCACCATCTACTTTTCTATAAAGTTGCCTTAGAAATGAATTTTTACACAATTGATTTATATGATCTGCTCGATTACGCATTATGGTAGGATATAATGAAAAGAAAAGAAAGAAAATATAACAGTCATGGTCGATAAATCTAAACGATGCAGTCAAACATGTGTGTATAGGAAGAAGGAGAAAAGATTTAGTAGAATCGGAAATTAATGGGCTTTAAAGCTCATCATTATCATACTCACAATTCTTATTTACTTCACAACATACATCCGTTATTGATATAAATAATATGAAGATGATGAGTAAAAATTTACAATATGATGATGCACTGCTATTACTACTACTACTGCCCGCTGATGTCGGTGACATTATTGCTAATTGAATTGTATTTGATGAAATTTTTTCTACGTTCAACTATCGTTTTAGTTCAAGACCTCTTTATCACTGATATTCTTGCTTGCTTGCTTGCTCTTTTCTTTTTTTTATTTATTATGTTTGCGCAAAAAAATCTTTTTTTCGTGCTCTTGCTCTCTTGTGAATATAAGAATGTCTTATTCTGCTGCTGCTCCCTTCTTCGTTTAATATAATAATAAAATTGAATTCAATTTACTTTGCTTATGACACTGCACCGATATGACGACTCTATTGCTACTACTATGCTCATTAAATTTCATTTTATGCTTCTTACAATAACAACACAGTCTTATTAAACTCTCTTCTACTCGATACTTGCTGTTTTGTTTAGTTGCTAACTTTATTTACGACAATCTTCTGTAAGATTTGAAATAAGATAAGAAAAATATGCTTTAATGGTTTCATGTTTATTTTTCCTTTTCTCTCTTGCTTGTTTTTATAGGAATTCATCAAACGGAATTTATATGTGTTTCATATGTAGAAAAAAAAACATATCTGATTGTAGATAGGCAGTAAAAAAAGAAAAAAGAAGAAATATTGTGTCAAAAAAGAAAGATTTGAATCAACAATTTATAAATGTGGGATGAAGTTGTTTTCTTGTTCGAAAGGAAGGAAGGATGAGTGGCGCGTGATAAATTTAGCAACAAACTCTCTCTCTTATCGCAGATGCTGATGAAGTTTAAGGCTGATTGGGAGATTAATTTCTTTTGACTTTCCTCTTGTGCGTGTTTTACAAATCACAAATGAATTGCTTCATTTTACATTTGGAAATAAAAGTTTTCTTGACTTCTTAAATTACTTCAGAAAAAAAAGGAAAAAGGAAGGAAAGTGTCATGTGTCTATTTAAGTTAAAATTTGTCTTTTATTTCAAAAGAACTTTTCAAAGAGTTTGAAATTTTAAGCTTTGTAATTTGAAAAGTTTTTCGAGTTCAGAGAAGAAAAACATCCTTTTCTGCCTTACGGGATTTATGTAATTAATTCAATTAATGTTTTCAATTACATTCTTTTTCCTGATTACATCCGCAATTCTTCTTTGTTTTAAATGAGTTTGGTGCAAATTGAAATTATTTTAATTATCAGTTAATTATTGAATATTAATTGGATGTGCCAAAGGCAATAGAATAAAGGAAATTACTTGAGAATTAACAAGAACTGATTGTAAGTCTTTAAGATTTTACTTCTTTGATAGAATTTGCTTTAATGTGTGCAAATTTAAAATGTTTAAAAATACCGGTCATTTGAAAATTCAAAAAAATTTATTTACCAAAAACATTGTTGTTGTTTTCATTTGAAAAGTTTGGATTTCAAAAATTATTGTGCAATTTTAAAAGTATTTTCTCAATTTAAAAGCTTCATTTGGCTATAAATAGCAACTTTTTAGTTACAATTAAGCTTTTTCTTCATCTTTATCTAAATTACTTTTAAAATCCTCTTCATTAATTCACTTTAAATATTTCTAGATCTCTAATTAAAATTATCAATAAACAATCGTAAAACATAATAATCTCGATAATATAGAATGAACTAGCTAGCTCTTCATAAAAATATTCAAAGCATAAAGTTTACAATTGATAGTTTGAGATAGAGAAAGAGAAAATGGCAAAAAAAGAAGAAGTCATGTAGCGATAGAGATAGAAATGATAGAAAACTGTTAGAGTGTGGGAGAAAGCGAACAAGGCATGAATAGATGTGAAAATATTGTGTAAGCGTAGACGAGAGGGAAAATCTGCTAGATAAACATTAGGCTTATGGCAACATCGTTTAGCAACAAACGAAGCGAACGGTTAAAAGGTAGGATTAGAGGTCGTTTTCGTTTCAATTTCTCCACACTCCAATGGATCTACTTCAAAATGAATGACTTTGTCAATCCCTGTTGCTCTGTGTTACACACTTTTCGTATCCGATTTAGATCAAGCGAGAAAGGAAAGAGAGAGAGAGAGAAGAAAAACTTCTTTTGTATGTTACTCTTGCTACGGAGACAGGTGTATATGTGTGTAAAGAGGATAATGATGATGGGTTGAATGGGTGATACAAGTAGTATGAGTATAAAAGAACGACTACTATTTCATTGATTGCCTTCACCTAATAAAATACATCTGCTACTCATATACACTCACACAATTCTTTCATCATTATCTTTACAAACATTTCTCGCTCATGCTGTTTGCATGATAAAGGAGAAGAAACATTTTCTTTCCACTTACTTTTTCTTTCATTCTCTTCATCATATCGCGCGTACTTGCATATGCTTAATGTTGTTTCCATAGTAAATGTCTCAATTTTATTGTGTTGCTCTCTTATCTTTATTTGAAATGTAAAAGAATGAAAAAGAGTGTATGAGAAATACAAGCTCACTCATTTGAATGATTTGATGTTGATTGTATGACGCATTTAAAGAAGAAATGAAGCTGATAGTGATATGAATAGCAATTGAAATTATGACAAGTAAAATTCATTTTAATAATTTGAATTTTTGCAATCAGCAAATTGATTATCTCAACTTGAAACCATTGTTCATTTTTATTTCATCTTTTGATTTATGATGTCAACAAATAAATTGCGTCTTAAATAAAGCCTTCACTTGAAGTAACAATCTGCGTTTCTGAACTTTATTATAGAATAATATTTGAAACTTTGGTTAATAATTTATGGTTCTTTGCAAAGTTAAATCATTTAGAAGCAAATAATTAAAAAGCGATTGGTTTGAATAGACATTTAAAGGCTTCTCTAGCAGAAATTAAGTTTCAAATAGCTTTTTAAAACATTCTGATTAATACAAGGTATGGAAACTAACGCGATTCGGCAAAAAAAATCGCTATAAATCACCTCGTTTTCGTACCTTGGATTAATCAGAATGTTTTTCCGTTGGTTTTAATCCTTTACTGTGAAATTCTATGATAACATTTTGTCCCAGTCTTGTTAAATATTCTGATAAAGAGAATCCTATTTTTAGTAGTAAAAGAATTAATGAAATTGACTATAAAATTCAATAACAACTCCTACACTTTTCTTCTGAAAATATTTCTGTGGTAGCGTAATCCGTAAATTGAATTTTTCAATGAAATCAGTGTTGTTATTCATAGACATCTTTGAGTACCATTTTCTCTATATAGACAATTATCAACGCGTAGTCAGCTTACATAGACGAAAAATTTATTTGGACTTAGATGTCTACATTAACAAAAATTTGTAATAAATAAGAATTGAATTTTATAAACATTTATTAACTATAAGTTTAAGCGGAAATTTCACGAGAATATGAAATAGAGCAAACAGTAATACTATTAAAATTTTAATACCAAAATTAAAGTTTGTATTTACAAAAATAACATTGAGTAAATTTATCATAGATTTAAATCAACTTTAATTCTCAATCAAAACAAGTTCAACATGGAAATCAAAAATTCTTCTAGGTAAATATTTGTTCAAACACTTAAAATTTCAAAGTCAATCTTTTTTTTATTTGATTAAAAGTCAATGCCATTAAAAACTCTCTCTTTAAAAAAATCCCTAATTCAAAGAAGTACAATATGTAAAATAAATCTGACAGATTTTGAAAAAGTGAGAGAACGAGACAATTTCTACACATGAGCGAAAATCAAGTCTCAGCAGAGCACTCCAGCATATAAATGATATCGCATCATCAACACACAACTCTTTCACTTCATTTTCCAACCAAAATCTGCTACCACCTGCGTATATATAAATCTACCAACACCACTCACTGAGATTGTTTTTCTCTCGTTACACCACCACCCTTTACACACTCTATACTCTTTCTACTTCATTCATTTACCCCACACAACCATCATCATGGCATTTGAAAAATATTTATATATAGATATTTTTTTTTGGTCAATGTATGAGAAAAAGAAACATTAAAATTATATGTGAAGCCTTTTCCGCTGATATTTTTAATGTCCAACTTGTCTTCTTGTTCTTGTATTCCTTTGTATATGCAATTAAATACAGGTGAAATGAATATAAAATAAGGGACTTCTTTTTTTGAACTCTTCTGCTACTAAAAATAAAGGCTCAAATGGATCAATAATTTTTTTACACAAAAAGCGTCATTAAAGAGTAAAAATTTTATTTTAAGAAATTTTTCCATTCAATTTGATTATCGGTCAATGGCATTAAGAAAGAAAATTCTTTTAGATTTTTTACAAAAAAGACAATTTTAAGAACAACAATAACAATTTTTTATGTGATAGTACAATAATATGCATGATTTTGATTCAATTCTGAATGGCACAATTTGTCACTGTATTGGTGTGTATTTGTATGTCCAAAAAAATAAAACTTCACCAGCACAATAAAATAGCAAAAAAAAAAAAACTTTTTTTCCACGGCAGGAGAGAGAAGGAAAAATTTTTTCAATTTGATTTAAGGCGCAAATTTTAATATTTTCACATTCTTTGCATTATAAAAACTTTTTTGAACTAACCGGAAAATTATTTTAATAAAATTTCACACAATTTTTTAATTAAATTTGCTTTATAAATTTTTCTTTTTTTATTTGATAAACTTTTCTTCATCACTTGCCTCACTCACTCCGCGATTCTTCAAACTGAATTCTACTCTAGAAATATATTCGTGTATGTCTACGATTGAGTCGTAAAAAAGTGTATTCTATGCTCTCATTTTCTTTTCCCTCTCACCGACTTGATTCGCTCTCTTTTAATGCTTTTCATTCCTTTCGCATTGAAGGGTGATTGTATGACTGGTTACGAGTATTTGTAAGCGAATAACATGTCTACGACTCGTTTTTTTTGATAATGATAATAAAATATGCTTGTAGGGTGCAATGTAACTTTTACTCTCTCAATTTTCTCTCTCATTTGCACTCTCACCATTGACAATTCTTGTGTGTGACTCATTTGATTCCATGTGAAAATTTGTAACAGAAAAATAAATAAAGTTATTACAAGAAAATCATAAAACAGTTAATGAAGAGACTCTGAAATTGAAAGATATAAAAAATATGGCAATTTTTGAATTTTTATTGATAAGATTTTATTTCAAATTTCCGCTATCAACACGCTCTCAAAGATTTTGTTGCAAATGCGCAGGAGTGGGCAAAAATCGATATTGATTTCTATACGTGTTTCCTCTTTTCTTTTCTTGCTTTCTTTACTTTATAACATACTGAATTTTCTAACTGACTGGAAAGAAAGCAACTTGGAATTTTTTGTTTATTTGTTGAAATTGGCGGCTGTTTTTGAATGATTTTGGAAGCGTACGTTAATTAAAATTAGTTTATTTTAGGAAATAAATTTACACAATTATTTAAATAAAATGAAGAACTTTTAAATTTACTTCAATGCATCTTAAATTTTCAATCAGAATTTGTTGCATTGTTGCAGTTTTATATGAAAATTTTTGTAAATTTTTAATCAAAATTTGAATTTTATTAATATAAACTTACTTGAACGGATTGTTGTAGCAATTGGAACTGCAGTTGTGCGATTTCCATTACTTGTTCCATTTCTTTCTCCTGATCGATGAGATTCAACGACAGAGATTGAATAAAATGCAAATAAAATTGCAAAAAGAATGACGAAAATTTTTCTCATGATGATAAAAATGGTAAAACAAAACTGTTATGGTTTACAATTTTTACTTCAGTATTTATAGTTTAGAAATTTTTAACAAAAAAGTTTAATGAAAACAATTTTACAATGGAAATTTACTTGTGATGAAAACTAAAGATTGTCCTTGGTAAATAATTTTAATGTTATTGCAAATGTTTGTAAACAATATTTACATATAACGATAAAAAAATTTAATGACTAAATTGTAAAAATAATTCATAAATAATAAATGTAATTATTTAAAAGAAATGTATAGAACATGATTAAAGCTTTCGAATAAACATAAATATTTTGTCAGTTTTCACAATAAAATGTTTCTAACATTTAAAAGTCATTTAAGTACAAATGGTTACAAAAACAAAAACAAAACAATTTTTTACCAAAATTCATTAATTTTGATCCACAGTGGATTCCAAATTATTTTTATTGTAAAAACTTTTTTATCATAATTCATAATTTAATATCAATAATTAATCTCTTTACAAAAAAGTCACACATATTTTCATTAATCATCAATGTCATCATCTCTATTTCCGTTCAACGAATCTAAATGACCTAATAAACTGCTTAATGAAATATTATCAATATCAACTTCTGAATGTCGATCATGAATATTATCCCAAAATCTTAGTGATGCTAAATTATCTTCATATGATGATGAAGTTTTACTTGAATTTACAGATAAACTTTCTAATAAGCTTTTAATGCTTGATCTTGAGCTCTCTGAAAAGCATTGAAAGTGTGGCTGTTTTGATATATTTTGAATTTTATCTTCCAATATTTTTGTAACTTCATCAGAATATTTTTGTGTGCTGCTACAATTGTCATCTTCATTTTTCTCTTCCACTTCTTGCTTTGATGATGTTGAAGGTGTTTGATAAAGATTTTTCACAACATGATTTTGATTGCTTGCATTTTTAAAATAATCACCAATTCCATCAGGTCGATATCGATATTGATGACTTCTCCATTGATGTGGTTTTAATCGTGGGTTCATATTAGGAGCAGAATGAAAATTATTTGGATGTCGAAAAACTCCATTATCACCAATTTCTTTTAAATCAATGAAATTTTTCTCAAAAACTCTTGAACTTCCAGCTGGATTTTCAACTAATGAGGCAATTGTCATGAGATGCTTTAATTTGTTACTTATTGCATTGCCATTAACTCTTTGTTGATTTTCAATTTCATTCCATTTATATTCAATTACTAATTTTGAATCTGAGCCATACATAAGATAAAGATCACCTATTGTAAGATCGCCAACATTTTCAATTGTCCATCCTTCACGAATTTTTCTTATCAAATCTTCATTTATTAAAGGCTTATAGGGAAAAGCTTCTTTAGGATTTTTCAGTGTTGTTATCATACTCTTTTTAGGTTTTACTGCTACATTATTTTTATTTACTGCATCATTTTCATTAAGTTCCTTTTTATCATCCAAGTCCATTTCAACCTCAATTTTCTTCATATCAGAATCATTTGAATCATTTTCATGATGATTTATTTGCATTATTATTCCCAAATCATCAACAACTTGATCTTCACTCTTAATTTTCTTATTATCAATTTGAACATTATTAATCTTCTCACTAAAACTGTCATTTCTTATTCTTTTTGCATTATTCTTTCCAACATCTTTTATATGAGCATTTTTCTCCATGCAAATTTCTTCACTTCGCTTTTTCGCGCCAATGCGAACTTCATAAGAATTGAGACAAATATTATAACTACTTAGCAATTCATTAAGTTGAATCATTGGTCGAAATATTTTGCAATTATCAGGTGGATGAAAGCACAAATGGGGTTCTTTATTTTTAATTAAATTTTTATCATTCTCACTTTGTTCAATTACATCATCACTTGATTTTTGTCGATTAAAACTTTTCAAATATTTCTCTTGTAATCGCAAATTATTTGATCGCCATTTTTGTTCGAGTGTGGAAATTAAAGATGAAATTCGTTTCTGAAGTGTCAATGAAACTTTAATTCTTGGATTTTGTGATAATTTTTGTACATAAGTCCATGATTCAAGATTTGATGGTCGAATATAAACATCAATTCGTTGTGGCAATTGAATATCTTCAATATTTGTCCCTTCTAATTGATTCAATTTTTTCAAGGCTCGACAAGATGGAGTTTTTATTTTGATATTTTTGCCTTTCACTCTGACAGTCACCGAACCTCGATAAACAAGATCTCTGAGTTTTAGAAAAGATTTTTCTGATGACATAATGAGCTTTTTCTTCATTTCTCCATAATTAATGAGCACATAGAGCTCTTGCGCAAGTTTCTTGACATCATCAGAAAATTTTAAATATTTTGAAGCCTTTTGAAAGAGTTGATAATAATGTTGACGAACATGATCTTTAGTTTTATAATCAGCTTCTGTTGGATTTTTTCTTTTCATTTTGAGATTAATAAATCGTGAAATTTGCTCAAAATCTCTACCATGTTCATTGAGGGCATCAAAGAAGCACTTTTTCTCCTTCATTGTCCACTGTATTCGAATATGTTTCGTTTGACTTGGAGTTTTGGGTGGATTTGCAATGCTGATTTCAGTTGTTGTTTCTCTTTTCTCAATTGGCATTGGATTTGTTACTACTGATGTCTGCATTTTTGATTGAATTACTCGAGCACTTGTTCTTACGCTGTCTTGAGTAACGCTCCCAAGTAATTCGTTTGATTTCTGAATTGAAAAAAATTTTAAAAATTATTTTATAAATATTCGTCTTATTTGGAAGAATTAAAAGATAATTTTACCTCCATGTTTATGGAGTTCTTCTATATTTTCACTATTGCTGTAAATTTTGAATTAAAATTTAATAAAATCCTGAAATTTTATAATTTATTATTTTAGTGAATAACAAAAACAAAATAAACAAAAACTTTTTTCTTTTGTATTTTTCGACTCGAGTACGTTTAATTTGTTTTTCTACATTTGCAGGGTTTGTAAGGGGATAGGAACTTGAAGAGAAATTATCTGGAATAAAGCGGGAATACATACATGAAATTTTTGAAGCATGAACTTTTTTTTGTTGAATTTTTAACAGAAAATTACTTGATTATTATTGTCTTTAGAGTTTATTCACTGATTGATATTTATAAATTACTTTTACTTTTTAGACTCATTCACTTTTTATCATTTTTAATATTTTGTACAATAGCATTAAAGTTGTTTATGAATGGAAAAAAATTTTGATGTCCATCACAAGTAAATTTCCATTGCCAAATTGTTTTCATTAAGCTTTTTGTTAAAAATTTCTAAACTATAAATACTAAAGTAAAAATTGTTGACCATAACAGTTTTGTTTTACCATTTTTATCATCATGAGAAAAATTTTCGTCATTCTTTTTGCAATTTTATTTGCATTTTATTCAATCTCTGTCGTTGAATCTCATCGATCAGGAGAAAGAAATGGAACAAGTAATGGAAATCGCACAACTGCAATTCCAATTGCTACAACAATCCGTTCTAGTAAGTTTTTATTAATAAAATTCAAATTTTGATTAAAAATTTAAAAATTCAAAATTTTATAAAAAATTTTCATAAAAAGATTTTAAAAATTATATTTTGACCGTTAAATTCATAAAGATTTTCCTTTTTTAGAACGTGCAATATTGGACACATTGAACTGCAATGGTAATGCAACAAATTCTGATTGAAATTGACCAAGAAAATTTTGATGCAGAATATTTGTTAAGTTTTCACTTTTAATAAAAAATTAAGTCACGCGGCAGCAAAACAAAAAAAATTCCACATTTTATTTACATAATTTTGTAAATTTATTTCTTATAATAAACTAATTATTCTCTTGAGCAAAGAACTGTCTATTAAATATTCAACTAGAAAATTATTTACAGAATGTCTTTACTCGTTTACTCATCAACAAATTTTCGAGAGCTTTCAATTGAAATGCGCGTGAAAAACTGATTCATTTATATTTTAGTTTTGCTTACCTTGTTTCTCTTTTTTTCTCTCTTCAAATAATCAAAATAAAACACTCGTTATCAGTAAAGTAATAAATCTTCAAATAACGTGACCAAAGATTACTCAAAAAGATTCTATCCACAAAGGCTTTTCGTCATCAATCCTTGGAAGTGTTTTTACAGAAATTCATAAAAGAAGTTTTGCAATACAAATGATTGATGAATGACTGAGACAGACGAAAAAATTTTACAATTCAATTCAATGCTCAAAATTTTTAAGTATTTTTGGCACGCGAAGAAATGACCAAAATTCTAAAATTATAAAAATATGGGATTGCAAAAAAAGATAATAGTACTTGATGATTCCAGATAATCCAAGAATAAACCACTCTATCTAGTGTTTAAGCAGATACTCAAGTATTTAACAGGATTTAAGCAGATTTGAAGAGTTTTTTCTAGTTCATTAAACTTTTTTAAACTTAAATTTAATGAATTATTTTTTAGTTCATTTATCATAAATTTTTTATCATTTCACTATAAGCTGAGCTGTCAATTATTGAAAGCCACCATATAATGGATTAGGTACTCAATGGAAAATTATTTTATTACCGTGTCTTTGGTTTACAATCTAATCTTAAAGTTAGCTGAAAAATTTAATATGAACGCCATTAAACTTCCTTTAATCTTACATCAGTTGCATTCCCATTAAGATTTGTTGTTTCTTCTTTTGCTGTTTCAACGTCATTTGGTGCTTCTATTGGAAGTTTATCCAATTCTTTTTTGCTTATTGCTTCTATAATTGCTGCTCCATAAGCATCACCAAGAATGTTAACACATGCTCTAATTCGGTTCCTATTTAAAAATTTCATAAGATTTATCAATTGAAATTATAAAAATTTAGAAATGAAATTTACAATAAATTTTTAAAACTTACACAATCCAATCTATAGCAATAATTAAACTGATATCTTCAGCAGGAATTCCAATTGAATCAAGAACCATTACAAGCGTTACTAAGCCAGCTTGAGGCACACCGGCTGTCCCAATTGAAGCGCATGTAGCAGTGATACTATAAATTGCGAATTTTATGAATGAATGAAACTGATATGATAAAAATTTTGTTGGTTTTTACCACACGGCAATAATTGATCCAATTGATAAGTCAATTTGTCGCAGTTGTGCTATGAAAATTGCGGCAACAGCCTCATAAAGAGCAGTGCCTGTGTAAAAGAAAAATTATATTTAAAAATTTGGAATTTATCAAATTTGTGTGCATTAACCATTCATATTAATTGTTGCTCCAAGTGGCAGCATAAATCGTGAAACTCTCACATCAATTTTTGCCTTTTCTTCAACACATTTCAATGATACTGGCAATGTAGCAAGTGAAGACGATGTACCAAGAGCTGTCAAAATTGCTGGTCCCATATGCGCAATAAATCTTAATGGATTTTTCTTTGTAAATGCAAAATATATTGCTGGTAAGAAAATGAAACCATGAACGAAAATTCCAAGTGATACTGTGGCTAAATAAAGTCCCAATTTAGCAAAAACATCAAGAATATCATCCATTTCTAAGAATTTCGCAAGAATCAAGAAAAAGACACCAATTGGAGTCAACCAAATTACAAATTGAATAATTTTCATCATAATTAATGTAAATTCAAGTGTGACATCGATTAAACCTTTGACTTTTTCTCGTACCAAACTCATTGTTATGCCAAAAATGATTGACACTGCCACCACACCAAGCATATTTGTTCCATCTACATAATGAGAGCTAATTATCCAATCATTAATGTCCGCATCAGGATTGTCTTCTGGTGGTGTTAAGGTCGTTTGATAAGTTTGTAGTGTCGCTTGAACAATATTCGGTGGAAAAATGTTTCTAAATAGTGACAATTTGAAAATTAAATTTTTATGTGTTCAACAAAGTGTAAAATTTTATTTTGCCTCTCTAAAACAGTGAGA
Organism: Polypedilum vanderplanki; assembly: GCA_018290095.1. NCBI lineage: Eukaryota > Metazoa > Arthropoda > Insecta > Diptera > Chironomidae > Polypedilum > Polypedilum vanderplanki. The sequence goes on along the minus strand of CM031379.1, from coordinate 24,791,878 downwards.
GTCACATTGCAGAAAATATATCTTTATTGTTTTATGATTGCTCACCTTATTAAATCAAGCAAAGTGTCAACAATCGTTGATGATTTTCTATTAGAAACAATTCCTTCTTCATTATCTTCTAGACCAGCTCCACCCGGTTTTATAGTTACCACAAGAACAATTCCAAGAATGACAGCAATGATAGTTGTTACAAGAATATAAACTATTGCTCTTAGACCTATTTTCTTGCTTAATAAAAAATCAAGTGGCGCAATCGCGCTAATAAGGGATGAAATAATCAAAGGCAAAATGAGAGCTCTGATCATACGAAGAAAGAGATCGCCCAAAAAATTGACATACATCACAGTCCTTGCTGAATATTTATCATGATTTACTCTTAAAATTATTCCAAGAACAATACTGAAAATCACAGCGAGAACAGTCAAAATTGTAAGCAAATGTGGTTTTATTGCTTTGTAAAATCTTGCGCGATTCATTTTCTTTCCGTTTAGCTTCTTTGATAACTGAAATAATACTAAATACTGAAGTGAGAAATTACCTTTAAAATAAAGTATTCATAGTCTTATCTCGATAATAAAAGAGTAATAGTAGAGAATATTATTTGGCGTTAATCTCTCTCTCACACTTTCCTTATCATGCTTATTATCATTATCAAGTTGGGTGTATGTGACAATTTTTTATTGTAATTGCAATGTTGATATTTTTTTATGACTTGTTATGAAAACATGTAGTTTTCAAATATCTATAAATATTTACTCTTCATTTTCTATGAGGTTTGGCATTCATTGAAATTTTCATAAAACCGTTGCTTAACGAATTTTCAAAATTTGAAATTCAAAAATATTTTATCTTGTTAAAGCTGTGTACCCTTGAATTGACACGTATTTTATTGTTTACAAAATTTTTCGGCAATTGTTTTTAGGAAAAATGAGTTTAATAAATATTCCATCGTCTTCTAGTGAGTTATGCTTTGATCAAAATGAGTTCTTTAAGGTAAGCAATTGAATCAACATGAATGTTTCATCTTTAAACGCTCAATTATCTAAAAATTACAAAAATTTAATTTTTAGACAAATTTTTCTGTGGACGATTTTTTGCACAACTATCGATATTCTGCAACTTTAGAGACATTTCGTGATGATTTAGGCGTATATTTAAAGATCCTTCGGTCATCAATGATCGAGCTCATCAATCAAGATTATGCCGATTTTGTAAATCTTTCTGCCAATTTCATAAACTTAGATAAATCAATTAATCAAATTAAAAATCCACTGGTGCATTTGAGAGAAGAAATAATGTCGACAAAAATGAGTTTACAAGACTGCAAAAACGATATCAATGAATGTCTCAATGAAAAACGCCGTTTTAGACAAATTCGTAAAAGTCTTGAAACACTGGAAGTTACAAGAAAATCTTTAGAAAAATTAACGAGGCTTTTAGATTCATTCGAAGAAGAAGAGAAAGATCGAATTTTCTTACTTGAAAGATCAGCAATGGAGCTTATTCAATTACAATTCAATATTAAATATTGTTCACATTTTTTAACACCAAGTGAAAAACAACAAATTGATGAGAAAGAACAAAAGTTGTTAAAAATTTTAAATGATTTCTTTCTATCTTCACTTGAAATCAATGATATGACATCAGATAAACTTGAAAGGTGCTTAAGAGTGTATTACATACTCGATCAATGTGCATTAGCTGAAGATGTATTTCGAAAAGAAACTCTCAATTGTATGCAGAACATCATCAGTGAACACAATTTATCAAACAATCCAAATAGTCTTGTTGGTGTCTATAATCAAATTTTAGATTTTGTATCTCAGAAAATGCAACGACTTTTAAATTTAACAAGAGGAAAAGCAGTGAAAGTGGAAGGATTCAATTTTCTTTTCAATAGTTTTTGGAGTGCAATAGAAATGAAGTTAGAGACAAATTTGACGTCCATATTTGCTCCCGGTATACCAGATGAATTTTTCAATCGTTTTAAATGCACAATGGAATTTCTTAGTCGTATTGAAGAAATAATTGATGATCCAGAATTGATTGAGAAATTTCATCAAAATGATCAGTATAAGAAATTTCAAAAAAGATGGAATTTACCAGTTTATTTTCAACTTAGAAGTCAAGAAATTTCAACGAATTTTGAGAAGCATTGTGAAATAAATTTCGAAACAATTTTCATTCAATCTTCTGAATCTAATGCAATACAGACAAAAGTGTTCCTTGAATTAATTACAAGTATTGGTCGTTGTTGGATTGATGGAATTTTCATTGATCAACTTTATGCAAATTTTCTTAAACTTACATTTCAACTTCTCGCGCGTGGAATTAGATGGACAAAAGATGTACTTCAACTCACATCAGTTGAGAATTTTGAAAATTCAAAAATCGAACTTCAAAGCTTTTATACAATTTTACATCATGATATAGGAATTTTACTTCTAAAATTACCACAAATTGAAGTTCTTTTAGCTCAGAAATTGAAAGAAAATTCTATGCTGAAAACAAAAATTGAAATGAAAAGCATAAAAAAGTGTTTCGATGCACCACAAACATCGCTTGAAGAATGCCAAAGAATTATAGAAAGTCAAATTGTGCAAAAATTAATGATCATGTGTCTCAAATCAATTAAAAATGTGCAAGACATTCCTCGACTTTTTAGAAAAACTAATCGTGAAATTCCATGCAAACATTTGCCATATGTGGATCAAATTCTTCAACCTATTGACGAGTTTACGCAAAAACATTCGAAAAATTATCAAAATGATGTCATTCGTAGAATTCTCAAAGAACTCTTTAGCAAGCTAACTATTCAGTATTACCAGTCAGTGAATGAAGTGCTAATATCCGTACAGCGTACTGAAGAATCATTGAGACGTTTGAAAAATGTGAAACGATCACAATCTGGAGCTAATATTGCAGAAGAAAAGCAATCAATGACAGATGACGATAAAATTCGATTACAATTGCAAATCGATGTCATGCAATATGCAAAATTTGTTGAAAGTCATGAACTGAAACGTGAAGAAATCGATAGTTTACTAGCAATTGTTAATTTAATTGGTGACATTACAAAAATGAAGCTTTCTGTTAATTAAAAATTTATTATCTAAAAGCATTTTTACATTCAATAAATTATTATTTTTCTTAAAAATCAATCATCCGCTTCTTCTCTCATCATTTGCTCAATTAATCTTTTTCTTTCTTGTTCCTGTCTTAGCTTCATTAGCACAAGACTTTCATAATCTTTATCTGTAACAGTAGCACCAGTTTTCTTATTTTTTGGTGCATCACCTATCCATTCTAATTTAAGTGGATTTGTTGCTATTCCTTTCTCATATTGAACAGCCATTTCTGCTGCATCTTGTTTTTGAAATTCAACTATTGCACTCCCTTTCTTCTTAGAAGAAAGTATTAAAGCTACGATGTCACCATATTTGTAGAGAAATTTCGTGAGATTTTCTGTATTGTAGCCACCATTCGATGGATCATCTTTATCAGCCTTCCATTTAATTTTAATTCGATGTTGTGATGAATCCCATGATGTTGAACTAGATTGTTGTGCTGCTGCTCTATCTCTCATAATTTGCTGACGAATCGCTTCATTTTCTTCTTCCACAATTTTCTTATTCTCTTTCATAATTCTTTCAAATTCCATTTTGAAAATTTCTTCAGGAGTTTTACTTGAGTAATCGGCAGTTTTTGCATTTTTCTCACGAGCTTCAAGATCTGCTTTGAGTTTCTGTCGTTTGCTATCGAGTTGTTTATTACGGAGTTCTGCTTCTTTCTTTGCTTTTTGAATTCTATCATAAGCACCTCTAGCAGAAACATCCATAAGAATCATGTAAGCATCCTGTAATTGATGAAACAGCTCAGCTGCTTTCGGATTATCTGGATTTTTGTCAGGATGACATGTTAAAGCTTTCTTTCTGTAGGCTTTTTTGATCTAAAAATTATGAATAATTAAAATATAGCTAATTTAAATAAAATTTGTAACTTACCTCATTTTCATTTGCTGTATGCTCAACTCCAATGAGTTGATAGAGATCTATTTCACTATATTTCTTAATGTCTACCGATTTTTCTGACATTTTTATTTGGAGCTAAAAATTTATTTTTGTTTTGTTTACGATTTAAAACGATCGGATTAAATGTTTAGGATTTTTCTCAAGATTAGATTTAAAATTAATCTTACCAATCAGATGTTTTTCTTGCTCTTTAGAAGGACAGGGATTGTTATGATAACAAAAAGGATATTTCTAGATTAAAAATGTAGAAAAGGACTTCTTCTAGAACTTTTTTTATATAAAAAAATTAATTGAAATTTAAATATTCTGATGAATTAAAAATAAAATTTTAATTAAAATTTGAATTTTTAAGAAAATTTAAGCAAAAACAAAAATTTAAAATTTTTACTCATGAAATTTATTGAATTTTTTATTTTTAAAAATTTTAAAAATTTAATAAAAAAAATTTAACAAAAAAAAATTTAATTTTATATAAAATTCCACAACAATATAAAAGAATTTTAAAGGACACATGTGATAAAAGAATCATAACAGTCGAACCCTGTTAATTTTCTCAAGAGAGAAAAAGCGAAGTACAAAACAAGAAAAAAGTTTTTCGCGAGAAAATTTTTCGCAAAAAATCTGAGTTAAGAAAAGTATTTTCAATAGTGCTTTTCTTCTCTGATAGCGTGTGTGTTGTCGCTCTTGATTTTCATTAATCAATAGTAATTCATAGTTCAAGAAGGTAAAAAATTACAAATTTATTTTATTCACAGTCAATGACACAAAAAAAATTTTTTTGTTCGCAAATTCTAGAAATAGAAATTTCAGAATCAGCAGAAAATTGGAGCACCACATAAAACTATCACACAATAAATTAACATAAAAGTGGGTCAGCGGAAATTTTTAATTTTAAAATGGAGTGCAATTTGATTTTGAGAGATGAAGAGAAGAACAAACAATATCAAAATTGGGAAAATAATGAAGAAATTCAGATTTTTCGCGAATACTTGCGAATACCGACAGTGCATCCAAACATTGATTACCGTAAGTTTGACATATATGACATATGAATGAAAGTAAATTCCCTTACACACTTGTCGTGAATGAATTCTATTAATAGTGACACCGAAAATGAGAGAAACAATCAAATCAAATCAACAACTTGTTGTCTCCGTCATTTTTCTATTTTTATTACACGCACAATTTAAAATCTTCTCATCTTTCTGTCAATATGACCTTCAACCTGAAAAATGATCTTTTAATCGCTTTGTTTATGTTGATCCTTTTTATTTACAGGCGATTGTGTTCGTTTTTTGTTTCGACTCGCTGATGAGATTGGCTTGAGTGCGAAAATCTTCTATCCCATAGAGAAAAGTAAGCCGGTTGTTGTGCTTACTATGCTTGGCACAAATCCAGAACTCAAGTCCATTATTTTAAATTCTCATATGGACGTTGTTCCGGTTTTTGAAGAATACTGGACTCACAAGCCATTTGATGCTGAAATGGATGAAGAAGGGAGAATTTTTGCTCGTGGTGCACAAGACATGAAGGTACAGATTATGTTGATTTTTAAAAATATATTCTGATAGCAACAATATCTTGAGCAGATCCTGGTAGTTTCACACGACCGTTAGGGCTTTTTTTTTAAAAAAAGCCCAGGGGTGTAAACTGTTTTCTTTCGAAATCGTTTGAATTCAAAAAGAATTGTTGATAAAAATTTTAAATATCAACACATAGCTAATTAGCTATGAATGCAAAAAGTAATGTAATTTAACTAAACCTAACATTACTTAACAGCAAAATCTATTAGTAATTAATAATTTTGATATTTTTACAAACATTTTTTTCGAAAATTTATTTCGAAACATTCAAAAATTCAGAAAAATTTCGAAAAGGGGTGTGAAAATTACGTTTGATTTTAAATTTTCAACCGTCAAAATCATCGAGTGAAACTACCAGGGAGCAGATAAGAGTTTAATTAGGCAATTTGCCAAACTTTCCTACATCCTAGACTTTCACTCGAACAAGAATCTCTTTGTCTTCTAAAATGACTAATTGTTCTTTGAAAAATGTTGAAATTTTAACAAACTTTTCATTTTTAATAGTGTTGTGGAATGCAATATTTATCAGCACTCAGATACTTCAAAAGAAAAAATATACAGTTCAAACGAACAATTCATGTTGTTTTTGTGCCAAATGAAGAACTAGGTGGTCAAGGTGGAATGGCTGATTTTGTTCATACAACAGAATTCCGAGCTCTTAATTGTGGATTTTCACTTGATGAAGGTATGAGTCAAATTTATTTATAATAAAAGAAAAAGAAACAAGAAAAGGCAATAATTTTAATAATGGGAAAGATTTTGAAAATTTATTTCATTTTACTTCCTTTAAAATTGTAAAATTTATTTATCTTTTCAGGAATTGCATCACCAACAGATACATTCAATGTTTTCTATGCAGAAAGATGTATATGGCACATAATCTTTACAATCAATGGGAATAATGGTCATGGCGCACTTTTACTAAAAGACACTGCACCAGAAAAGCTTCGTAAAATTTTAGACAGATTTTATGACTTTCGCGATACTCAAGTGAAAAAACTATTGGAAAATCCAGATTTGACAATTGGTGATGTTACAACTGTTAATATAACAATGATAAATGGCGGTGTACAATTGAACACAGTTCCACCAGAAATTCGTGTTATGACAGACATTCGTTTAGCTGTTGATGTTGATCATGAACAATTTGAAAATATGGTAAAAAGCTGGTGCATTGAAGCTGGCAATGTTGAATATGAATTTGATCTCAAAGATCCCTTCATTCCACCAACAAAACTTGATGAATCAAATATTTATTGGCATGCATTTAAATCAGCTGTTAGCGAAGCGTAAGTTTTTTTTTCTTATCTCAATTTCTGACCACAATTTACGAAATTTTTTATTCTATTTTAAACCATAGAAATATAAAAACCAAAGTTCAAGTTTTTCCTGGTGGAACTGATTCTCGATATTTGAGAAGCGTCGGAATTCCTGCAATCGGTTTCAGTCCAATGAATAATACTCCTGTTTTACTTCATGATCATGATGAGTTCCTTCAAGCCGATGTCTACCTCAGAGGAATTGAAATTTATAAGAAAATTATTAGCAAAGTTGCAAATTGCTAAACTTACTTAAACTTTTATCCAAAAATGGGCTTTAAACAGCTTAAGAATTAACAAAAATGAAAAATATTGTTATGAGGTTGTGTTCAAATTTTTTTGTGGTGTTATTAAAATACGCAGTACAATAAACCAAAATATTCTATTTTATCGCATATAAAATAGTGTTCTTTGTGCAACATTATAATTTTCAGATAAATAAAAATTAACGTCATAAAAGTAAAGACTAATGAGTGAATTTCTCTTTATAAAATATGATGACATTTGATAACAAAGAATTTTGTATGTACAGTACAGTAGTTTTATTGACGTTAATTTATTTAAATTTTTATTATGAATGTCTGTTATTGTTTTCTCTTTGTTTTTACTTTGGTTTTGCTATAATGAATTTTTAATACATTTTTATTGTTTTATATATTTTGACGCCATTTGAAATTTAATTTTTGAAAACTCGAAAATCACACAGAATTAAGATCTATATTAAAACATCAAAGTTATTCCTACTGCTTTTACTCAATAATTTTATTTTACCAAAATTTTACAAGCTTTAACAATTGAATGACAAATTTAAATTTTTTTATGATGACATACTAAACTAAAAAATATTACACAACAAGATTATCAATGTCATTATCATCGATCACACACGCCTATTATTTTATGCAAAATAAAAAATCAACACAGTAATGCACTTGCTTTCGTCATGTGTAAACACTTCCCAAAAATATGATGAAATAAAAAATAAACTTGTTTGCGAATATGCGTTGGAAGTAATTCATTTGATCAACAAAAATGAAGGTGAAAGTTGATTACAAAATTTGGATGCAAGTTGAGTCACTTGAGAAATGAAATCAATTTGACCTCACGTTATCACCACAATAAACATGCTTTTTTCTCTCTCCCTCCATAAATATACACACATTACAATTGATAATGACATTCACAATACTCGAGATTGTGTCGACACTTAAAAAAGAGCGATTGTTTTAAAGCTCAGATCGCATCAAGTCGTTGACGGATTCGCACGTAGTTAAATTAGTCTCTTGTTACAATTGTCAAAAATTTTTTGATAAAAAATTTATTAAGTGCAATGAGTGCCTACGAAAGTAATGAAGAAATTCAAATTTTTCGTGAATATCTGAGAATCCCAAGTGTTCATCCGAACATTGATTATGGTAAATATTATAGACCTAATATGTGAATGTTGTTCACTTGTTATCAGCAAGTACTTGAGTAAATTAATTTGTATCTTCTTCTAAAGATAATAAACGAAGAAAATAAAGATTAAAAAACTCAAATATTGGAATGGTTTAAAAATAATGTGATTCTTTGGTGATCAGTTTTAATTACTAACAATCAAAATTCAAATAATTTTTTTAAGTGTTTTGTGATAGTCAATCTATCGATAATAAGTGAACTTAAACATAAAAAAGAAAGTGATAAGATTGTGATCTTTACAGAACCATGTGTGGAATTTTTAAGACGACAAGCGAGTGATTTGGATTTAGAATTTCGTGTTGAATATCCAAAAACTGAGAAGAAACCAGTTGTAATTTTAACATGGATTGGAACTCAACCAGAATTGCCATCGATCATTCTTAATTCTCATATGGATGTTGTGCCAGTTTTTGAAGAATTTTGGACTCACAAGCCATTTGATGCTGATATTGATGAAAATGGAAAAATTTTTGCTCGTGGTTCGCAAGATATGAAATGTGTTGGCACTCAATATTTGGGTGCATTGAGATACTTCAAGAGAAATAATATTCAATTTAAAAGAACAATCCATGCAACATTTTTACCAGAAGAAGAAGTCGGTGGTGTTGAAGGAATGCGTGATTTTATTCATACTGATTCGTTTAAAAAATTAAATGCTGGCTTTTCACTTGATGAAGGTATTGCAAGTCCAACTGATACTTTTAATGTCTTTTATGCTGAACGATCAATTTGGCATATTCAATTTGAAATTCCTGGAAACCCAGGACATGGAAGTTTGCTATTGAAAAATACAGCTGGTGAAAAACTTGAGAAACTTTTGAATCGCTTTATTGAATTTCGTGATAGTCAAGTGAAACGTTTGGCAGAAAATCCTGATCTTCTTATTGGCGATGTTACAACTGTAAATGTTACACAAATTCATGGTGGTGTTCAATCGAATGTTATCCCTCCAGAATTTAAAATGGTAATCGATGCTCGGCTTGCACTTGATGTCAATCATGCTGAATTTGAAAATATGATCAAAAAATGGTGTGAAGAAGCTGGCGAAGGAATTAAATTTGATTATGAACAAAAACAACCAAAAGTTGAAGCTACAAAAACTGACAAAAGCAACCCTTATTTTACTGCATTTAAATCTGCTATTGATGAACTGTGAGTTAGAGGAAAAATCCAAAAATTTATCCTAAAAATTCTATAATTTTTTACAGTGGACTTGATATTAAACTTCAAGTCTTCCCTGGTGGAACTGATTCACGATATTTGAGAGGTGTTGGCATTCCTGCAATTGGTTTCAGTCCAATGAATAACACACCAGTTTTGCTTCATGATAATGACGAATTTCTTCGTGCTGATGTTTATTTGAAAGGAATTGAAATCTACAAGAAAATTATCAGCAATATTGCAAATTTGGATTAAAAAATTGTAAAAAAATGCATTTTATCTTTTGACTATCATTTTTGTGAAAATAAAATTTTATGAAACTTAAAGATGAAAAATTTCTTAGGATTAATTTTTAAATCTTAGATTTAAGAGAATTATCATAAAAGAGCTTTTCATATACAAAAAAAGTTATAATGATTAGTAAAAAGTTAAAATTTTAATCTTGAATTAAAATTTTTATCTTACTCTTTTTATTAACAAAACAGAACAATACTAAAACTGACATATTTACAAAATCGATTAAAAACTAACTTAATAAAATTACATGAAATTGACAAATTTAAATACTAAGAGATTTTTATTTGTCAATACAGTTATCAAATTAACAAAATACACAGGAATAATACCCAAATTTTATGAGTGTCACAACCTTAAACAAAACAAATTCTCTTCTCTCTCAGAAATCTTTTTTGCACTCTCACTCTCTCAATTTACTATTTGTTTATGTTTCATTTCAAATCAAAAAAGAAAAATAAATTTAATTTCGCTCTATAATAAAATGACTGAGAAATCAAAGACTGGTAACATTTGGGCACAACATTTGGATTACAATAAATTAAAATATCAATTATTTTTTATTTTCTTTTAGATGCTTGTGTTGAATTTCTGAAGAAACTTGCAGAAGAGTTGAAAGTTGAATTTAAAGTTTCTTGCCCGGCAAAAGATGATAGGCCGACAGTCATTTTATCAGTCATTGGAACTCAGCCAGAATTGCCAGCAATAATGTTAAATTCTCATATGGATGTTGTTCCTGTTTTTGAAGAGTTTTGGACACATAAACCATTTGATGCTGATATTGATGAAGAAGGGAAAATTTTTGCTCGTGGTGCACAAGATATGAAGTGTGTTGGAATGCAATATTTAGCTGCCATCAGAAGATTAAAAAGACATAATGTCACACTAAAAAGAACAATTCATGTGACATTTGTACCTGATGAGGAAATTTTTGGACCAGATGGAATGAAGGCTTTTGTAAATCACAACGATTTTCGTCAGTTGAATGTCGGTTTCTTACTTGATGAAGGAATTGCAAGTCCAACTAATGTTTTTAGTGTTTTTTATGGCGAGAGAACTTGCTGGCGTAAGTAAAATTTTAAATTTGTTTTAAAAATTTATTAAAAATGTCAATATTCAGAAATTCTCTTTAGAATTCATGGACAACCAGGTCATGGATCTCTTTTACTTGAAGACACAGCTGCTGAAAGTATGCATTTTTTATTGAACAAAATTTATGATTTTCGTAGAAGTCAAGAGAAAATGCTCGAAGATAATCCAATTCTTGAACTGGGTGATGTTACAACAATCAATGTCACACGAATCAATGGCGGAAAACAGAGAAATGTTTTGCCAGCTTTTATTGAATTAACTGTTGATATTCGTATGGCGTTGACTGTAAATTTGGATGATTTTGAAGCAATGATTAATCGATGGGCTAAAGAATGTGGAAAGAAAATTGAAATTGAATTTGTTACCAAAGAACCATTTTGTCCACCTACAAAAATTGATGACAGCAATGCTTATTGGACTGCATTCAAGAGTGCAGTAGATGAATTAAATTTGGAGATTAAACCGTTAGTTTTTCCTGCTGGAACTGACGCTGCTTATGTCAGAGCAGTTGGAATTCCTGCAATCGGTTTCAGTCCAATGAATAATACTCCTGTTTTACTTCATGACCACGATGAATTTCTTCATGCTGATGTGTATCTCAAAGGAATTGAAATTTATGAAAAAATTCTCGAAAAAGTTTGCAATTTTTAAATTATTCTTTTATTTATTGAAAAAATTCTTCATAACGATGGAAATTTTAACCAAAAAAGACAAAAACGATATTATTCTTGTATCATTATAACAAAAATCTTAATGTGAATAAAGCAAATTTATGAAGTTTTAAAATAAAATAATTACACCCTTTAAACCATTAAGCATAAATTAACATTTTAAAAATATTTTTTGGAATCGATTTTTAAAGAAAATTTAATTTTCTACAAAGTTAAAATCAAAAGTATTTCTTCAAAAGTTTTAATGATTTTTTTCTCTTAAGCTTCTTTTAGAATTTGCTTCTTTGCTCCTTTTAAATATGATTTCCAGTAAAAATTTCCGAAAAGAATCTTTAAATAGAAAGAAATAAAATAATTGCAGTTAAAATTTCAATCCAGTAAAGAGACTTTTATTTTATAAAATATTGAATTTTAAAAAAAGTGGAATGAATCGATCTAAAAAAACTTTTCGATCGATTAGAAATTTTCCTTTCCACCTTCTGTTAAATCCTTTACAAAACTCATTCTTTATTATAATTTTAATAGATTACATACCAGATAAGAAACAGCATAGAAAAGAGCACAAATTTTCAATCCAATCGGATATTGGCAACCGTTTAACATATTTGAAGCCGCAATGTAAAAAGCAATCAAAAATTGAATCTAAAAAGGAAAGAAATTTCAAAACAAAATTGCTTTAAATTTGTAAATTTTCATAAATTTTTCATAGGGTTGGGAAAAAAGCGTGTATGTTGAAAAATGAGAGCATATTTCTTCTTCTTATACATAAATTTCCCAACCTTAATTTCTTAATTAATTCTAATAAATGTCATAATTTTACTTAAAACTTACAATTTGAATTTTCGTCAAATGTTTTTTCCATGTTAAATATTTAGCCATATGTGGTCCAACAGCAGCAAGTCCATAATAAGAATACATTACAATATGCACAAAAGAATTCAATTTCAATGCACTGATAACTGTTTTATTAAAAAATAAATATTAAATAATTCATCAAACAACTTTTCATCAAAATCACTCACCAGATCCAGAAGGCGTCCATTTCATGACAACCCATGACAAAACAAAAACAGATGAGTGATGATACACGTGGAGGAAGGAGAGTTGAGTGTTCTTTTTACGCAATATGAAAAACATCGTGTCACAAAATTCAACAATTTTGCTAATGTAATATAGCCAATTATTATCGATGAGAATCAATTCCATTGGATGGTAACTAACTCGATACGGTTCGCATACAAAGTTGTAGTTAAGAATATAAGAATATTTTATTGCTGTTATGAAAATCTTGAGATTTAGCAAAGCTAATGAGAGATTATAAAATACCATGATCTTGTTGAGTTTGAATGGTTTTTGACTGAAAATTTTGAAAGAAAATTTTAAATTTTTTTAAAAATTTTGTAATTTAATAATTTATATGGCAAAATCAGACAAAAAACATCATTTGCTATTCCTTGTTGATTTTAAAGTGTTTTATTTCAACGTGAGTTAAAATTTCAATAATTCATTTTAGTTTCTTTAGAAATTTACTTTTTAAAGTTTATCAAAATTTTAAAATAACGGTTCTTTTTAATTTAAAATAATTTAAAATTTTAGAATTTTTACGTTAAAATAAATAAAAATTTTCTATGCAGCAAATCTTTTAAAATAAGCATGAATATAAAATGTATCATTTAAAACAAAATCTTTACCTCTAGCTGTCATTTAAGATAAAGTAAAATTAAAATGAAAATCAATATAAAACAACTGACAACTTACTTTTCCATAAACTTCAATAGACACCATATTCCAATAAAATATCCCGAAACAACCCACAAAACAGTAAATGGATTCTCAATCAATGGTAAAGACTTTGTTCGTGGATCAGAATATTGATCCAACCATTGATAAGTTTCGTTAATTTTCACAACTAAACTTCCGATCATTTCAACTGTCAAAACTTAAATGTTCGAAATATTTATTGATTGACTTTAATTGAAAAACGTTATGAGACAGCGTTTTCATATTATATAAAAGATGCATAATATTATAAGATTCATTGAACGGGAACATTATAGATTTCTTTATAATTTCTTCTTCTGTTTTTGTCTTATATCGTGTCATTATTGATTTAGTTTCCATAGAAATGAGTTAAAATTTTTAGTGTTTCATTTTTAAAAAAATATTTAAAATGTTCAATTAAAACTTTATTTTCAGGTAATTCGTTTAAAATTGTTTGATAAAAAAGTATTTTTAAGTACAAAATTGTTTTTATTAAATGAACCAATTAAATTTTATTTCATTATCAAAATGAAAGTTTAAGCTTTTTGTCTTATCAAATGCTTAAAATATTCAAATATAAAGTGAAACGATTTTTGATAAGTTAAAGTGTTTAATAAATTTTATTTTGAAGTATTATAGATAACACAATAATAGGCAGCAACAGGTGTATTTTTTTCAAACAAGAAAAATATAAAATAGATTACAAGACTCTTGGCACGCTTTGAAAAATTTGCTATTGATTATGAAATTATTCACAATTTGAGTTTTTAAATGTTTCCAAATAAATCGAAGAAATGCAAACAAATCTTTTTATGCAATTTCAAATTAAAAAATTTAATTTTTATTACTTTGATTGTTTAAAAACTTTTTCTTGAAATATTTTGCAAGTGGTGGAATAAAAAGTTCAGAATTAATTTCCTCAGTTGAATTTTGAACATAAATTTTCTCCATTGTTTGTAGTTTTAACTTGTAAAGAATAAAACTAACCAGATAGCCAATGATAAAAGTTATTAAGAAGCCAATTATAACACCATACATGTAAGAAATTCTGTAAAGATAAAAATATGTTTCTTCATCCTCACCATTATTAACAGGAATAGTCTTCAAACTTTCAAATTTACTACAATCTTCAATAGAAAAGTCTAAAAGCGGAGGTGGTGGTCTCGGTCTTCCAAATTGACTCCACATTGCTATTCCCATTCCAATAATATGACCAGTAATAACTCCCCATTGATTTGCTATTTTTGTACACATTCCAAGTGTAAAAATTGCTAATAAAGGACCACCAACAACTCCAAAAATTATAAGACTCGCTTGCAATACACCGCCAAGGTTTTGAACCAGAAAAGCAACTCCAATGCAAACTAATCCGTAGAAAGCTGATAAAATTTTTGAAGTGAGGGCAGAATCACTGTCTGAGTTTACATAGGGCTTCTTCATGATTATTAAATAAGCGTTTTTGAAATAATCTTCAAGTGTTATCGCAGATAAGGAATTAAGAGCAGTTGAAACTGTTGATAAACTTGCAGAAAAGATGCCGGCAACAAAAAGACCTGCCACACCAGGAAAATCATTTAATACATCTATAACATATATTGGCATATTTTGATCTCTGAAAGTAATTCTCTTTGCAAGTAATGGATCACATGTGTGATAATACCAATAAATTACTAAACCAGAAAATGATGTTATAAGACTTAAAGATGTAAGTATTGGCCATTGCCACCATAAACTTAACTGTGCATCTTTTAATGTCTTTACAGATAACAAACGTTGAACTTGAGCTTGACTTACTGCATATAATGACAAATAAGTTCCCATTCCACCAATTATCAATGTGAACCAAGTGTGTCGAATTGTTGGATCTGGATTAAAACTAAAAAGTCATTTTTAGCTACAGTTTTTTTAAGGTTTTAATTTTTTTTAAAAAACTCACTTCCATAGCTCAAGTCTTTCACCTTCATTTGCTATTCTAAAGATTTCACTAAATCCACCAGCATAAATTAAACCACTTATTATCACAGTTAAAACAGCAGCAAACATCAAAATTGATTGAAAAGCATCAGTAAGTAAAACAGCTTTTATTCCGCCAATAACCGAATAAAAAGCACAAACTATTCCAATTAAAACGATTGCAATCGACATTGGAATTCCTGTAATTGTTTCAAGTGCAAGTGATGGAGCAAATAGAACAATACCCATATAGAGAATCATCTGAATTGAATATGAAATTGAAGCAACAAGACGTGTTAATAAACCAAAGCGTTTCTCTAAATACTAAAGAGAATAAATTTAAATATTTTTATTTTAATCATGAAATTCTGTTCTTACCTCATATGCACTTGTTACTCGCATGTTATAAAAAACAGGTAAATAAAGATAGGCACAGATTGGAGTTGCAAAACCATATGCTAAATTAATCACAATAAATTGCGTTCCATATTGATAATTTTCATTGGAAACGCCTAAAATTGTTATTGCTGACATAAAACTTGCCATAAGAGAAAATGCTACAGGCCTATGAATAATAAATCAAATTTAAAGATCAAAATTTAAAATTTAGCTCTAGTTTAGATATTTTTATGAGTGCTCGAAAACAAATTTAAAACTATAATTCGAAAATAAATTTTGAGAATATTAGTTTTAAAAAAAATTAAAAAATTTACCAAATTGGCATTGAACGATTTGCCAGCAAATATTCTTCCTTTGTTTTCTGTCGACCACCTGAAAATCTTGCATATCTGTTGATAGAAAAATGAAATTCTTACAAAATATTTTAAAGAACGAATTGGTTTATACAAACATACATTCCGATAGCTGCCGATATAATGAGCGCAATTATAAAAACCACATAGTCCCAAATAACGAACGCCATTTGAACAATTTTTTTGATTCTTAGAACAAATTTCTACTGTAGAAATTCTACACAATGAACTTGCCAGAAAAAATGAACCTTTCTTTTATACTATTTATTATCTACAAACAGATAAGCAAATTAAGATAAGATGTCAATTCATTTTTGTACTTGTAGATTTGAATTACCACAATTAAAAATTTATAAAAAAGTTATGAAATTAAATTTTTAAGATGCAAATTATCCTAAATTATTTTATTAATTTTAAATTTTAATTCAAGAAATGTTTTTATTAAAATATTTTACTTAATATTAAAGCAAAAGAAGTTTTATAAAATCAATACACAACGAAATACTTTTGGCTTTGTTTAATATTTACAAATTATCGACAACTTCATTTTCACTACATAAAGCTTCAAATTTATTATTCACTCCTGTAGTACATTTTGATGCAATTTCACCGCTTTCATAAACTTTTTCGCCAATCATGTTTGTCAAAGAATAATCACAAACTAAAATGCTTGTTTTCCATTCAGAATCAGAAAATTGAACAACAGCACAGCCAAATTCATTTGCTCTATCATTAACAAGTTGCGTCATGTGACCTAAGAATTTTTTTTTTTTGAAAATTTAAATTTTTTGAATAAACCAAAATTTTCTTACCAATAATTTTTTCAGTTTGTTGATAGCTGTCAATATCGGATTGACTTGCATCTTTTAATTCACCATACCAATCATTAATAGAATTATTAAGAAACACAGTTAAATCAGGATAATCAAGATTTGCTTGAGTCATTGCAATATTTTGTCCCACATATTTAAATTTTTCAGTATTTCTGCATTCATCATGTTGAAACAAACAAGTACGAGCATTGAGTTCAGCAAATAATGCAAGTTGTTTATTCCAGATCTTTAAAAATAAAATTTCACCGTGGAGTTTTATGATTTTTCGATTTTTTAGCTCACCATTGAAGTCATTCTAGCAGCTGTTTTAAATCTAACTTCTACACCACTCGCAATTCTATTTCTTAGTCTATTATGTTCATTTAAAATTGTTTCAATATTTTCCTGAGTTAATTCAACAATTTTTGCATCACTCGTACACGATTTACCAAAATCACCATTATTTCCACATGCAATGTGTTTTCCAATTGGACAAAAAATATTACAATAATCAACTTCACTTGTGACTAACAAGAACAAACTTAAAAGTTGAAAACTTCTAAAAATATTTTTAAATTTCATTTCTTATTGCTGCAAATAGAAATTTTAAACTGAAATAATCAATTGATAATTGTAAAGCTTAAATAGTTGTTCAATACTTATTAATATTTATCAATGCATTGTTTCATAATATTTTGTGTGATTGCAAACTTTATTTTTAAATCACGAAAACAACTTTGTGAAAATAGAGAAAAACATGGTAATAAGCTATTTATGAATAAACATTTTCGGCTTTTCTGTGATATTTTTAATTGCAAGTTTATTTATTTTTCAAAACATTTTGTGTTAAAATTTCTACAAGCTTTTTTCACACTACAAAAAATTCACTGTGAGCAAGAAAGAATTTTTTAAAACCCTTGAACCAAATTTTTCTATGCTCAACTTTTTGGCCATATGGCAGTCCAAAGAAAAAGACTTTATGAAAAATTTATTGGAAAATAAATTCATTTGGATCATATTCTTCGCTTTCACTACAAAGTGCTGGATATTGTGGATTTGTTCCTGTTTTGCATTCTGATCCTGGTTTGCCTGATTTATAGATCTTTTGTGTCAACAAGCTTGATCTTGAATAGTTGCATGTAAGTTGAACAGCTTTGAATTCAACTCCGTTTTTCACATACTTATACTTGACAGCAGCACAACCAAGATTATCTGTGAGAGCACTGACAACCTAAGAAGAAAATTTAAAATTTGTATTTGAAAAAAATCATTTTAAAAACTTACTTGTGTGAAATGACCAATAACACGAGTTGCTGTGCCACCTTGAAAATTATCAATATCGCTTTGTGTTGCATTTTCAACTTCAGCATACCATCCATTAATTGAGTCTTCAAGAGCCCAATTGTCTTCTGGATAGTCATCACTCTTGCCACGTCTAGCCAAATTTTGACCAGAGAATTTATAGTCATCTGTGTTTCTGCATTTGTCATGTTCAAAATCACAGTTGAAAGCATTGACAGTTGCAATGTAAGTTAATTCATCATTCCATCTAAAGACATTTAATTATAAAAGAAAATTCAATCAAATTTTTAAAACTTTCTCACTTCATTGTTGCCATGTTTGCAGCTGGTTTAAATCCAGGTTGTTGACCAGAAGCAATTTTATTACGAAGTTTATTATGTGTGTCCAAAATTAATTGCTTTTGAGCATCAGTCAACTGAATGTAGCCTGTACATCTCTTATTAGCTTCACCATTAAATCCACAAGCAACATGTTTGTAAACGGGATTTGGTGGAATTGTACAAACTTTTGGATCACAATAGTCAGTTGCTGAAGCGAATGCAGCAAAAACTAAAACAATCAAAACTACAAATGAATTCATTTTTTGAAATTTCCACTTTTCTTGACCTAATTATTTGAAGCCAATTGGAAAACTGTTAAATTTCGATCAAAATGAATCAACTTTTATAGTGATAAATTGCATTGATTATGCAATTGATAACAATAGAATTATAGATGATTTCAATCAACATCGAATTCGCATGATTTGGGTTAATTGCTATAGAGCAAGATGCCACTTAATTTTTTTCTAAAGATTTTCCTTGATTGATAATAAAGAGTTTGTAAAATATGAGTAAATCCTATAAATAACTGATTGAAATGTAAAAAACTTTTTTGATATGCAATTATTTTTTGATCAATTTTGATTCTCATCTTTAAATTATTTGAATAAAAGCATTAAGTCTCACGTGAGTTAAACTTTTCTCACAATTAAATTCTTTAATTGCTGTTTTCTTTTTGTTTTTTTTTTACATTTGTAGACAAACATTGCAAAACTTTTATGATAATTGGAGCCAATTGAAGTGTTACACACTATTTTTCATGTAATTTGAAATTTTCTGTAAAATATAGATCAAAATATAGTAAAATGTATAGAAAATGCATTAAAATTTGCTTTTAAATCATGCAAAATATTTCTTTATTATTCATAGTGCTTTAAAAATTTAATAAACTATTTAAATGATAACAATAATGTGCAAAGATTTAAAATATTTTGGATTTTGACATTATGCACATATAACTATGATAAACCCTAAAAATCGTTATAAAATTCATTTTAATTTCACATACCAATAATTTTGAGTATAAAAAGAAGAAAAAAAGACCTTCAAAAATTTTATATGAGTTCTACAATGAAATAATTAGAAGTAATTAAAAACTTCAGGTTTAAATAATAAAGAGAAAAATGAACTCACAAGACCTCATTGAAGGTCATTTTTAGTCAATTTCTAAAGTTCTAAAACTTCCAATTGATTCTTCGAGATCACGACATGCAGCTGCTTTCTTCATATCAACTTCTATGTCATTAGTTTCAGTAATTTTATCATATTTATCCTCAACAATCTTTAAAAATTCTTCAATAACTTCACTTTCATTTTCTGTTCCACCAAGAATTTCAGTCAAACAACTTTTATCAATATGCTGAGCAAGTTCTTCATGGTCTTTAATTAAAAGCAAGCGATTACGTTGTTTTTCAGTCATGACTGTCTTAGCAGCATTTAACATAGCATTTGCTGCTGCTGGTAATCCAACCAAGATGTATTTTTTATAACGACCAGCACACTTGTTTGCACTTGCAGCAAACTCAGCAGAATCACGAACTGAGAATGACATGAGATTTTTCAATGGACAATTGTAATAATTCATAATGAATGTGCAACCAAGAAGTTGATTATCTTCATCTGCCATATAAGCAGCAACAGTATTATAGACAAAATTAAAACCATCAACCACGCTGAATTTATCAGGAGTAAAACGTTCAAAATTGACGACAAAAATTAAACTTCCATCATCAGCTCGTTTTCTAAGCATATAAGAAGCTCCAGTCTTAGCAATTGTTCTAATTGTTTCTATTCGTTGAGGAGAAGTTGTTTCAAACCATTCTGGTCGATGAGCACGGAATAAATGATGAGCTTCGAAAATTTTAAAAACGTCATCCATTGAATATTTTTTAGTTCTTAAGAAATGCAAGAGATAAGCATCATCTGGATGGAAATAAAGAAATAGAATTAAGCCATAAAAATTCAATATTTTGCTCACCTTTTCTGCATTTAATAATAAATGGATGCTTATCCAGCCATTCACGAAATTGAGTTAAAGCTTGCTGCTTTCTTGTTTCATCTTCACGAATTTCATCTCGATTTTTTTGCAATAAACTTTTAACATCCATGATGAATCACAAATTTTTAACTTTTTTCTTAAGAAGATTTTTTTGACCACTCTGTTCAACGCCTCGGTAACTTCTGTCAAACTTAAAATGAGAACAGAGTAACGAAAAGATTTAGCTGCTACATATTTATTGTGTCGATCTTGTCTTTTCGTGCATCACGCAAGAGTTTCATCAAAAAAGAAGAAGATATTATAAATATGTGAAAAATTGTGGAAGTAATAAGTAATGTGCTGTGGAAAAATGTTTTGTCTGCACCTTATTTGGTGTTTTTTGTCACTGTAAGTTCAAATGGTAAATTGGTCAGAAAAAAAAGTGTTTCTCATGATTGTAGCCATTGACGAAAATTATTTGCATTTGTGAGAAATCATATGAAAGTGAACCATTACGCATTAGATAAAGTCTGTTGTCGTCATTTGATGACTTGTAGTTTTCTTACTTTTTTATTGACCTACATCAACGTTTTTATTGTTCTTTATGAGATAGAATAATTAGATGATGTTATTTTTGTTGATTAATTAAGATGGAAAATTTTAGTTTGCCTTAAAAAAATAAAATTCTTTTTTGAAGTCTGATGAAATTCTTTTTAAAAATTTTGAATAAAATTAAGAAGAATTTTAGGAAGCAAGTATCAAGTGTTAAAAGTGTTATTGATTTGAGTCAAACAAAATCAAGATCAAAAAATTCATAAATATTTGTATTTAATAAATTATTAAAACAAGAAGAGACAAATTATTAATTAAATTGTTATTTCAAAGACTAGAAGAAGAGTTTAATTATGTATTCAAATTTTGAAGAAATTCTTTTAATATACTTTAATAAATTAAGATATTCATAATAAAAAGTATTTTAATTATTGATTAAATTTAGACTTTACGCAAATGTGTCTTATTTTAACAAAATTTATGTTTTATGATTTCAAAAGCTCATTACTTCGTGGTTCATTTCAGTTTATATTTTGAAACTTTTAACAGAAACATTCAATAATATTTGACTTCATCCTATTTATTTCAAGCTTCTTTCAAAATTTTTAATAACGGCAAACTATGAATTTTAGTCACATTTCATTCAAAACAAAACAAACTCAATGCATCATTATTGAAAATGTATACCTGCCACTTAAATATTTTTGTGCTTCTCAATAATGACATTTGATGGCTTTTTAATTTTCTATTCACAAAATTAGTTTTTTTTTATTAGAATTCAAAAAACAGACTTAAATTATCTACAAATTGTATACAATCATTAATCAAGCACTTCCTTTAATTTTTTATCTACCACTTGATGTATCCATTCGAAATGTCTTTATGCATATCTAAAATTGATTGATATACATGATGATCTTCAATTGCATCCCCATACTTTTTTCTTAATTTCTCTGGTGATTTGTCATGAATCAATAAACTATACCAACCAGCATTGCGAGCTCCAAAATAGTCAGTGACTGGAGTGTCACCAATATGCAAACACTCATGTGGCTTAAGATCTTTTATTTCACTCATTCTCATGGCCTTTTGGAAAATTTCTTTATCGGGCTTCTCAAAACCAGCTTGATATGAACTCAAGATGAAATCAAAATATTGATGCAGTTTCATATTTCGTAACAAAATATCAAGACGAGAATCAAAGTTAGAAATCACTCCAAGTTTAAAATTTTGATCAAACTGTTTCTGCATTTTCAAATAATTAAGAAAATCAACAGTGCCAAATGTAAGAACCCAACAACTTGATGTCTTGTACAAGTCAATCAAATAATTTGTCATGTTGTTAATTTTCTCGTCAGACAATGAATATGCGTCAAATGTTCCTGGAAAAAAAGTAAAAGTTAGATAAGATGACAATAAAATAATTTGCGTAAAATTATTGCACTTTAACTGATTAGTATAATCGCTATCATTATGTTGATAATAAGCTAGAATTGAGCTTTGATAATTTGGAAACAACAACAATTTCTGTTTTGTTTTCTCTATGAGAACTTTTGATTTTTGTATCAAAGTTTTTTTTTAGAAATTCAAGTTATTTCACTTTAACTTATCGATAGCTATTGATAGTTAATAATTTAGATAGTTAAATTGCTGTTATAGAGTAGCACAAAAATAAAGAACTCGAAAATTTTTATCTATCGATCGCACGTTTTACGGTTTGTGTCTGATAATTCTCGCCATGTGATAAGCGAGTAAGCATGAAATAGAATTGAAGCATCGTTCAAAGGTGACAGAAATTTTTTTACTTACCTTTTATCAACATTCGCCACCATTCTTTTTCACTAATTTTTGTTTTTAATCCAAAATTTGGATGTATGCGGTTCATTCGTTGCCTAAAAATAAAATTTAGAATGAAGTGTTCAAGGTTGGTTCTTTGTTCTTTTTTTATAAATAAATTTAAGAGTTCGTAAAGAATAAAAAATTTGAATCTTAAATGAATTAAAAAATCTTTCATTTTGTTCTTCAATTTATATAATTATTTACCAGTTTGCCCTGAAATTTGCAACTAAATCATGATTATCATCATGTGTAACACCAAAAAGCGATCCGATTTCACCTATATAATAATAAATAAAAAATGTACTTGTACAATTTCGACCTTGAGCATGAATATTTATTTTAATACCGTATTGTTTTCCTGGAGCAGTTCTAAATTTTATTAAAGTGTCGGTGACATCGAAAGTAATAAGACGAAATCGTGATAAGCTGCTCATTTCAAACAAAAATAAATTTTCAAAGAATCAACCAAACGAGAAACACTAAGAACAAAAATTTAGCTCTTGATACGAAACCAGTTAAGACACAACTGACGCTCCAACTCAACTCTCTCTGTTTTGGGTGAATGAGAATAATAATAATATTTTTTTGTCTATGAACTGCTGAGAATAACGATGCTTGATTGTATACACAACAGAAAATATTTCCATGTATGTTTTTTGTTCATGGCAAGTAAAGCGGACACCGATAAGACACAAAAATATTTCCGATGTGTGTCAATTTTTTTGGAGAGACGCTCTCTCACGTGTAGTTATTCTCTCTTGTTTTAAAATATTTTTCATTGTCATTTCTCGCGTGGAGTCCAAAAGTTAACAGAAATGAAAATTGTGAGAGAATGCAAATGTGAATAGCAATAAATTATAGTTTTGCAATGCATGCACGATTTATGCAATTTGCAGTGACGATACGATTTTGAAAGTTAATAAATTTAAGAAGAAGATAATTGTATGAAGCCTATGAAATTGAATGAATGCATGAAGGTCAGTTAATGAAAATATTTTTAAAATCATCTTCTGAAAACAAGCTTGATTATTTTGTACGACCAATTTAAATAAAAACAAAATTTAACTGAGTTTAAAAACTTTTATTTTGTTTCTTAAAAGAAATGTAATAAAATTATAGTTCTCATAGGTCAACATTAGAAATTTTATTATGTTCTATAATCCACTCGCCAACCATTTTTCCACATTCTTTACCACTTTTAAGCACAAATGCATGTTCATAACCACGAGTACAAAGTTCAGCATCAATATCAGGAAATCTTTCAATAAGATCATAATAAAATCGTTTTCTTACCCAAGAATCTTTTGTTCCATAATATAATTTGATCCTATGCATGTTCTTTCTAAATGTCTCTTCATCTAATTCTGTTATTTTGTCCATTTCATCTGAAGCCATAAAAAGAACTTTTTCAACAACTGTTGATTTTGTATGCTCAAAGCAATGCTCAATAAACTCTTCAGGCATATCACGACAATACCATTTTACTAATTTCTGCTTTACATTATAAGGTAAGCTATTAAAAAACCACACAAAAAAATGAAGAATAAAGAAAAATCGACGAATAGCAACAAACATTTTCCCACTTTTGCTTTGAGCAATTTTCTCAACAGTTGGAAACATTAAATAACATCTTTGAACTTTTTCATCAAATATTTTTGACTTTTTCAGTAGGTCTATTATAATCCAGCTTCCAACACTATGTCCAATAACATGAATTTTCTTAATTAGTTTTGGAATGCGTTCAATGAGATCGATTTTGTGCTGAACTTGACCATTTAAATCATACAAATGTTTGTTATCTTTTAGCTCTGGTATTTTCATATTGAGCTCATTTGGTGGTTCATGATGTCCAGCATGACCTATTACCCAAATAACTACTTTCCTTTCTAATTTTTCATAAAGTGAAGTGCAAAAAGTTGTATAGAAACCTGGCAATCCAGGATTACCTATAAAATAAAATTATTATCAGTATAAACAATGTTGATAATTAAAGTCAAAGTTCACCTGTGATGACTAAAACAAGCTCTTCAATATTGCTATTAAATTTTTCATTAGGTGAATGACCCCAACTATAAATACGAGTAGGAACTGAATTAATTTCAATGAAATTGTCTTGCATTTTAAAGCATTTTAATTAAAAGTTAAATTTAAAATATTTTTTTTTCGCAATCACAATCAGCTGTTTTTATTAAACTGTTTTTAGGATGAACTCTGTTATGAATCGTAAGAGAAATTTCAAAATTGAAGAATTTTCCCTAACTCAAAATTTATAAACAATTTTAAGAGGGAAATTTTTAAATTGTATTTATTTAATATTATTGATAAGATATAAATTATCAAATGTGCTTTAATCGTTTTATAAGTTGACAATCTATCTTAAAATATTGAAGTTTTAAAGTGTTATTACAAGATTAAACAATAAAGTGCAAAAAAACTTATAGTGATAGAATTTTAAACTAAAAAAAGACAATTAAAATGCCAATTAAAACACAAGAACTTGTTGAAGCAATTCAAGTTGTAGCAAATGATCATAACATTCGAGTTACTGTGAAATCAAGTTTTAAAGCTTCAGCAGTCGTTGGAGCAAGCACTTTTGTGGGAGCAATTGTAAGAAAATCAGATTATGGTGAAATTCTCTTTGTGATTAAAATTAAACTCTTTATTCACAGTTTCTCGGTCCATTGGGAATTCCAATCGGTGCAACAGCTGGTGGTTTATATGCATATTGTAAAGCAGGTATGAGTTGACTTTGATTTTGAACATTGAACTTGATTAATCACACATTCATTTTCAGAAAATTTTAAACCCCTGGCTGTAGTTATTCGTGATGAAATGACTGATGAACAACGTGAACGACTTTGTGAACATGTAGTTGAGGCTTTTAGAGAATTTAGATCAGAGGATGTAGTTGAATTAGCAGTTTTGTTACCGATGCTTCTAAATCCAACTCATCAATTTCAAACCATTGCTCTCAAAAAGATTGTCGATTTCGTTACAAACGAAATGAGAATGCATATCATAGACTAAATGAATATATATTATATATTTAGGTTTGTATTAAGGCTTTTGAGTAATAAAATTGTATGAAATAAAAGAATTTTGTATGATATGATTAAAGATATCAATAGCTTTTTTATGGTTTCAGCATTATTAAATTATTACTGTTCTAACTCGTAAACTCACAGAGTTATGGTAACTAAATTAGTTGTCGTTAAATTATTATATCAATTTTATTTTCTTCCAAGAAACTTTTTGATTTAATATTCACTCGTACATTATTAGTGCCCATTGAGTTTTTAACACAATTTTGCAAAGAAAACTATTAGAGTAATGATGAATGAGTGTGTAAAGCTCAACTCAAAAGCTTTAAATCATCAAAAAATATTCTATAACCCATTAAAAAAGAGTCGATTTGTGAAAAAGCCTTAGGTAAGTTGCGATAAAGAAAAATTTGGCCAACACTGTTTTATATTTCAATTGGTGAATTTTTTTTTTCATTTTGACCCGTATCTTTTACAAGCATAATATTGACTTTTTCAATCATTTCATTGCAAACTTTTACATCACACCTGCTATTTTTCTCAAACATCAATATCGATACGAGAATAAACCGCAACAATTCGAAAAGCCAGCTTTTTGACACTATTCTCCATTCAGCCTCACATCCTGCTCATAGACTAATGTTCTCACGTTTCAATGTCTTCAATCACTTGAGAAAAAAACAGAATGAGGAAGTATGTTTGTCTATACTATTAAAATAAAATTGAATGAGGAAAATCGATCCTTTTTTCGTGTGTATGTGTTGATATTCTCGCCTTTTTATTAAATTTTTTTCTTCCTATATGGTAGTAACATTACACAAAATGGATAAAACCAATAAATGTTAAGTGACCGTAAGAAAGGAACGCGAAGGATAGATTTTTTTATGCATAAGAATTTCTTTTGTTTGCTTAGAAGAGGAAAACTATTGTCTTTAGGAATGGATCTGAATAAGAGTACAATAATGCTTTGTCAACATAATAGTGTCACGGTTGAAAATCAATAAGAGGTAGAAAGAAATGAAGATCAGATGAAAAAAGCTTGTAATTGAGGGCAACTTTAATAGAAAAGTAAATTGAATTTTTATTGCAAATAAAATAAAGAAAAATCTAATAGGGTAAAGAACCTAATTTGGACAGTCTATTTTGGACACTTTTGTTTACATTTTAAAGTATTTAATTAATCTCTTCTAATATGAATCGTAATAAATGATGCTTATTAGACTCGTTTTGTTCACTGAATACACTGTATATGTTAATTTACGATCACTCAACATTTTTAATGAATAATGAAATTTCTTCATTTTAGAATGAAAATTTTTGTTGATTTTCCGCCACTTTTTCCTTTTCTATTTTATTGATTAATCTTTTAATAGTTACTTTGCACTCAAACTTGACATTTCACAAGCACTAAAACGTTTTATAACTCACTATGAAATTAAAGAGCTAAATTACTTTATTAAGTTTAAAATCGATTTCAATTTTCGACCTATTTTTGGACACTTATTTTTTCTATAGAAAATAATAAATATGGAACAAAACAAAATTTTCGAATTGATAATTTTAATGAATTCAGCTGATTTGGCTGCTTAAAATGTATTTTAGAGCAATAAAGAAGTTAATTGAGTGATTTATCATCAAAAGTAAGTATAAAAGGAGTAAAAATCGATATTAAAAGTGTCCAAAATAGGTTTCTGTCCCAAATTAGGTTTGATTTTATTTTGTTAATAATTCAATAATTAAAGACTTCTAGCTCTCAGTTATGAGTTTAAATAATAAAGTAAAGCTCTAACTTTATGTACAAAATATAATCATTGAGTTAATTGATGTTTTAAAAGAGATTTCAAACATTTTCTATTGAGACCTAACAAAAGTGTCCCAAAATTAGGTTCTTTACCCTATTTACTTTTTAAAGTAAAAAGCATTTTATTTTAATTTAATAATAAATCATCTTATCAAAGCTTTTATCCATTTTCTACCTCGAAATTTACATCATTTTACCAAAAACGTTTAAAATTAAATTAAAATTAAATGCGTAGAGAATGTAGCACTCATGGAAGAAAATAAAACAAACTTTTTGGTGCTTTCTTCCCTTAGCATCTTCAACAGATTTTTTTCTTTCAATAAATGTTGTTTGCTTTTTTAATTTTTTTTCCTTCACTCCCTCATACAGCAAACTTTGTAGACACGAATGTTGGCGGCAAAAGCAACAACAAACACCTCATAAAATGTCTAACATGAAATTTTTTTCCACTTTATACACACAGAAAGAGATTATTCCGTTGAGTGCCGTTCATTGAAGCAATTTAATGTCAAATATATGTTTTAGCGCTTGCTAACTCTATGATGTCTATTTTGTTGCACATTTTATCATATCAAATAAAAAAGGAAAGATTGTGCTTTATATGTGTAAAATAATGAAGATACGTGAAATGTAAAATTCATACATGAGCATGTACCTGTCATAGTATATGAATATACTCGCTTTCGCTATGAATATGCTCAACATAGAAACGATGATAATAATGATAAATAAGAAGTACTGATAAAATGCTCTGAGAGAGAAAAACATCAAATGATTATCGTTTATGACGTTGCTACATAAATCTGCCTTCTATGCATTCAAGTTGAATCTTTGCAATGTGTTCTTTTTACGTCAACCATCATTTGCATATACACTCATGAATTTACATTTACTTCTACCTTTCTTTCTAAAGTACAAAAAGTTTATTTGCACAGACAAACAATTGAAAGAGAGATGTATATGTCAGAGACTTTGAAAAACTCTCAAACAACAAATGTTCACATTTAAATTGCACAAGCGAGTGAAAATGATGATGGATGCCGAAGGAGTGTTTTGAAAGCTCTCAATAATCCATCATAAAATGAGATAGAATGAAACAGATCAAGGTGATGAAACTTTAATTTTATTCTCTTCAAAAAAGTTTAAATTTCGTGAGGCAATCGAAAATTTACAAAATTTTAAAAATCAATTCAAAGTTTCATTTTAATTTTTTGTCTTGTAATTTTTAGAGTCTAAACTTGTAGAAAAAAATTTATCTTGATAAAATTTTTGAATTTTCAAAAAAGTTTATTTAATTGATAGCATGCAAAAATAAAATTTAATTTTCACTGTCAAGAACAAAGTCAAATTTATTTTCATAAATAAAAAACTTTTCAGCATAAGTAAGAGAGTATGAGCAAATTTTTTAAAATGAATGAAAAGTTTTTAATACACCTTTTTTATGCTTCATTGCGCTCATATTCATGTGTTGTTAAATATTTTTTTTACGTAATGCCTGCTTGTTCATCATTTTATAGTAATTTTCACTTCTTTTTTTATGATGCTGCTGTTGCTGTTGTTGTTGATTTAGAAACTTCAGATTGTAAAGGTAAAAGGTATGAAAAGTGCTCATGCATAAATATGAATTAAAAATGAAAGCACAATCATTTTTCCTTGAAATAGGTATTTAGTAAAATGATTGAGCCAACATTTAAAATCTTTTAGTTTTAAAATATTCTTGTCAAACATCTGTTAAAAATATTTTTTAATCATACAAAAAGTATGCATTTAGTGTCCCTCATCACTGATTTTTATTAAAACTTTTAATCCCAATTATTTTTTCCTTTTTTATTATTCTCAACAGCAAGTAACCAGCAGTGGTAAAAATGTGATCCCAACATCATACACAGCAACAGCAGCAGCCAAAAAACAATGGAGCAACAAAAAACTTTTTTTCAACTCACTGACTGCGTATTTATAAACGACATCTGTCTCATTCACTAATTGGCAGCGAATTAGAGAGTGAAAAATGTAGAAAATTCCTACAGAGTTATTCAATTTTTTCTTTCTATTTATGCGTTGTTAAAATAGAATAGGTTCACGTAGTTCATAATATGCATGAGAATTGAGCCTGAATGATACAAATGAAACTGCGTAAAAGTCAATTTTGACTTTGATGTATGTGAAACAAAAAAAAGAGAGATAGAGAGTGAAAATGAAAGAAGACAGGCAGAAAATATCATTAAAAGTCTTCCATGTATGTCAAATGTCGATGAGCGAGAAGTTGAAAAGCACATCAATGCATTGAATACTAAGCAGTCATTTGAAGAGCTGTTTGAATGATATCGACCCCTTGTTGAATTTTTTTTTTCTCTCTACAAAAGAATTTAATTTTGAACTGCAAATTATTCCGCATTATCATTGTATTATTCAGTAGGATTTTTTTCTCTCGTCATTATCCTTTCATTGTTCAGAAATGCTTATGTATGAAGATTTTTATGAAGAGGATAAAAAAATGCTGTCATTTGAGTGAGATTAAAACACTTTAATTATAATCCCGACTTTTTTTTAACTTTTAATGCAACTTGATAGAAATGGTAGCAAAATTACGTTTTTAACAGATTTTTTGAATTTAAATAATTTGTTTATATTTTGATAATGTTTGTTTTGAAAAAAAAAATCACAATTATTTTGCTGATTTAAGCGCTTTACGAATACTAAATAACATCTGCTTTATCTAAAACAAACAGTTTACAATAATTTTTCAATCCTACAAGCTTTCTTGCCTTGTTTTCACAAAAAAATCATTCTTCATATAAATGTTCATTTAAAATGTCACTTATAATCCTCTTTCTTGTCATCACAATCATCTCTAAAAATGTCTTAAGCACTTATCTTTTTTTCTGTGCACTGTCTTAATAACTCTCGAAGCAATTTCACTTATCTTGTTGACTAGAAGACAATTTCTTCCATCTACTAATTATTTTAAATGACTGCTTTCATTATCCATTACTTTAGCCCGAAAAAAAGGCAACAAATAAGAAAGTATAAAAAGTAGATGAAAGACAACAGAATGAGAGAAAAACAATGACAAGATGAACTTGCTAATTAAATAAATTTTTCATTAACGACTTACTTCGACTCATCATAACGTCAAAATAATATCCCTCAATCATCAAAATGAGCTTCTGATTAAGTCATGCATGAAGTTGTAGCAAAGCTGTTAACTCTGTAAAATGAGCGTGCTTAAAAAAAGTCACTAAAAGCAATGTAGACAAAAATTCTTTAAAAATTTAAAAGTTTCAAAAATTTCTCACAATAAAACTGTGAAATAGCTAAAATTCCTTGGAAAAGTCAATGAATTTCTCATATCAGCACTTGCGTGTATAAATGAATGGCTATTAAAGCAATGAAACCATACTATTACTCACGAAAACTTGCTTGAACTCTGTAATTTCAATCTACTCACTCGATGATGAATGAATTTATCAAAAAAGAACTTTTTTATTGCTGGTTTTCGTGTCACCACAGGATTTTTCACACACAGAGAAACCTATCATGCTATTTAATTTATTAGATCGTAGTAAGACACATTCATGAATGATTACTGTTATCTGAAAGTTTTACTCTCTTATTCCATGAATTTTCATTCTCTTTTCCAGCATAAACTTCCAATGAAAAGAATTTGATTTCGAGAGAGAAAATTGGCTAAATTTTCCTTAGTTGATTTTCACATTTTGCTGTGTCAAGATCGCGTTCATATTGTGATTTAAATTGATTTTTTTGGGTCTTTATTGTATGAGTGAAGAGACAACTTTAATAAGCAGCAAGTGTAAGTGAAAGGCAAAATAATTTTGATAGAATGGTGATAAATCATAATAACTTACATTACTCATTATAAATCTAAATTTGTCTGTATGTGTATAAGCTTTCATTAATTCCTTTGAAATAATTAATAATTTATTCATATTTTATTTTATCATAAATTTATGCATACGCACGTAAATCTTGCTACTGGCTGTATATTTTGGTTTTACTGTGAATGTATGTGAATGAAAAGCTAAAGAAAACATTTGAATAATAAATTTATTCATAATTTTCTATACGAATATTTGTAATGCATGAAATTTCTATAATTATTGCTATTAGATGGATTAAGTAACTTGTAAAGGAGTAAAAGGTTATTTTTATATGAAAACTTATAGAAATATTTTTAAAGAAAACATTTTAAGAGTTCTAATTGAAAATCTTGAGATTATTTCATTGATAACAATAAATTTATAATTTTAGCTTAGGTTGAGAAAGTCAAAACTATTTTCTTGCTTTTGGCTATTTTCAAAGTGAATTTTAGCTACTAGTTACTGACCAATAGCTTAATAACACTTAATTCTAATTTTCTTTGCAAATTTATACAAAATTTGGTACATTTTTCCTTATTTTTCATTATCAATAATTCTGAAAATCATTTTGAATTTGACATATTTGTCATTACAAAACTTTTTTGAAAAATATTTCAACTAAATTCTATCAAAACATTTCAGCAATTTCAACAAATTCCAATGTGTTACATTGAACATTTTTCTTTCTCATCATATCTAAAACAAATACTTAGAATTGCTATCTTTGCAATTTCTCAAACTTTTATATTTCTTTTTCCTTACGTACACACTCTTGTAATCTCAAGATAAAAGGCACGTGGTCAGCATTAAAGTACTTATGAGTACATGTCGATAAAAATGGATAAAAAACATTTTCATCTTTTTAGATGCTAGAACACTAAATTGAGCTTTACCGGCTTTAATATTCAATACTTCTTTCAAAAAAGATGTTTGGAAAAATTGAGAAAAGAATTTTATATGTTACATCATTCTTTTGATAGAAATTTATGAAGGTGAAAAAATGAAGGTATGAAAACGAACGCGGTTCGGCCAAAGAATTGCTTAAATCGCTAAAAATCACTTTGTTTTCATACCTTGGTTAAAATAATGTTGTAGGTGTTTCTTATAAAAATGATAAATTTTTGAATACGAGCTAAAAAAAAATAATTCATTAGTTATTTTAAATGATTGAGATAATAATTTGTTTTCACCATATTTAAAATATTTCAAGAACTTAAGGACTAAAAATCAAAGAAAAATACAAATTTCAAGATTATTTTCGTAAATAATTACAATTATTCTATTTTACCAAGTCCTGAGAACTTTTTTGATTATTTCCATCAAGTTACCTTTTTTTCGAAAAAATAAAAATTTTTAAGACTGGACTTTTATTAAAACAGCAATATTTTAATACAGTAGTTGAAAGCCACGAAATTCATTTTGATTCCTGTTTCTTGTGGTCATAGCTTTTTTTAAAGCTATTGAGATAATTTTTAGGACTTATAGTAAAAGAAAAAAACGCATAATCAAAATAATCAAAAATAATCAAAGAGTTCTCAGGCCTTGTATTTTACTTTATTCATAAAAATAATCGATAAATCAAAGTTTTCAAAGTCAAAAAAGGAGAATTTGAGTATCGAAATTAGATTTTTTAACAAAAATAAAATCTAACGATTTTATTGTATTGCTTTGATTCAAGGTGATATTTGAATTGATACATAAATCTCAAATTTCAAGAAAGCAACGGAATTTTATAAGTATAGCTGTAAAAACAACAAATTTCTGCAAAGATTTTTGCGACAGTAGCCATTGGCAACTTTCATAGTAGCTATGATATAAGCCAAAAGCTATTTTAGTCAAAATATGTTCACTAGTAGTCATAGGTACTCTTCTTCTTTCCTAAGCTTTCTTTATAAGTAGCCGATGTTTATTGTAGCTAGAGGCAACTGACTGTTGATCATTAATACAACAATTTTAGAGCAATACTTATAAGTATGTACTTAGCATTTTCAAATATTTATTGTATATAAACAAATGATGACTACTTATGAAAAATATTTTTAAGAGCTTTAACATAAATTAAGGAAATTTGTATGTAAATGAATACAAAAGTTACAAACTTTATTAGAAATTATAAGAGTTTTTA
The DNA here is from genome assembly GCA_018290095.1 of Polypedilum vanderplanki. Lineage (NCBI taxonomy): Eukaryota > Metazoa > Arthropoda > Insecta > Diptera > Chironomidae > Polypedilum > Polypedilum vanderplanki. The sequence goes on along the minus strand of CM031379.1, from coordinate 24,758,155 downwards.
TATGATTTTTTTTGCAAAACTTGACATCGACTAAAATAATTTACATTGATCGATTGATATTAGTCGACTTATCGTACCTCTTTTTGTGTTGACTTTGGATTCTGATTTTTTGATAATTTGCAAAAAATAACCTGGAAAATTGAAATCGCTTAGCCACTGCTTTACAATTTTGCTTTATTTTATGACAGTTGTCCAATTTCTCACTCATATTAATAAATATAGAATTGACAAAAATAATTATGATAATAAAAACTTTTCAATTGACGTCAATTGAAAGTTAAGCTAATTTTTCTTTCAATTATAAAATTTCTAAAGAAGAAAAGAAAGATTTCCATAAAATATTTTTCTTTAATTATCTTAAATCAATTGACACAATGAACTTTAATTTCTCATATCTCATTCTAACACATTGCTGTAGATTTATGATTCTACCAACAACAACACAGTGCGCATATAACATAAATTATTTATATTGAATTTTTAGTATATTTACACCAGAGAGAGAATGAATGAAAACATATGCATGCATGCTTAGAGAGATAAGAGAGAAAAGCGGAAGAAAATAATAAAATCAACAACAAAAATTTTCTAATTAAATTTCAATCTTATAATCATAATTTTTGGTTGCTTTTCACTTCTCCCTTTCAGCAATTTCTCATTTTGTACATACAATGAACATGACAGATGTGTTCCTAATAAAAATCCTTCTTTTTCATTCTCGGTTGCTGTTGCTGTTACTGGAATGATATATAAAGGCAATCTTATGTATATATGTCTCTATTGTTGTTGTTTAGGTATACTGAGACAAAAATAAGATCATCATAAATTTATTTTGTTTTGTATCCCTTTTATTTCCATGTACAACATATATTGCATGTCTTTTATTCAAGTTTTACTTGTTCGTTTGTTCATGAAATAAAATTATTACATAGTAAAGTATCTAAACATGATACCGACATGTGGAAAAAGCGAAATATTCGGATGTGCGCTTTTATGTTATTTCAAGGCCTTTTTTGCTTAATGAAATGAACTGCGCCATATTTTGTGAGTGTATGTGTAGTGTGATCAGCGATAAGCGAACGTTGATTCATTCGAGTGAATTTGAATAACATTTTTTGGTCCCTTTTGAACAGTGCGATGGTTTTCATGCGATGAAAATAGAAAATTATTATAATTTTATATTTCAACTAAGTGATGGACGAAGGTTTCTCAATGTCAAAATATAATTTTGTGTTATATAAAAATAACGGTTTTTCAAAATTTCAAAGTTTTTACCTTTGTTTTTAAAAAAATTGAATTTCTTAACTTTTTTTATTCTTACAATTCTTTATTAATTTTCTTTTTCCGAATCATAAAAAATTTTATTTTTATAAAAAACATTTTTCTAAAAGTTTTTCCAAATTTGAATTATTAAGTCCGTTATTTTTAGCTTAAATTTAATTAAGTTGACATTAAAATATTTTCATATTTCAAATCTTTATTAATTTTCACATTACTACCACGCATATTGAAATTTACCCAAAAGCTTAATCATCATTTTTATTATTATTTTATCAACCAGTACAAAAAAATGAATCTTTTTTGTTATTAATTTATTTTTTACAAATACAAAAATGCTTGGGGTCAAGGGTAGAAATAAAAAGGCAACAGTAAATGCTTTAAATGTTTGAATAAAGCTTCTCTTTGAAGGTGTAATTAAAGGCTTTGCAAAGAGGTTTAAGAGAATTTTTACACAATTTCAATTTATTTTATTGATTTTTTGTGTTAATGTGAAGTTTAAGCTTAAATTCACTGTCACTTCATCAATTTTTCATTCAAATGTATTGTCCACAAACTCATAAATCAACTGAATTAATGCTCAATTTATTCTGAAGTTTCAAGCTTCCTTTCACTCTCTCACACTGTGAATAAAAAATGTTCCTTTATGTGCTCAATTTAACTTTCTCATCCGTTTTTCCTTTTCTCAAATTCAAAAAGCGGCCAAATTCGAATGTGTAAGTGAAGAGAAAAGTAATTGTCTGACCGGAAGGCTTTCAAGACTTAATTTATTCATGGTTCAACTTTCTGTTTCATTAATAGCCATACATTCTTTATTTGAGTTCTTCATTGTCGTCAAACACATTTAATTTAATGATTTTTTGTGATTAAACAATTTTATGGCAATTAAAGAACAAAATTCAATTTTAAAAGTTAATTTTTTGTTTGCTCTCATTCTTGATTTTCTGTTGAAAGATATTTTAAGGGAATGAGAAAAAAGGAAATGAGAAAAATGTAAATTTCCTTTTTATAAAGTCTGCTGACAACGATGAGGGCATGATAAAATTTTTAATATTATATCATAGATACATGTATGTATGTGACATAGACAGGAAGAAAAGAAGAAGAAAGAAATTTGAGTCAAATGTCAACAAAAAAAAATAGAAATTTCTTGTAAATTTGTTTCTCATTCAATTTTGTTTGTTTGTTAGTGATTTCTTTAGATTCGGCACTTGCATGCATACTTGACTGTTTTGCGTATTGTGACTTGACTATATACATGCAAGTTAACTTACCAAATGTCTCTATTTTATTCCAAATTTATTTAGTTCATTCAAAAGCTTTGCTGAACTCAGATTTTTGGCTTTCAAACAAATTTGCCAAATTTTGACACAATTGAATAAAATCTGAATGAATCAGAGACTTTTTTTGTAAGTCAACTTCAATGCATATAGTCAAGTCATTATGCTTATACAAGTCAAGTATGCTTGCAAGTGCCAAACTTTATATTTAAATGTCAACTTGCATGCTTTGAATTTTAAAATGTCAAGTTGAATCCAAGTTTGTTTGAATGCCAAGTCAACTTGACCAAATTAAAATACGCAAGTATGTGTTTCTTATGTAGTTTTGAATCGATCGAATAGAATAAAATTTTAATCACTTGCTCTGTTTTGATCAAATAATGTTATACTTTAATCAATTAGTTCTATAATTTTGAAACAAATGTCATTTGAATTATTTCAAATTTAAACATTGAATATAATTATGGTTCGGCACTAGCACGTCGACGTGCAAGTGCCGAACCATAAATATAATCCACATCTATCTCTACTTATTCTTCCTTCCAGAAATTTTGTTATAAATTTTTAAAAACATTTATTTAATAAAAAGTATAATCCTATAATCAATCAACAATGATTAAATTTATTTTTATACCTACATACATTCCCTTATTACGAAGAATTCTTTAGAAAATTTTCCTCCCATAATAAAATGAAGGAGAAAAATTCTTTTACAAAACTTTCCTCATAAATGAGTAAAAAAGAAAAATTTCAGAAATGAATAATTTTCATAATGAATTCTGAAGCAACATAATTCAATCTGTACGGTCTTTGTTACTTAAATGTTTCTTACTTTTCTTTACCTTCCACCTCCACGAAGACACTCGTGCTAATTTAATTCAATCAAAGCTGTTCCGTCCCCATCGTGATTTTTAGACTGTGTTTAATGTAATTTTTCATGTAAATTTTTGACGGCAAGTCAAGTGTGTGGGAAAAAATAAAAACTTCTTTAAGGTTAAAGTTGATTGCATATAATATGGCCATAAAAAATTGCAATTTACTCATATTTGATCTTCATTACTGAGTATATTTATTTTCATTATTGACTCGCCTTAAATCATTTTTTATGCATGTTTGACCTCGAAAGAAAAAAGAAGAGTTTTTATAATGAAGCATTGAGATGTTACAGAAGGAAAATTTTTGCGACCGCTCAATTTTTCTAATTAAATTCATAAATTTTTGCGCCATCCATGTCTGTCACTTGTAAGAAAATTCAGACTAAATAATTTATGCTTTTTGTTTAATTAAATTTTCTCATCGTTGCTATGTCAGTTGAAAAGAGCTATGATGCTATAAAAATAGAAATGGATTTGTTTTTTATGATTACTTATTTAGCTTCTAACTCAAGCATATCATAAAACTTTGAAAAGAAAGAAAAAAATCTCTTTCCAGATGGTGTAAAAAACAACCGCAATCGAATTTAACGAGTTTAAAGCGAATCAACAACTATTCAAAAAATAAGTGAAAATGAAGTCAAAAATCTCATATTTTAGTCCTAAAAAGACTGGATGTTGTCGGCTTTTTAATAGCAAAATTTTGGCACTATTAAGTGGAATTTACACATTGGTGAGTAGAAATTATTTATCTTTATTTATTTATTGGATAATCTTGAAAATTGCCTCAAGAGAAAGCTTAAAAACTTTTTCATTCTCTCATATTATTTTGTGCCTTAAAGTTTATAAAAGAAAAATGAAATGAAGCCTTTTTTATTTATTTGCATCCTCTTTCTCTCACTTATTGATCCCATTGGAGAGGAAAAGAGTGAATAAGATCTTTGCCTAGGCTAGAATAAATAATGGGAAAGCAATTTTTCACAAATTTTTCAATCCGATATCTTTTGTCGATCTTTTTATTTCTTATAATTTATTCATATTAAAAAGTTTGCTTCGAATAAAATTTAAGTGTAAAAGAGATGGGTTAAAATTAAAATTTCTTATATTATCTATTTATTGAGAAAATTTCTTTTTTTGATCCCCCTTCAATTTTTATTTATCTCAGTTTCAATATTTCATATGAATTTATAAAAAACTGTATTTGATGTGTAAGAAATTTCTATGAATAATTTACATCCAATCATTCTAATAAATATAAAATTTTCTATTTGACATGTAAATTTTGATAATAAATTCCTTGAAATTCTCAGAAGATTGTATCATGTTATATTTTGATGAGATGAGAATTTGTATTTTTATTGTCATTTTAGTGAATCAAATTTTTTATTTTAAAAAAATTCTTGCTCTAGAATTTTTCAAAATTTTTGATCTTGATCTTGATTTTAAAATCTGATCTCAAACCATGAAAAAATTAAGTGACGAAAAATAATGCTTCAAGACTTAAAATTATTAAAAATAACAAAAATCAACAAAATAAAATAAAAATTCATTTTTTTACTATTTTGCCATTAAGCTATGGTTTTAAAACCAGAACAGTTAATTATCATAATTATTTTCCTCTGCTTTTAATTATGATCTTGATCTTAAAACTTTGTTTTGAACTTGATCTTAACTACTTCAATAAACTAGAACACAAAAATTTACACTCATAAATTTATTCAAAGAGTCAATTCTCAAGAACAAATCGAATTGAAATACAAACACAGATTTTTTTTCAAAAAGAATTAAAGTTAGTAAAAGTGTGAATAATAACATGTTAGCTTTAGTAAATTTATTCATCCTTCTCTACTGTTCAAGTTACTTTCATGACCTGAATTGATTATACAATTTTTCAGATGATCCTTCTTTATTGATTTTGAAACGCTTGTAAACGACAAACATTCTCTCTACTGACTGCTTCCTATCTCTATCCATCTCATTGAATATCTATCTGTTTGAAAATGGTGAAAAAGTTTCACATTGTTTGTAAGTATTGAATAAGCAATGTGAGTGAAAAGAAGAGAAAATCGAAAGTTTTCTTTCGTAGCAACAAAAAGGCAAATAAATTGTAAGCATTAAATGGAAATCATAAACTTTAAGACCGGATTTAGTAAGCGAAGGGAGCGAAAAAGAGGAAACAATAAAGTGCTTTAAATTATGCAAGATCGTAGTTTAAAATTTTCTCTTGTTTAACACTCAAAGCCTCATAAATAATGGATAAACTGGATTTAATCTCACACAATTTTCAAAGGTGCTAAGCACTTTGTGTCTTACACAATCATTGTAACGAAAATATTGGACTAATTGGGATTTAAATGTTTACTTCATTAAGATAAAACGAAAGATGATTATGAGAAAAGAAAATTTTTCTACTACTGCTGTTTTTGTGGATATGAAAAAGGTTAAAAAATTAACTTTTATTTTATGCATTTTATGCGCGCATTATAGAAGTAAATTTTTTTAAAACATTAAAAAATCAATTAAATTTTTTAAAAATTTTTTCTTCCAAATTAAACCTCAATCATATTTTAATTATGCAAAGATAAGATTAAAAAATAATTTTTAAATAAACAAAATAGATTTACAGATCATTAAAATTAAGAATCATGAAAATCACAAAAGAGAGAACAAAAATATTTCAAAATGACGCTAATTGGAATTTAAGTCTACGCAACCCAAGCTCATTATGTTAAAAAAAGAAGAAACATTAATTTCCTCATAAGCAAAAATAAAAAAGGCGTAAGAAGGAACACATTTGAAATTGCGGATAATTCGGAAATAATGAGCGAAAGAGAAAGATTGTTATAGCAGCGTTAATCCCAAGCCAAGCTCAATTACATCACATTGTCTTGAGCATAATGAAAAATTCATTTCTTTTTCTCCCTTTTTTACTTTCAGAATATTTCCATTCTCATTGTTCTAATGTTTGGATGGCAAATAAATGCAAATTTCAAGCGATATCAGGATTTGGGTGACGTTTATTATGGCTAGTATTTTATTTTTTTATAGCACTTTAAGTGTAATTTATTTACATTTGCTTTTAATTTTGATTAATGCTTCTTTTATCCATTCATCTCGCTTTCTTATTCACTTGTAATTTCATTGGTTGTACAAACATTTGGTGCTTATTTCTCTTTTCTTTTTCTCACTTTGATTGATTAGGCATACAAATAGCACAGATAGCTATAATTGGAACTCAATGTTCTATGGTTATACTCAGCATAGTTCTTATCATTGGAATACATAAAGTGAGTAGCATCGATATCAATTTTATTTCATTCATTTTGTTTATACTTGCATGTATGTGTCAATTGATTTGATTGAATTGTAATTTTATCCTGAAAATAAATGAATGAAAATGTTTTTTTTTTTTGATATATTTTTCTCGATACATATAGGAAAATGCCAATCTTGTTGTGCCATATATTGTTGGATTTCTCACGCTATGGAGTTTGGAAACTATTGCTTTGGTAAATTTTTCAAATGAATAAACCTTAAATATTTTTTAATTTTCACTTTGACAACGACTTATCAAACTTTTATTAAGCGGAATAAAAAGAAAGAAAATTTAATAAAATTCAAATGTTACGCGACATTTTCTGTGTCATGTGACATGTGAATTTCGTTGCATTGTGTTGCGCTACATTGCACATTTGTTGCTTGATAAAAAATATCGGCAGTGATTTTTCCATAAATTTTTTGTTTTATTTCCAATCTAACACATCAAAGTTATTTTATATTGGTCATCAAAAACCAATTAAATCACAAAAAACTAATTAAATTTTAATTCAATAAATTTTTTTCCAGGTCTACTCAAACGTGCTAAGAGATCACATCTTTAAGGTATGCGGCTATTTCATTATGATCTCCCTAAAGGCTAAATACCTAATTGCAAAAATTAATTAAAGGCATTTCTTTCTTTCTTTCTTTCTTTCTCTCCCCTTACCAACACGCAGCAATTTGACGAAGTTTCAAAGGCCGTCTTGGCCTTTTTTGTAGCACGAGCCATCACAAATGTAAGCGGGAAATGAAATTAAATTTGAGAAAAAATCTCAGAAAACGTTACTAATTGGTCACTGTCTTAATTTTTATCTCACAGGCATTAGCTATGTGGAGTGTTATACGTTATCATCATTTACTTCGTTCAGGAATTTCATGGAAAATAAACAAGCATATTGTTGAGCTCTGACATAGTTTTATTTCGGATGGCAGTGACGATTCATCGACAACAATGTCAATATACATTGATGAGAATGAAAATCGACTTGTTTATCCCAATGTCGATAAACAAAATGCATATCAATCAACAGTTCATTGGCATGATTCATACACCGATGATAGTGAATTGGATGTCGACAACGATGTGGCGATATGTGATGAGAAAATTCTTGGTGATGGCAGCGACGAAGATGATTCATTGCTGGTCATTTATCAGGATTCTGACGCCGCAGCGTATTGACAATAAATAATGGAACGATAGATAGTTTGAAGTAAGACGCAATTACATACCAGATATGCTCATTTTTCTACATAACATAACATACGATTTTATCATGATACGAATTGATTGAAGTTTCAAGGGATGAATTATTTTGATTGATTAAATTTATTTAGAAAGTCAGAAATTTTATTTAAGTAATAAATGAAAAACACTGTTTATGATTTAATTTAATTTGTTTCAAAAATGAAAATTTTTTAGACCAAATAAATTTAGAATTTTTAACAGCTATTTTTGAATTTCATAAAACCGATAAAATTGTAAAATTTTAAGAATATAAACAAAAAATTTTTTTTGAATTCTAAAAATTTGTTAAAATATGAAAATAACAACACCTTGAAAGTGTTCAATAACTTTATCATGACATGACATAAATAGAAAGAGAAAATCTAACAGTATGAGCATCATAAATTTCAGCTCTTAAAGCTTCTTAAAAGAGAAAAGCTGGAGCCTGAATTGAATACTTTTACTAATCAAAATGAAAAGGAAAAAAACATAAAAGGAAACTTAATACAACGCATCATATCACCATATAATACATAATAATGATAATGATCATGCGAAAAAGTAATGTAATGTACAGACAGACACATAAATTTATTTTAATACATGATAATATTGAGTATGTGAAGGGCGAGAGATATAAAAATTTAATGGTGATGTAGATCATTAGAATCTATTTTATTTGCATATAAACACATTTTTCTTCTGTATTCGATAGAAAGTCAAGCTTTAGTGAATTAAGATAAAAACACCAGAATGAAAATTTTCTTTCCTGTGGCTTTTTTTTCATTTATTTAATAGACTACATGAAGATTTTATTGTGATATAAAAATAAAGAAGAAGCTTTTTGTTCTCTGTCAAATGATATCATAAACAATGCTCAACAATTTTCTTTTCTTTATAAATAAAAGTCACCACAACTTGTAAAAAGAAAATTGAATCTGAAAGGTAATAAAAATAAAAAAAGATAAATTATTTTATTTAAAGTAAGAAATGAATGGAATGAAAATGAATTGTTTTACTTCCGTTTCCCTCATTCAGTTTAATTAATTTTCTATTATTTATGACGGTTGTAGGATTTTGTGAGATGGGCGAAAAATCAATTAAAAACTAAGAGCGGACGCTTTGATATAAAATAAGCTTGAATTGAAAAGTTTGAAATTTAATATAAGTGATTTGTTGAAAAAAAAATTCATACGCTTTGAGTTGATGATTTTTGATAAAAGTCAAGTTTTAGTCAAGTAAACTTACGTTCTTTAAAGTCAAGTAATTAGTCTAGTCAAGTTTTAATATCAAGTCAACTTGATTAAATTAATCAAGTAAATGTCGTCGATTGAAAACAAAAGATTGGAAATTTCTGAAAAGAAAATTTAAAGTTTAAATTTTTTAATTTTCTTCAGCTACTAGTGTCTACCTCTTTAATTAAAATTCTCCCTTTGCCCAACTCCATCACTTATATTAGCCATAAATTAAACTTTTCTTTTCTCCTTCTTTATCCATTCATTCATTCTTTATGCTAAATTTATGGGAAGGAGAATTTTTTCATTTCCTAAGAAATTAAAAAGAATATCAGCAATAACAAAAAAAACATTGAAATAAAAAAAGAAGTAAAGAAATTTTCATATAATCGGCTTAAATATTTAAAAGAGCCATCGAACTTTCCATTGTTTATCTCAGACTTGAATTTTTGCTCATAAAAAAAATTCTGAATTAAAGGCGAGTTCTTGATTAGAATTTTTGTCTGTCTTTTTTAACATTTATAATGATCATAAACAATTTCTGCTCAATTTAATGCTTTTATACGACTTTAATGATTTATGGTTTCCATAAATTTATGGACTCTCTTCTTTTTTATGAGTAAGATATGATCAAAACTCGTAAAATAAATTACAGAAAATAATTTTTTTAATTTCTGAAATGCAATTTGACGTGAAGCAAAAATTTTACATCTGATCTCTAATTTTTCATGATATTTTAAGTAATAAAAATTTTAAGGGTAAAATTGTGGTTAGACATCGTTGTAAAAATTTTATCTCATTTTTTCCAGTAATAAGATTGGTTGCAATTTCTTTGGAAATTTATCTTTTCTCTCGTATTGGAAACAAAATTCTAGGAAAAACCTATCAATCAATTTGTTTAATTACTGAACTGATATACATGTGATTAAACATATGTTAAGGTACGATGTGCATCATTTTCTTCATAATTGATTTCTGTGGAATTTAGAAAACTGTGCGATAATCTTTTTCAGGGATTAATTTCAGTGCTTTAATTTTTCTCAATAACTTCAGAAATTTAATTTTTTGAAATTATCTAAGTTGAAAATTTGAATTTTAAAAATACGTTAAATATTTGAAAAATGTAAAAAGTAAGAATTTTGTTATTTAAGCTCACAATATTATTGCAAATTCAATGGCTTTCTTAAAAATCTTGTTTTAATTTTAATTTAATAAAATTTCGTTTATAATTCATTCATTTTATAAACTGGAAAAATACAAAGACTAAACTTTTGAATCATAAAAAAGAAGAAAAGAAAAATATCAAGTGATTCTTGAATGAAAATAACAATAATGTACTTAACATTTCCTACTTTCAAATAGCAGAAATTTTTTCTTTTTCTTCATAACTCATAATAAAGTTTCTTTCAATTCTGAGTTAACAAACAACTTAAGCAAATATTACAGAGAAAAAAAACTTTTTTGCCTTGTTATAATAAAAATTATTTTCCTTCTTTCTACGCAAAATAAAAAAGAGGGTAAAAAGAATTGTTGAAGCCAAATCGAGGCTAGAACGAGAGAAAAGAAAAGAAAAAACTAATTAAATGACTTTTTTCTCTTATCAGTCTTCACTCAGAGCAGTGGAAAACTCGAAATGTCACGAAAGGGAATGAAGCTGTTCAAGTAAAGCTTCAAATCTTGAAATTTTTCTCATTTATGAAAAAACTTTCCATAACAGCTTCATTTTTTCGGTATATATAAATTGTTTGACACATTTGATTCAACAATTTATTTATTGTTGAATTCTCAACTGACAAAGTTGTGTTTTTAGATAAAAAGTTTGTTTCCTTAAGTCTCAAGAGAATGTCAAATAAGCAGCAAATTGATAAGATTTTTCTTATATTTCTAACACTGCTGATTCTTATTTATGGCATAACTGCTAAAGAAATTTATGAGGACAATAATGGAGAAGAAGAATTGCAAATGCCTTTAACTGAAGAAAGTGTGCCAATGTCACGAAAACAGACAGTGCATGACAATGGAGTTTGTCACGTGGAATTTACCGTACTAAAAAAATCACTTGGTCATTGTGTGAAAATTGGCAAAACTATGCGAGCATGCATTTCGGGCACATATTTTCATCCCTATCATCCAGACTGTATCTAAATGTGCTACACTACTCAACAAGTGTTTTTATTATTATTATTCCATGATCATTATTGTGGTATTGCTGGTGAAGATCAAAAAATATGGAAATTTTTTCAATTGCAGATTCTCGAGTGTTTTGTAAACATTAAAAATTGTGAAAATAAAGAAAATGTTTTTTTGTGTTTGTATAAAGAAATTTTATTTGTCTTAAATTTTAATAGTAAAAGCAATGTTTTTGTTTTGGTTTTTGTAAATTGTATGATTGTGGTTGAATTTGGTCATATGAATGAAGATACTTTATTGTGTCCTTTCGACGATGTGCTTCTGTTTGTTGTTGTTTTCTTTTTTGCTGTTGATTGTACACAAATAATGGTCTGAAAATGTAAACATTTTATTTAAAGTATGAAAATAATGGTGGAATTTGCAAATTTAGGGTTTGGACTTGCATGCATATTTTAATTGATATGCGCATATTTTTTGTCAAGTTGATTTCAACTTGACTTACACAAAAATGTCATGTATTCATTCAGATTTTATTTAATCCTTTTAAAATTCAGCAAATTTGTATGAAAGTCAATGGTTCTTTAAATTATTATGTATTTTAATATAATAAAATTCTAAGTGAATGAATTAAAAACAGTTTTATATAAGTCAACTTGAAATTAACTTGACAGAAAACTTCACATATCAAGTAAAATATGCATGCAAGTCTGAACTCAAATTTAAAGACTGTTGAAGAATTGTAATTTTAAAAGAACTTAACAATAATCAAAATTCATTGATTTCAAGCTACCTAAATATTAAAACTCTTCCTTTCCTTAATGCATCATCTTTTCCCTGCAGCACATCCTTTTGATAAAAATCCTCATTTACTTTGAATTGCTTTTCATTCCTTTCATGATTTTCTCGCGCAATTTCACTTTCATTCACATCAAAGCTTCTACTATTGCTACTTCTGCTGCTACTTGAATCATCAAGTGTTTTTAAATTTAGGTCATTTAAAGTTTCTTCATTAAATGGTTTCGCAATGATGTTTTGAATCAAGAGAGCTATGATGAAGATTAGCTTTTGATTGAAGTAGAAATTTTATTTTAATCGATGAATATTTCACCATCTGGTACTAAAACTTACCATAATGGAATTCATTTTTAATAAATATAAAATAAATTAAGTTTTACTTCTAAATTCACTTTATTTTAATTTCAACTTCTTTCTAACATTTCACTATTTAAAATGAGCAGAGATAATCGAAAATTATCACTATTTATATAGCAAAATTGAAAGCATCACATCTGACTCTTATTCAATGAATTCATGGGTTTTACTTGGATGATTTTTATAAGTGTTAATTGTTAAATGAGTGGTGGGTTTAAATTTCACTGTGATGATTCAAAATTGATGATGGAATGTTACATGAACTGATGAAATTTCAAAACATTTCCTTTCTTTTTTCTGTTTTGATGATTTTTTATAAAAAGATATAATTTAATTTTTAAGGCAGCTGTGTTCAAAATTTGTTTTACGGTTGATGAACTTTATTAAAATCATTGATTAAATTTTTTATAACTTAAATAATTTCTGAGAAAATGAAAGTTTCAAAAATTTTCTAAGAAAATAAAGTTGTTCAAGTAGAAATTTATGTACCTTAAAGATGAAAACATTTTGACCAAGAAAATAAATTTTTATTCTGTCATAAAAATAAAATATCATCTACAAAATAGAAACTATTGTCATTTACTAAGTTATGACTTTTGAGAAATTGAAATTTTCTATCGAATATAAAATAATTTTCAAGCGTGGACACACAGTGATCTCATGTAATATTTTTTATTGTTCGCACTTGAACACCAACAATTGTCAAGTTTCAATCAAGTTGATTTAATCAAAAATGTCTCTAATTCATTTGAATTTTTTTTTAATCGATCGAAGCTTCTGTAAATTAAAAAATCATTGATTTTCATATAATTTTACTAAAATTGAAACAAATTAAATTTCATTTGAATAAATTAGAGACATTTTTGAGTAAATCAACTTGAATTGCTACTTGATTATTTGTTTTTTTTTGAATCTTTGTTGAAATTTATTGTTCTTTACTTGATCTTTTTTCATGTGACCATGCCTGGAAAAGCTCAAACTTTTTTTTACGATTTTAGTTTTCTTTTACCCAATTTTATCACTCCCTTAAACTGACTAATAAAAATAAAGAAATTTCAACAAAAAAAACTCTTTAGACATCTGACTCAGAAGTAAAAAGAGTGTTAACAAACTAAATGATTTACTAATTAACATCAATTATAACATTATTGTCAAATTCACAGCTTTTAAAAATAGATATTAAATTAGCAAAAAGAAGTTGTTAATTGAATAACTGTTGCAAAACTTAAACAAAAATGAGTCAAAAATTAAAAATTTCTAAATTTTGCATTAGGTCAGTAATTAGATTTTTTTATTATTTTCCTTAATCTTGTTATCAATAAAATGAATAAGAAAAACATTGATTGAGCTTAAGTTTTGTCATATTGCTAGTTTTAGTTGTCTTTCAACATATACGACTTCAAATATTTATATTTAACCATGACATAATAGCACATATGACAAAAAGAAAAATTTTTTCTCATCCTTGTTACTGTTAGTTGCTTCTGATGATGACATAGTTGTGGAACTTAATAGTAGTTTTATTATATGTCTCAAACAGCACAAACTCATGTCATTGTTATGTTTTATTTTTCACTTTAAAAGCTTTTCTGCTGTCATATGTCATTATAATCCTATTTTATTTTAAGATACCTTAATTTATTTTTTATTTTGGAATGTAAACACTCACTAAAGTTTTCTTATTTTCTAAGCTTATTGAGTAATCTCCTCTCTTTTTTGAGACAATGAAATGAAAACTTAATGACCCTTGAATCCAATGAGAATGAAAATAATAAAATAAATGGACCAGGCTATGGTTCTTTGCGCCTTTATATGACGATACGCATCATAAATTTACGCAATCTTAATGACAACGTTTGTAAATCATCTCAGAGGAATTTTGTGAAAGAATCGTGTTTATAAATATATATTACAAGAGATGATAGTTGGTTGGTACTGTCACAGAAGTTTATAAAAGTAATATATTAAGTAGCAAGTGTTTAAATCAAGGTAAAATGACTTTTAAGAAATTTTTTCAAAAATGAATATTTTATTAAAAAATTTAACGGTTTTCAAGGATTTAGAAATTTTTGTTTACATTTTTTTAAACATTTAACACAGGGATCAGAGATTTGCGCGAAAGAATTTACAAAATATCGCTTTTTTGCACAATTTTGTGCATTTTTTGTGAAAATGTTGTGCATGACATGAAAATTATTGCGTGTGACATAAAAATTGAATTTTGAAAAACCGTTAATTAATATATTTTTAGAAAAATAAATAAATGCAAAACAATATTATTTGTTTTTACAGAAAAAAACGTTTCATTCATCATATTGGGACAAGCATAATATTTATCTTTTAAACTTTAAATTTATTTTTTGTGTAGTTGAATATTGTTTTCTTGTTTATGCAACAATTTTTTGTGTTGCGCGACAAATGTTTATGTTGCTTGTCTTCAAGTTTTTTCGAGCATTTAAATATTAGACAGACAATTTTCAAAACTTATAAACAACCTAGATTTTAGTGAAAAAATCATAATTAAGCTTTCTATGATAAAACAAGTTAAAATTTTTAAATAAATTTTCTAGTTATTTCAGCTTGTCTAAAGTTAACCCAATGTAAAAATAAATATCTTCCTTTTACTTACTCTCTTTCCTTCTTATATATAAGAAAAAAGATTGACAAAGACGACAGAGCAAGAGATCAGTAGTAAATGTCTTCTTTTCTCTAAAGCAATTTCATTTGTGACAAATGTGAAAAACTTTCAAAGTTTTCCCATCTATTTTTTTATTTTTATTTGCCTACTTACATTCAAAGGAGCATAAAAAAATATCCTAGAGGTCAACTTGATTGCCATTCATTTCATCACTTTCAGTCCAATTTACTTCAACACATGTCCCACACACAAAAACCCATGCTCATCATTCATCAAATGAAAGCCTTTGGCATAGAAGAGCAAATATTAAGCAAAAAAGTTATTGAGAAAAACATAAAAATTTAGTCACATATTTTATCACCTACCGCATCATAATCTTGAAATTTGTTTGACTTGTTGACTTCATCTTTGATTATTGCCTAAATATGAAAACAAATTTCGCAATTTTTTTCACTTTCATCCCCGTCAGCGATGTTCATGATGAAAAATTATTTATAAGAGGAAAATGTTTGTGTCATTTGTTGTCTCATCATCATGAGACTAAAAGTAGCAAAAAGAATTTATTTTATTATTGACACTGAAAGAATTTGATCATAAATGAATGTGAAGTATATGTGATAGCCTCTAGGGAGCTTTTTGCTTCATAAAATATTTATAAGACTTATCAGAAGCACTTTGCTATGAAAATATTTTGAAATGAAAATAGTTTGCCTGTGGTGAGCTTTTTATTCAGAATTTTAAGTCAATAAATGAATGTTTGATTTAGAAATGGGAAAATCTGAAAAATTTTGATTTTCGATTTGCATTCAACTTGTGATTGATAAAATAATTAGAACTCGATTCACGTAAAGGTCGATTTGGGTTCCTGTAAATATTAACATTGGAGAAAATAAACAACTGAAAGTGCTGATGTTGTGATTGTTTGCTTATTACTTGTTTTAAGCAGTTTTCAAGGTTTCTTGTGAAAATGCCTTTAATGTTTCAAATTTACGAGCTTGAATTTATAAGGTTCAAAATTAAAGTTCAAAATTTAAATTTTTAAAATTCGTTATAATTTGTATTGAGTCTATTAAGATTTTTTGTGAACTTTTTAAATACTGCTAAAAAGTCAATAAAGTGTTTAAAAAAATAAATTGGTTTTTAAATAAATTTTCATAAGTTCAAATTTCAAACTTTATAAATCCGTTATTTTTGAACTTTAATTTTCCATCAGTAATTGAAAAGTCGTTAAGTTTGCTTTAAACGAAAAAAAAACTTTTTTCTGAATGTAGCTAAATCAACTAAAGCTAATAATGACATTTCAAATACATTTTTTTCTCCTTTACAACATGCATTTCTTTCTCTTTCATGTCCATATACACGTGTGTATATTTTCATCGACAAGAGTCATTCATAAAATCGAGAAAGAAAAAAAGAAAAAGGCGGATGGTAAACTTTATAAAAGTAATATTCATCATGACTATTCAGTAAAATGTATATGTAGAGAAAAAAACTTTGATCACTGTAGGAAAAGCGTAGCTTTAAGTTTCGCTTTTATCAATTTTCTTATTTCAACGATTCATCGTGTGGAGAATGAAAAGAAGGAAAATGTCTCAATAACAGTCATATGAGGATTAAGTTTTTGCTTGATAAGAAGAAATTATGAAGGTCTTACTAAAATTAAATTGTATTATGGACGCTACAAAAAAAAGAGCTTTATTGAAACCACAAAACAAGCCTCGATAAATTTTGTTGACTCATTTTCTGTGTGATGTGTTTTTGACACTTTTTACTGAACTATTATTGAAATTATTTTTTGAGCTTCTATTTTTGGGTAAAACTTTGACAAGCTGTTGTCGGTTAGTGTAATGTAAAATTATGAAAAATTGAAAATTGTTTTTAACAGAATTGCTCACAGTTTGCTGTTGTTTTATAGTGGAAAAATTCACAGAATGTTGTTAGAAAACTATAACTTGTCATTGACAACATTGTGTGAAACTGTAATATTGAAACAGAAAAATAATCGGATTTTTTTCTAGGATTAAATTATTCATTCAGTAGAAACATGCATGATTCAAAAGCTTAAAAAAATTTAAAACTAAACGGTTTTTTCAAAATTTGAATTCTAATACCTTTAAGAAAAGCATAAAATTTTAATTTTTTAAAAGTTTTTAAATAAGCTGTTTTAAAAAATATAAAAAGTTGTTAGAATTTTGAATCTAAACACATTTTTGAATTTCAAAATTTAACGCTCTTTGAAGATTTAAAATTTTTATTTATTCATTCAAAAAAGAAGCTCATAAAATACTTTAAGCTCAAAATGTAGACATGAAATGTTTTTCACATAAATCAACAATCATTGCGTGCGGCAAAGAAAGAAAATTCTGAAAATCAAGAGAATATTTTTTCTTTTCATAAATTTTTATGATGTAAGAGAAAGTTGAAAACCGCGAGTAATGCCTTTGGTCAGCAAGAAGAAATCGTAAAATAAGTGTGAGCATAAAGAATAACAGAAAACTTCTTTCATCATCAGTTCTCGAAGAACTTTTTTTCTCTTATGAATTATGACAGTTTTTTACAATAATATAAAAACTTTATCATCATAAAATTCCATCTGAAATGACCATCATAAATTTGGCTTAATTAATATCAAAAAAGGAAAATATGAGAATAGAATTATATTGACATATTTTCCTTTATAGTGGCATCTGTTCTGCACGTGAAATCATCTCTTGAATATGTGAGAATATTTGCACATTAATGAAAATTATTATTACTACTGCATGTGTGAATTCCCAAAATTTATTGCCGTCAAAATGAAAGCTGTAAATGTGTTAGTTTTGATAAATTACAAGACGATTATAATAATGTTAATTTATTACTGTATCTTGATACTAAAATAACATCTGATACATCTGAACTTGAATATGTTATCATATTTAATTATTTTACTAACAGTTAATAAGAAATCAAGAAAAAGTTTTGATTTTGTAATTAAGAAAATTCATCATAGCACTAAGTGTGAATTTAAATGTAATTTTAGTTTTAATTGGTTCAAACACTCAAAAAATTGTTTTACAAATTAAAAATTTATTTTTCAAAAAGATCAACATAAAAATTTGAATTTTAAACATTCATTGAAATTTGAATTTAAATTAACCGTTAAATCATCTTTTCATAAAATTTTTAAAAATTTCTATTCGACTTTTCATAAAATTTAAGCAATTTTAGGAAAATGGAAAAATTTTAAATCACTAAACTGAGAAAATTAGTTAAAATTTGAATTTCAAAAAACAAAAAAATTTCTAAATTTTGAAAACCCGTTAAATTTTAAATGTTTTTTATTGGTAAAATTTGATAGAAATATTTGCAAAAATTTTACTTTGATAAACATTTTACTTTGTATAAACAAAGTCAAACAACGTGAAAAGTCTTTATTTCTCTGGGCATTTGCTTCATGTACATATACATGTCATACTGTCATGTGTCATAATTTATTGTGCATGACTTTATTACGTAAACATTTACATGGCAAACGATAACAATAAAGTTCCATTAGTTGTTGGCAGCAGCTGCTTTTACACCAACCAACAAACCGATGAAAAACAAACTTTTTTTGCATAATTTTTGGCACTTTCTCTTACTCGGTCTTTGCTCCCTTTTCGTTGTTAATGAATTTATAAACCCATCAGATATATTTTCTTACCAGTAAAAAAAGGAGCGCCAAGTTCAAGGTGTAAAATATGAAAAATAATGAAAAGTGCCTTTCAGTAAACATTGGTCGACCTTGAAGTTGTGTCAGGTTGATTTTGTTTAGTTTACTCTAATTATTTACTCATCTGGGAGGCAACGCGTGTGAATGAAAGCAAAATGAATGATAATGGAATAAGAAAATTGAAGAAAAATTAAGAAGGATGTTGTTTCATTTATTAAATTCCATTGGGAAATTTAGTTATTTTTTCCTGATGTTGTGATGAAATGAGATAAATTTTGTTAATATAGAAAAAGGGTAGATAAATTTAGAAATATTTTAAATTTAGAAATTTCATATTTTTGTAAAAATAAATTTTTTAACCCTTTCAATTCGATTTCCTTTCATTAATTTATCTCTTTTT
Source organism: Polypedilum vanderplanki (assembly GCA_018290095.1). NCBI lineage: Eukaryota > Metazoa > Arthropoda > Insecta > Diptera > Chironomidae > Polypedilum > Polypedilum vanderplanki. The sequence goes on along the minus strand of CM031379.1, from coordinate 24,738,933 downwards.
CTTAAAGCTTGCTTGTTTATTTTATTAGGGGTTTCTTTTTCTGTTTTAGATTATTTAGAAATTTCTCTCTTTTGATATTTCTTAAATTGAAAAGGTAGAAATTTATCGATTTAATCGGATGAATATGAGAGTTAGGAAATGAAAACATTTAAGTAATCGTAATTGAATTTCCTTAAGAAATCTTTTGATAATGTTTAATGTTAAAAGAGGATTTTAAATGCTTAATTTTATCTGTATTTAAAACTGGTTTCAAATAAATATAAAAGAAGTTTAAGATGATTTTTTAGAAAACATTTAAATAAAAAGCTTAATAATTATTTTCTCTGCTGTTTGTAAATAAATAATTTATTTACAGTTCAATGATGAATTAAATGTTTCAAATATTTTGAATCTATGGAAATTTTAATCCAAATTTCATTTTAAACAAAAGGTTATGACCTAGAATGAAAAATGAATAAACTTTACATAACAGAAAAATGTCTTTACAAATTTTTACGAAAAATTTAAAGACAAATGAAGTTCAAATGAGCCTTTTATTCAGGGAACTAAACAGGCGAAAGTTAAAAAAGAATTGTGTCGAAAATAGGCAAAAAAATTTTTGACACATGTGATATAAACACATGTCACATGAAACAGAAAACTAAAAAATATTTTAACTGGATTTTTATAAACTTCTCTCTTATTTCTTTTCCTAAGTTATTAAAATTTGCATTTAATAAAAACTTTAATGATTCAAAACTGTTTAAAAGATCAAAATTAAGCTTTTAAACTTTTTTAAAAATTGTAAACGAATGTATTGCAACAAAACATGTCACTTGTGACAAAAAGCAGACAATTAGGCCAAAAACACATAAAAAGGCAAAACCATTCGCCTAATTTTCAGCTCTCTGTTTTAATTTTTTTATCTTGATTTTAAAGAATAGAAAATCACAGAAATTTCAAAATAACAATAAAAACTTGAACAGTTTGCATTAAAGTTTTAATTTTCACCTATAATTTAGTGTCAAAACTTTAAAAAGACGCTTTCTCTGAAAGGTTAACTTACAAACAAAAGAAAACTTCATTTGCTAAAAGCAAAAGTAAAACTTTTGTAAAATTTAAAAAAATTCTTTATTCTTTTTAGCAAAAGCAAGTAAGGAAACTTTTTCAAAAAAAGGAAGAAAGCTGTAATTGAATAGTTTGTGGTGGTGAAGTTGGCGTCAAGAAGGAAGTAAAAGAAACTTTTTTCCGTTATCTTCATTGAATTTTCTTTATTACAAAAAATATTTTTTTATCTTTTTTCTTTTTACATAGAATATTTACAAAGGGAAAAAGAAAGCATCAAAGAGGATGAGAAAGAATGAAAACTTTTCATGGCCATTAACGTTGTTATCATCATCATAATGATATGACAGAATCAGTATCATAGCCGACTAGCAGTGAATCATTTTCATCACTTCCATCTTCTGCCGCATGCTTAATTTCTTCGCGATTTTCTTCATCACCCTCAAAAATGTCCTCTTGTTCAAAATTTATATTCAATTCATTCTCGTCATCATCATCATCGTCGCCACATAAGGATATTGTCGTTGATGATTTATTTTCTTCTTCTGTTCCAAAGCTATTGCTGTGTCAGAGTTCAATAACTGTTTCACTTGCTTTGAATGTCACACCAGAACGAATTACATGATAGAATTTCATAACAGCATAAATTGCAATGCTCTAAATTTTCATAGAAAAAAAAATATTTATTAATGGATTTTTTTGTAATTTCATCCCGGAAATTTTAAATGTTTTTGCTTAGCAAGTGAAAAAAAACTTACATTAAAAATTGCTCGAGCTATGAAAAATGTCTGACCAAAGAGAAAAAGAAAAAATGCATTTCATAATGAAAGAGTAGAAGGAAGAGAAATTCAGCTCGTATTTGCAGATGATGAAAATTTTTTCATAATTTTTTTTTACAGAGCTTCAATTCATTGAAATTAATTATATACAAATATTACTCACAATTTCTGCTTTGCATAGTCCATCAAAATGCTATGAGTGGAAGAGAAAAATGAAAGGGAATTTAATGAGAGTTTTCATTTTATTAACTCAAGATTTCTAAAGAGGAAATTAATATTTTAAAGCATCTTTTAACCATCATTTAAAAAAGTCATGTAAGTTATGAAAGTCAAGTAAAAATAGAGTCATGTTTAAAAATCAAGTTCAATTCAAGTGATATGTCAAGTTATGTTAACTATATTTTGTCAAGTAGAGTTCTACTGTCAGTTAATATTATTAATTTTTTGAGATTCTTTAAAAAATTTGCATTAGTGTTATATTCAAATCTCTGTTCATATTTTCAACTCTTTGAAAATAATTTTATGAAACTTACACCATTTATATGATCACGAAGTACATTTGCATAAACTGTACAAATTCCTTCAATGGACATGAACAGTAAAATTCCTAACATCCATGGTGCTATCAGTGGAATATTTTCCTGATTATGAAAGAGTAAAATTTATTACAATAAAGTTAGAAAAATCATATTCTTCAACCACTATAAAAAAATTGCAAACTAATGAAATGAAAAAAGTTTTTTCCTCTCTTTAACTTCTAAAAAAGGTTTTGTTTGCAAAGCTTTGGTTTTGGTGTCATTGCTTCAATATTTACACAACTTCTTCAAAAAAAAGCTCTCAACATTTAAATTAAATTTTCAACTCAGCACTTTTGTGTAAAACATCAAAAAGGCCAACAAAAATGATATGTGTGTTACAGAAAAAAATCAAATATGAGGAATTTTTAATTAAAAACCCTTCACATACACACACAAACGAGCGTGGTTGGAACTGTTTTAATTTATTTTCTATTAACTGAAACTTTTTTCATTTCACATCAAAGCTTTTTCTTCCAAATTGAACTTTTGTCAATGCTTACCGAATTGATGCCAACATAGAGAATGATACTTAAAACGATGATGGACAGATGACTGCCAATAATTGCATAGTAACTGATTTGTACGCCATAATAGACGTCGCCTAGAATTTGAAATTTTTTTGTATTCACATTAATTTGCCAGCTGTACAGTAGCACTACAAGAATTGAAACGTTCTGTAAGAGTAGAATAGAGGAAATTTTTTACAATAATCGCTGATGGACACAACAATAGTGTTGACATACCAGACTATAAATTGCACTTGTGATAGCACAATGTTTTGTATTGAACATACGACAGAGTCCACTACGACGTTCTGGTCGATAATAATGATAAAGGACTGTTGATTTCATATTTTCAATAATTTGCACAATTTTATTTCCTTCTGTTCTCGTTCACTGCAGAGGAAAATTGAGTTTTTAGCTTGAGATTGAATATCAAGTCGACAATTTATTGAATACTGCAGGTTTTTAGGAAATTTGTAGAGAGTTTGATTTGAATATTTTCAATTTTTAATACGAATTTTTTGTGTATGTTTAAAATGTATTTCAAAATTCAATTCAAAATTTCAGCTGTTTTTACATTTTTACCGAAAGTTTTAAATTAAATTATTGATCAATTTTTAAAATTTTTGCGATTATTAGGATAATTTAATAAAATTTTCATCAAAAACTTTGAAATATTGTCAATTAATCTAAGTGTCTTCGTCTTGCAAGAATGTTTAAAAATTTCACCTTTTTCTCTAGTTTGAATTTTTTATAGAAAATCTTTCGATTTCTTTTACTCCTTTCTTCAATCATTTCACAAAGAGAAGCAACAACAATTTGACCAAAAGGGAAATCATAGTAATAGCAATCGATTTGTGATTGAAAGAAGTCGAATGCATTGAAATTTGCAACCATTTTTGCTTCAACAATAAAATCTTTTTGAATTTTATCGACAGAAGAAAAAAAGTTTTCACAAAAGAAAAATTTGATTGTAGTTAAGGAAATTCATTCAAATGCAGTGAATTGATTGAAATTGAGGAAAGAATTTACTGAGTAATCAATTCAATGCTGAAAGTTTAACAATGAAATTTCTTTTAAACAGAGAACAATTTTATGTCAGAGATTTTACAAGTTTATCTTTTTCTATGATTTTACTTAATTTTCCCATTATGAGTCCCACTTGGCTACTTTAAAAAATTTCATTTTGTTTTCATTCCTTTTTTAATAGCAATTGCTTTTATTTAGAGAGAAAAATTAACATTAATTCTTGTATTAAAAACTTCTTATTCATTTTTTATCTATTTAGGTCAATGATTTCTTCATAAGAAAAACAAAATTAAATCGTATTTTATCTTAAGCTTAAGAAAATTATATACAATAAATTGTCGCTTTCTTTAGTTAATTTCTTGCTTGTTTTAATTGCGTTTCTATTTAAAAATGTTTCATTTAAAAGCGTAATTCAGAGATAAACTGAAGAAAATTATGAATTGAAAATAGAAAGTTTCTAATTTATAAAAGAATAATTAGGTCAGAGTTGGCAATTCATCACTTCAAAATTATTGTACATTTTGTGATTAAACCATCGCAAAAGATTTTTCTAGTCTTGTTTATCAAAAAGCTTACTTTTTTTTAAAAAAAAGTGATGTAGGCTTTACAAAAAAATTTATTAGGGACAGAAATAAAGAAGAAATATATTCACAGAGAAAAATATTTTATTGCTGGCAAAAAGTTTTTGTAATTTGTCTCTATAAAGTCAAATTTATTAGCCTTAAAAAAATTTAAAACTTTTATAATTTTTTTATGACAGTTATAAGAAAATTTATTACTGTTATTAAAATGTATGATAACTGTCATAAAAAAATTATAATACTTATAAATTATCTTTTTAGGGCTTATGAATTTGACTTTATAGGGACAAATCTCAAAAACTTTATACCAGTTATCAAATATTTTGTTCCGTGTTGAGCTAGTAGTTAGTAACAAATATTCAGATACAGTTGAATGTCTTATATATGTAATATATTCTTCTTTAAATTGACGATTATCCGTTAATATTTTGTGAAATTTGAATATTGCAAAAATATTTTTTATAAAAATTAATTTTAGAGCTGTCTGCTTTACAAACTGGATAAAGTTGAAATTTAGTTTAGTTTACTTTGTTTAATGAAAGCAAGTCGTGCGTGAAACTTAACAGTCCTCATTTAAATTATCAATTAATCCAAAAGTTTCATTCAATCTTTAAAACTTGAACTTAAAAGCTTAACTAACTCAACTCACTTGGTTTCAATAAAAAGACCACAAAAATGCGCACAAAAATATTTTTTTCATTTAATGACATCCATTGAAATTGTTTCACTTGAATAGCAGCAGTAGCAAAAAATTCTTTTTGTCACGTTCTTGAGAACAATAAACACTCGTCATTGTTGTTGGTCTCATATGGAAGCATCTCACCTTTATTTATTCACACACATGCACGACACAAAAATTTTTTCTGGCTTTTTATTAAATTTTCCTTCACTTGACACGTAACATCATCATGTTGATGTAATTGCGGAAGTTGAGTCAATATCCCGACCATCACCTTTCGAAAATTGCTTATCGAATGATACTGTCTTCATCGTGGTACTCACTTTATATGCTAGCATTTTAGTATGTTGTGTGGATGAAACTGATGAAAGAAAAACATACAAAAATTTTTTTTCTTTTTTTTTTGCTATGCGAACAGTGAAAGTTTTCATCATCAACAGTATGGAAAAATTTTCCAATTTTCCTTTCCAGTTCTCATTTTCTCTTCTACTTTTATTCCAGTTAAAAGAGAGTGAATTTGTCATTATAGAGAAATAAATTGACTTGCTGCTTTGTTTTCATTTCGCGCCACTGTGGTGTGTACAAAATATTTGCTTAGCAAATTATCATGCCGCGGAAAATTCTTCTTTATCACGCTTTCACGCTCATTTTGTACCTTATCATTAGAATTTATTTTTTTGCCTTTTTTGGCTCATTCTTTTCTGTGATGAAAAATAAAGAAAAAAATCTATGCTTTGTGAATTATTCATAAATTTTTTCTTCTACTTTATGTTATGCTAAATAAATAACACGTAGAATATCAATAAAATAAACTTTTATTGTTATTTAAGATTTTATGGATTTTGAATTTATTTTTAAAAAAATATTTTTGCGACAAATGACAAAATGTTGCATGTGACATGTAATGTAAACAAACTAAAATTATTTTATCATTTTTTCCTTAAAATCTTTGCTAATGTTGATTTAAATAAAAATTAATGAGCAATAAATTCAATTAGAATCAAGAACTACACATTTTCTAATCATTACAATGCTAAATCAAGGCATATTTTTTAGATTTAAAATTTTTAAATAGAGCAACATGTCAGAAAAACACATTTGTAATGTTGAAAATGACTAAAGTGAAAAAATTCTAGATTGATGTACAGTGAACATTTCATTGGTCATTTTCAACATTATGAAGATTTTCAAATAGCTTTTGTAGTTTGGTTAACAAATATTCCCATGAAAGTAAAAAATTCGTTATTTTACAAAAAAAATTAAATTATGCGTTATTTTTAAAATTAAAAATTTCGTTACTTTCAAGAAAAAACAAAAAAAAAATTTAAAAAGCAAAATTTTTGAAAAGCTTTTTTCTGTCTAAATTTTCTCCTCTTTTACAGTTTTAACTTTCTCATCATGTACATTCATAAATTCCCATCAATACAGTCATGTTTTGCACAAGGCCTGAGAACTCTTTTGATATTTTTTGTTATTTTTGATATTTTTTGATATTTTTGATTTTTTTGTTATTTTTGATATCGTGATTTTCTCTTTAATTAAAGACCATAAAAATTTTATTGATAGCTTAAAAGAAAGCTAGGAGCATGAGAAATAAAAATCAGAAAAGAATGCATAGTTTCATGTTATCGTTTTAAAATTGTAGTCATTTTAAAAAAAGTCCATTTCTAAAAATTTTTATTTTTCGAAAAACAAAGGTATCTTGATGCGAAATATCAAAAAGAGTTCTCACGCCTTGGTTTTGCATTTAAAAAATTTCCATTTTTCTTTCTTTTTTGCTTTCAGCTCAATAATGGAAAAATAATTGGTCATAATTTCATTTGTGAGTTGTTATGTGTGATTAAGTTGCAATTACGAAAAATTTGAATTGCTAATTTTCATTGGCGAGAAAATTGACGGTCAGAATAATTTTGCGGTTGTGTTTGTGTCTGTTATAGAAAAGTAAATTCAATTATAAAAAGCAGCATGTCTGTCATGCGGTGATGTAATGACGGACGATAATGAGAGCGTTTTTTAGACTGAAAAATATTTTTTTTTTGTTTAGCTGTCTGATGGAAGAAGCAGACAAAATAAACTTTTTCCTCTTGCTTCATCAGAATGGATAAATTTCGGTGGTGTTCCAAATCATCCACAGCTCAAAAAGTCCACCACACTTGTTCAAAAAGTCCACAAATATAAAATTTTGAAAATCACGACTTTCCAAAAAATCCACATACATTTGTATGTGGACTTTTTGAACATCATTGATTTTCAAAAAATCCACATAGAAATGTATGTGGACTTTTTGGACATCTCGTGATATTCATTAAAAAAATTTTTTCTGATATTGAGTATTTAAATTTACGTTAAATTATTTTTGAATTCTATTCAGCATTGAAATCTGAAAAATTAATTTTTTTGCATATATTATCATTTTTTGTCATTTTAAAGCTATTTTAAGCAATTTTTAAAATTTTTTTATAAAGGCATTCTTAGACCGACAGCACATGATGTAGAGCGTGCAAACTTGCAGGAAATCACTTCTTTGAGAAAACTTTTTTTTGGGGTGTGTTTATAAAAATATAAAATATAAAAATAATGCAAAATTATAATTTGAGACATCAAAATAATTTTTATGAAGCTTTTGAATTTTTGACCTAAATAAATGCCAAAAAACCACAAAGGAATATCAATAATGTTGCTCTTGTGACCATAGTTTTAATTTATATATTACATATAATATATTGTTAAAAAGGTCCTAAAATTATCTTTTTAACAAAGTATCAACCATATTTTTCGGAAAGTTATGAATTTTCAAACACAAAAATAAGCAAAAATGCATGTAAAAAACGGTTTTTGGGCCGGGAAAAATCGAAATTTTTGAAAAAAATCAAAAAAAATTTTTTCCATGCTATTTTATAATTATCACGACTAAAAAACTACCGGACAGATTTTCCGACAAAAAAAAAATTTTCGCATCTGAGGTACCTAAAAAGGTGCAGCACCTCAAATTTTTTAAAGGTGCGGGCACCTTTAAAGTGCCGCACCTTTTTTCGCACATAACAACTCTGTCTTTAAACAATTGATTTGTTGATGGAATAAATAAATTTATTGACTTTATACATGCTTTTTGAATATCAATAGATCACAATTAATATAAAATAAAATTATTTCATAATTTTATTCTCAAATTGAGTGCCAACACAATAAGAAATCATTCATTAGTTGTTCTCGAGAACTCCAAGACAAAATAAAAACTGATCAGAAACTATAATCTTTTGTTCTTTACTCATCATGATTCATGTTCCTTAAAATCAAATTAAAGATTATTTATCAGAAAAAATTTTTTAATGAGTATCACGAGATGTTCAAAAAGTCCACATACATTTCTATGTGGATTTTTTGAAAATCACTGATGTTCAAAATATCCACAGAAAAATTTGTGGAGATTTTGAACTGCAATGATTTTCAAAATGTCCACATATAAATGTATGTGGATTTTTTGAACAACAATGATGTTCAAAAAGTCCACATACATTTTCAAGTGGATTTTTTGGAAAGTCGTGATTTTCATAAAAATCCCCTGTGGATTTTTTGAACAGCTCGTGAGTGGATTTTTTGAGCTGTGGATGATTTGGAACACCATCATAAATTTCATTTAAAGCCTAAATTGATGATGATGGGAAAATTTTTTTGATGGAATTTTTAATGAGAAAAAAATTGAATCATTTTCAGTCTTTCTTTTTTATGGCGTGTATTTTCCATATTTTAACAATTTCTTTTTTTCGTAAATTACTCAAGAATTATGCAAGCAAAATATAAGAAAGAAAAAATGAATTGTAAATTTTCTCATCATTTTTTTTGTTCTATTATGACAAATTTATAAATAGAGTAAAAAGAGACTGACAATTCCTTTGTGGAATTTTTTGTTAGCTATTTGTTTTTGATTTATGACAGGGAAAATTTTATTCATTATTTTTACTGAATTTTTTCATTCACGCAGTTTATTCAATTCTCACTTGAAAATGTTTTTAAAATAAACTAAATGAAAATTGAAATTTATTTATTTTTTCATAAAATTGTTGATGTTATGAAAGCATTTATTACATTAAATTCAATACAACACAGTAATGGAATATTTTTCAGCTTAGATTTAATATTAAAATTTTCCGTTACAAATATAAAAGTAAAAAGGCCTAAAATTAACCGACTTTTGCTTTGTGAAAAATTCAAAAAGATCCTTACTATTTTTAAAGCTTTTCATAACCTATACTTGTAACCTCGCGATTTTCCTTTCTTCCTTTCAATGAATTATTTATACTTTTCACTTTCACAAAAAAAGAAGTAACCAAGAAAAAAGAGTTGTAAATAAAATTCGGTTTTTATGTTCACTAAAAAAGGTTCTTGAAATAATTTTTTTTCTGTTCGCAAATATTTTTAGAATTAAAAAATTTCCTTCCTTTATTGAAGGTTTTTACATTATTCATAAATGTGTGATGAGGGTAAAAAAATTGCTCTTAAAAGTCAGGTCCAGCTCAATTGAAAAAACGTAGAAAAAATTCCTTGATGGTCAAATGCAACAAGAGACAATTTGACATTTCTTGTTATTTCGAATAAATTTATTTGTGGTAGAAATGTCAAATTATTTGAGCAAGGAAAACATACAGTTTTTGTGACATAATTATGTAAATCCCAAAATACCAAATGCCAAGTTGACATTTTTATTATTTCTGCACACTCGCATGATCTTTTCATGCTCGATGAAATTTTTGATTTATTTATAGGTTAAAAACCTCAAGTAAACTCTCTAAGTGAAAGAAATTTATGACAAAAAATTTCTCTAGTGCTTTCACTAAGTGTGGGAAGAACCAGCACCTTTTGTTCTAATGCTAAAATTCACCTGACTTCATTTCTTTCACGTTCGTATATGTCAGAAGATTGATGTCGCTCAATATATCACTACCATACTTTCAAGCCAATAAATCTCGTCTTCAAATAACTTGAAATGTGTGTGTGTGCATGTGAAAGTGTATTTATTAAATAAACAATTTTCATCTCATGTAGCAGGAATTTGAGGAAGAAAGAGAGGGAATGCATGCATAAAATTGCTTTTAAGAACAGACACAGAAGCATGTGTCAGATTCAGAATCTTCTTTTTAAAGAATCAGCATGTCTTTATGACAGCTTGCACTCAAATTGTTGAAATTTTCCATTCTTTACTTATGTGTGAAATGTGTGTGAGAAAAATATTGGATTAAGTTGTCATTCTTTTTTGTGGTTGTCATATGTTTTCAATTTTTTAAAAAATTTTATTTTTTATTGAATAAAAAATTTTAAGATCAAGTTCAATTTTTTTCATAATTTAAGTTCAAAAATTCGAAATATTTAGTTCAAGATTTTTGAACCATTTTTAATTTTTTTAGAACAAAATTATAGGTTTAAAATTTTACATCGTTCAGTTATATATTTTTTTTAAAATATTTTCAAGGTTTAACTTTCAAACCAATTTATTCAAGTTCAAGATCATATTTTAAGTTTAAATATTTTAAGATCAAGTTCAATATTGAATATTTAAACTTCAAAATACCGTTAAATTCGAAATTTTGCTAATATTCTCATAAAAATTCCGATCAAACAAATAAATTTCGTTTAAATGTGAAAAGTTGAAAGAACCAATAAATTAATTTTATTGCAATTTTCTCTCATCCATCTTTCATTCATTCATTCTCAATGTCAGTCAAATTTAATTTAATCTCCAATTTATAGCGAGCATGATGTGCATTTGAATGGCTCATTAGAATTCACAGACACTCTCATCAATTTATCAATCTCACTCCACTCTTAATATAACAATATTATTGAGCCATTATCGTCGATTACAAAAATCGAGTATCACAGCAGCAGCAGCTTAAAATATTCATAGAAAAAAGAGCTTATGGACAACAATGTAAAAGCCATACCAAGAGCGAGCAGTAACAACTGCCATCATTTTATCTCTCGCTCTTTTACCATCAACTTCAATAAAAATGAACATATTTTATCACATTCAACTCATATTGATGGTACTTAGTTTGATATCATCTATTCAATAGTAAAACTCTTTTTTATTTTGTTCCAGTAAATTCCTGTTATGAGATTAGATAAATTTTTCAATAAACTCACACTGATTCATATCCAAAATAGGTAAAAAAGTGAAGAGCCAGCTTCAAAGTAGATTTAAACTATTTTTTAACTACTGAAGCCAATTACGAACCAGTAATTTAATATTTATGTGCAGAATTTTCAAGTTAACAATTTAAAACTTTTATGATAAAAAAGAATGAAATTTTATTAAAATTACTTGAATTGCATCAAAACATTGTTGAAACTTTTTCAAAATCTTTAAAAGAAATCTACAAACCAAAAACCAATACATTGATTAAACTTGAAAGGTTTTATGTCTTTAATGCAATAACAATTCTTTTCATTCATTCATTGATTCATTTCTAAGCACTATCGTCTTCATGAAGCTATTCAATTCGATAATAATGGTTTTCTGATGTCAAAATACTTTCTTTATTTTTCACTTGCCACAGTCATGTACTCTCTTTCTATGAGAAATATTGCAGCAGCTTAATGTAGTTTTATACTAAAAGAAAATGTATTTTTTGATAAAGTCTTGTCATGACAAATAATTGCCAACAAATGCATTGTGCAAATACAAAGAAAATTGGATTTTTTGTGACCCGATTCAAGAAATTTTTCTAAACTTTTAAAGAAAAAAAGCTTTTGGTGCACTTTAACATGTTCAAGAATGAAAAATAAAACTTTTTCATTTTATCTTGCCATAAAAGCAAAGTTTTCAACATGATCGTGTGAAAATCACACCAGTTATTTTTACCAAGAATATTTCAGATTATTAAGCTTTCGACACAGAATATCATTAAATTTTCCTTATCGATTTCTTAAATTGTTTCCGTATCGAATGAAAAATTTTCTTATCGACAAGCGTTTGCGTGTCAAAAGGCATTAAATTGATGGCCGATTTGTAACGCCTTCTAATCGACATTTAATTCTATATACAAACATAAATTTATTGCATGCCAAAAGCTAGCGAGGAAAAGCAAACAAAAAAAAACTTCATCATTTATGTGCTGACAGAACTATTGCTTACAGGAACAACACACATCAGAGATTAATTAAAGTTAAATTGCAGCAATAATTTATTTTCTATGTCCATTCGTCTGCCTGCTGCTTACAGTTCTGACATTAAAAGTTTTTCTTCAACTGAGGCAAAAGAGAAAAAACTTTAGTCTAGCAATATTAACAATGATTTACGATTCCATGCATGCATAGAATAGCATCCCTTATTGTACATAGATATTTTTATGTTTTTCGTTCTGTTTCGTTACTTTCAGTCTATGTTTTATGATATGAAAAAACTTTTCCTTTCCTCTTTATGTGTTGAATAAAAAAAAGTTTAGAAATTTTTCTTCAGTATTTTCTCATGCATTGACCATAAAACTGAAATCATATCCTACGCAAATATACTCTCATCAAGTGTGAGTTTTTTTATCTAACCAGAAAGAAGAATGTTAAGAAAAAGTTGAAGATTAAAAAACATTTTTTATGAGCCATTTGGGTCATGAAGTTTTTCATTCAAGCATTTTTAATTAAAAAAAGAAATAAGATGAGAGAGAAAACTATTGTAGAACATGAGATCATTAAAAAAATTATGTAAAGAGATGCATGAAGTTCAACTTCAGCATAGCTTTTCTTCAAGATAATAACTTGCAGATGAGAAAAAAGAAAGAAAGTTGCTTTGAGTGGCAATAAAGTTATCATCATCATTATTCTTCATCTTAGATCTTACCTAAGAGAATTTTTCTTAAAGATACTAATTTTAAGCAAGGGTTTAAATTTTTAAAATTTTGTTTTTGGTCTAAAATCATAGCCTAAAATTTTCAAAACACGAAGTTGGTTAAGATATTTTTTTCAAATTTATTTTGGCAGTTATTTTACATAAAGAAAATATTTAATTCGAAATTTATCATTTTTCAAATATTAATTTTATAATAAGAAAATTTCCAACCGCAGACAGTAAAAGCTTCTTTTATCCTCACATATATGTAAGAAGATAATACTTAAAGAAGTAAAACATTTGTTTAAGATGAACATGGAAAGAGCAAATTTATGCAAAAATGTAAATGAAATATATGACTTGATCAAAAAGAAGAAAAGAAGTTTTATATTTTGAGGTAGAAAGTTCTTGAAATTTATTAGTTAGCGCATTTTGCTTGTATAAAGAATATTTCACTGCTAAATTTAACTTGTAATTAATTAATTAGCTCAAATATTTTACTTTATGTTAAGTGTCTTGTCTTAAATCAGTTTTATATCAAATTATATGATAGTTGAAATTCATGAAAAAATCCTTCATCTCATTGTAAATTTACAAACATTAAATTTGCTGTCAGTTTGAGTTTGTTGCATATTTAAAACATGCATAATTTAATCAACAAGAAAATAACAGCAGCATCTGTTTCATTATTTGTGCTAACATGAAAATCACGTTCTAGAGAGTAGAGAAGCTAATAAATTTTATGTTATTATTATTAAGATGAGAATGTAAATAGTCATATGGCTTCCGTTTTTTCTATCTTTTTGCTTCTCTATTTCCCTTAAGATTTTATGCACACTTACTTATTATTTTGCTTATCTATGTTGTGTAGAATATTTTTCATCTTTTTTTATTTCAATATTTTATTATGACAATCTCATTCACAAGATGATTCTCAAGACAATTTGAAAGTTTTTCTTTATTTCTTTTTATGATCTCTCAATGATGTGATTCATCTTTTGATTATGTTGACTTTATGCATACATAAAGATAGATCTATCTTATGAATATAAAAAAAGAAAGAAAATCTCATTATTGATTGATCTCAAACTGAAGCATCAGAAAAAAAAAACTCAACTCAATTCATACAAATAATGAGCAATCATTTGTTTCATCTGAGATAAATATAAAGAAGCTCATTAATTATTCTTTAGAAAATCTTCTTCATCATTATATAGTTCGTTTACTTTTCTATGTTACAGCAAAAGATGAAAAAAAATAAGTAATAATACCGAAAGAAAATGTTTATTGCCAAATCATTTCCATAAATTTTTATTCGAATTTTTCGTCTACAATAAGCTTTTATGATTACACAAAATATTGATAAGAAAGTTTTTAGATAAAAATTTGACTTGTTAAATGCGCCATAGTTTCTAAATCACAAGTTGTTACAACTTTTCAAACCTTGTTTTAGTTGGCAAAAAAGAAGTTTATTTTGACATTGAAAGTAAAATGCTAGTAGCTTCATAATAATAAAAACGCGGCAAATGCTTACACAGCTAAAATAGTTTTTATTTCTTGCCTTGGGAATATTTCTGAAGAAAAAAAACATTAAAATTTATCTTCTATAGAAAATGATGAAAATTTTTCATGAGTTTTATGTTTCATTTTTTACTGTTATCAAGAGATGATCACTTTCATTTCTAATTAATTTCAGTATCAATATTCATTCATATCTTTTAACTATTGTATTTATGAATGATAAAATTAAAATAATTTATTTTCAACTTGAATTGTAAAAACTCAAGTCAACTTGATTTAATTACTTGATTTCAACTTGATGTAATGACTTGATTCATACTTGATGTGACAACAACTTAATTTGTACTTAACATGAATAAGACTTTTCTAAATACAAAATTTGTGAAAAAGAAAAGATTCCTTTAGTTTTTTTATACGTGTACTTTCGATGCTTATATTTTAATGACTTGAATAAAATTTGACTTTCAAAATTACTTGACATTCAATCGACTTGATTTAAAGTTGATTTTCTGAGTTCCTAAATAAATTTAAGATTTCAACTTTACTTTAAATTTTTGAAGTTAAAAACAACAATACCAAAGTTTAAAAAACATATCCTTAGTTTCTTCTAAAATGCAATTTTAGATTTACTTAAAGTTAACTTGATTTAAATTCAATTTCTAAAATTTTTGAATTCAACAAACATTTTACTTCAAAGAAAAAAATTTCCATTCTAAAAATCTTCCCAAATTATCATCAATCATTTAAAATACACTAAGTAATTTTCTAAAAAGCCCAAAAACTTTGCACCTTCAAGTGGACTTTTTATGACCTTCATCTCGGCATGTTTTTATACAATGACTTTCTATCCTCACTCTTTCTTGCTCTAAATGATAAATGAGCTGTTAACAAAAGTTCTCTCATTCAGCCTCTAAATTTAAACTATTTATTTAGTTACCAAGCTACCTGTAAAAGAAAGAGTTCACTTTTTTGCTTGTGAGTATGTTCATTAACAATGTAGAGAGTGAACCTCATTCATTAATTAATGTCAAACATCTGCAGCAGTTTCAACGAACATACAAAAAACCTTAAAATGAAGATGAATTTTTGTTGTTCACAATGAATAAAAGGAAAATTTCTCTCTCTTTTATTCATGAAAAATTTTGTCAACAACATTATGAGTTAAAATTGCGTTTTATTTAGAATAAATTGAAATTTTCATGAGAGAAAATTTGTTTTCCCTTCTCACTCTGTCTCAGACGATGTCGACCATAATTGAAGCAATTTAGTTTGAGAGCCCGCAAATGATAAAGTTTATTTTCAACAGCAACACTCAGAAAAGAAGTGATAGAGAAGAATACGATGGTGATGGAATGTTTTTGCTCTAATTCAATAATTTATTTTGCTTCTAATGGAAAAACCATAAACAACTTCTATCTGAGTATGAAATAAAAGTTTTTTCAAAAAATTCCTTATTGCCACTTCGACCATCTGGTGCTTTTTGCTTATTTGATGGTCGCATAAAAAAAGGATTTTGAGAATTTTCTCCTTTTTTTGGTTATGTGGGATGAAAAGGGTTAGTTATATGACTTAAAGGGATACAAAAAAGAAGAAGATATTTTAGAATATTTTGACATTTAGGAATTGAAAATTTAATGAAAATGTTAAAGAATCAATTAGAACATTTTACTTTATTTCCTTAAGATTTTCAAGCAAAAATTTATTTTAAAGAATTCTTATGATGATAAATATGAATTTTTTATCTCAACAGGTTTTCTCATGCATATTCAAAGAATTTCTTCATTTTCACACTTCACTTTTTTTGAGATAGCATCAAAAGTAGAGATGACAAGCACACATCCGAGTCACATATTTCATTCACAGATTTTTTTGTACTTTTTCTAACAAATGCCATCTAATGCAATTTTATCTCTCACGCTGGTTGCTAATGTTAGACTATTATAAATTATTAGTTTATACTCATACAATCTCTAGTCTTATTTAATCTTGACGTGTGTGCACACCAGTTGAATGTAGATGATGGCAAAGAGAGAGAAGATTTATGTACGACACAAACATTCCATCCATCATTCAAAATGTAAAAAAATCTCTTTCATTTCCTTTTCCATTAAAATCTTCATGTTTGGACTCATCGCAATATGAATGAAGATATTTACAACCATAGAGAGTGAAGAGAGAAAAGGTGGATTAGTATGACGGTATAAAAAAGGTATTTTCACATTCATACTTAAAAGTACGTTAAATAAATGGATAAAAAGAAATCTGGGTCAGATTTATCGCTTTTATTTGCTTCTTCTTGTTCTTTCCTTGATGTGAACAGGTTTATAAATAATTTATTAACCATGGCCTTGTAATCTTATATAGCCATTGGATAATGTACACAAACACACACACATTTGGTGAAAAGCTAAAACTCAAGAAAGAAAGAAAGAATAAAAGAAAGAAAACGGACGGAAGGTAAACATTCGCTCATCCAAGCGGTAAATTTAATTGACAAATAAAATAAGAGAGAGAGAAACAATAAAGCTCATTTGTGGAGAAGTTTTTTTGTCTATATTTTTATTTTACAGAAGAAAAGAAATTATCGATTTTCAGAGAAAATTTTAGTTTATTGAGGTAGAAAAATTCTTTTTTTAAAATTAAAGAAAAATCAATGGATGGCAAATTTTTTATGCTTGGGATTTCAAAATTAATAAGTATATAGATTGATTTAAAGATTTCGTAAGAGGGCAAGAAAGTTGAAGCAGAGACAGAAAAGAAAGCAAAACAATTCTGTCCTTTACAATTTATCACAATCATAGTACATCCCTTTTAAATTTTACAAACAAAATGAAAGCATGCAAACAAACAGCATTGAATTGAATTGAAAAAAAGAAATTGCAATTTGTTACCCACAGTAGAATCTTCATTCAGTGGAGCAAACTTAATCAGTTCAACAAACACACTTCGAGCAGCATCAAAAATCGAAAGAAAGAAGCATTCGAATGTAATAAAATGAAATTGTAGAGAAGATATAAACTGAGAGCTTTTACTTTCCAATCAAATTGAAACTTCTTTCGTATTCATTGAAGCAAATTGAGTTTTCTAGTTTAAATGAAGATGGAAAATTGAGTTTTAAGACTTTATAATTTAATTTAATTAAAACATTCATCATTTTTACTCATTGTCTATCGTTGAAAACAATTCAATTTACTATGACAACTTAAAGCAGCTTTTTCTATCATTATCTATTTATTTATCTTTCCTAAAGGTCGTAAACCATTTTAACCAAAATAACAAAAGACCAAAAGTATTTGTTATTGTCGAAAATTGAATTGTTTTTCATCCGCTTACATAAAAAACTAAAAACAATGAAGAGCTTATTAAATAACTATCTTGTTTATGTTATTACCAACAATACTGTTACCACAATTACCGCAGGATGATTTTTTTCATATTAAAAATTTGTTCGTGTTTTCCGGATTTAAATATTTGTTTGTTGTAGCAAGTGAGTCACATGAAATGTATTTACTCACTTGCAATTTTTATTTATAGAGTAGGTCAAATCAAATTTTTGCATATTATGTTGTTTATGTCAATTAGTCATTGCACTTCTTGCATGACACGATGACATACATTTGAAGTTCATATCAGCACATAAAGTGCATATTTTGTCAGCATAATTAAAGTATAAAAGACGATAATAAAATGTATTAATAAACAGTCTTCACTGAGCCATCGCTCAGTTAGTTCATTCGAGCTTCATGCTCGGATGGACACGAGTAGTATTTTTTCAATTGACATGTAATAAAGACTTCTGTCATAATTAGCAGCAACACCTCGAGTTCCGTAGACGTTCACTTTCAACTTTCAGGAATCCACTTTCAGCTTGTCACTTTTCATGTGACGATCCACTGACCACTCGTTACATTGTCTCATATGTATTTCGGAAGATTTTTTACCCTAATCAAATTATTTCATACAACAGACACGAAGTTTCACAAAATTGCAATAAAAAAAGAAGGCTATTGAGGAAGTTGTAGGCTTGAGGGCTAAACTTCCTGTATGTGAGTATAAGCTTTTTGCGAAAAATTGAATTGATGTCGACGAAGAAGGAAAAATGAAAGAAAATAAATGAAGGAAATAAATAAGCAATTTACAATATTTATCTCTTTGTTTACTCACAATCCATTTGCCATTTCTTCTCTTCCTGCCTCCTTGATCCTAAATGGAAAACAAATAAATTTTTTGTTCGAAAATCCATTTTTTTCTCTACATGTGTGCTGTTTTCTTTTATTGAATACCATTGAATATTGTTATTGCCCTCATAATGACGTAGGGAAGTGAGGCGGAAAAGTCGTAAAATCGCCTAAAAAGCCCTAATTGATGGACATCAAGTGAAGCAATTATTGTTTCACGAATGATTCTCTTCCGCCTCGGCAAGAACATAAATTTCTACTGACCATGAGAGAGCTTTTAATTAATCTCTCTTTAGTGTCAATTAAATTACTAATTTCATTCTTGCTAAGTGGATTTATTGAGTGTGAAATAAAAAAGTTTTTTCTTTTCTGTTTCTTTTTGAATGCAAGCTTTCCAAATTTTTTCAAGGTAAAAAATCAGAACAGACAAAAATGATAATTATTGAATAAATTATTGTTATTGTTTAAGTACTTTCGATGTAATGAGTGTTATTAAGTTGTCACTTGCTTGTTTCAATGAATTAATAATTAAACGATCAATAATGTCTTGTTAGCAAGTGTTGAGTCAAATTAATGAATAATGTCATATCATATGTACAAAATTAAACTTTGGTTTCTAAGGTGATTTTATATAAATTTATGTTTTTGTTGTTTTAGGAAATAATCAAAAAAATTTCTATGCAAACTCTAATGGTATGCATTGCATTTTATGAGTACTTTTCAAGTGATTTAATCTCTCTTTAATTATTCATGAGTATCAAATTGCATTTCTCATAAATATTCAATCAAAAATTCTAGTATAATTCGACAGATTGCTTTGCATTTTTAATAAAGCAATTTAAATCTGTGTGAAAAGAAAGAGTCAACATGTTGAGTAATGGAAGTGAATAATAATTCATCAATTTCTATCGAGTTGAAATCTTTCCAAAACTAGATTTTATTCTCGTTTCCTGTTAAAGTTTTGATTCTTTTCTTTTGCTAGTCATGGTGAAAAAACTTTTCCAATAAAATCAACTCCTGCAAGCAAAAAAAAGCTGTCGGAAGTCACGTTCGCGTTCCGACTTTATTGAAAGTTTCGATTTCATCTCAATTCACGCGGTAAAATGAAATTATATAGCGTGATGGTTTGGTGAAAGAAGAGAAGAAAAAATCTTTTTTTTATAAAATTATTGGTAGATCGTGTCACTTGTCGTCGTATGTCTCAATCTATTTTACGACGTTTTCCTTAATTTACTTTCTTGTATGTTTGAGAATTATTGTACAATAAATTCAATTGAATTTTATTTCAAAAAGTGAATTTCTACATGTAGACCAAAAAGAATGATAAAATATAATATGTGAAGTTATTTATGTGTCATTAGCCTATTTTCCTTGAGGTTTTACAATTGATTCCTCATTCACAATTACGTTAATATCAATCATGTTATTCATTATATTTGTCATAACTGAATTACTAAGTGTTTCCCATTCTTCCAAATTTTTGATTTCTTCAAAATGACTAAAATTAAAAAGTTTAAATAAAGTTTTAAGAAATATCATAAATTATTCTTACGCCATGATAAATTTTACACAATTGAAAAACATCAGATTTTCGTTGCATTTTTCAGCTAAATCAATCAACTCCAGGACATTTTCGTAGCAAGTATGGTTTATCGATAAATATGCACAGTATGACTTAAGTGCAGATATTTCATATTTCTCAGCTAAATAGAAAAGTGGTAAAACTTGCTTCTTATCTTCAACTTCACCCAAATAAATGAATCGCAAAAACTCTTTGATTGTGTCACCATCAGCATCTTCAATATTGATTTGATTGCTACGCTTTTCGATCATATCAGTTGTAAGCATTTGTTTGAAAACTTTTGAATGATTAGAGAGAAAAATACGATGAGCTGGAAATGATACTTCATCTTGAGAAATAATTTTGATGTCGCTAAATGAATCATTCAAATAAAAATCCTCATATTTTTTAGTCAATGGAAAAGGTCTTTCCGAAATAATTTTGCCAGAAATCTGTCAATTTAGATAAAAATCAAAATAATTATGAATAAAACGCAATTATAATGCACAAACTTACATCAATACGACAATAATTAGGAACCGAACGAATCATTTGATAATTATTGATTGTGAAATTTATTTTGATTCCATTTTGGTTTTTGTTGAGTGTATTATCATTTAAAATAATTTTATCCACACAATATACCGGATCATCAATATATGTAAGTGTCAGGTTCATACAATTTTTCAAGGATCTATTTTTATAAATGCAACCATCGATTGAACTGTAAAATAATGAATTTTAAAATTATTTCATGCCAAATTAAAAATTTCTTACATCTTTAATTCTTCTAATCCGATTGTCATCATGAACACTTCAGAAAAATATGTAGTTGTATCAGAAAGAGAAATATCTTCAATGTTGAAATTGATTGTACGTTTCCAAGAAGTTGAAATTTCCATTTTTAATACGAGAGCAAATTTGCGGCAAAAACTAAACTTTGTTTTTAAAAATGCGCAATATTTTGTTTTCACGACAGATTTTTAAAAAAATTTAAATTTCAATTTCTCGTTAAACATTAAATTATTTATTTTATTTAAAGTAACGAAGCAGAGTTGGAAAACTAGATCTACTTTTCATATAAAATAAAAGTAGAAAGTAGATTTTTATATGAAAAGTAGGTAAAGTAGGTAGCTACTTTTCCAACTCTGTAACGAAGTAGAAAAGAGAATGAAATGTTAGTTTGCTAGAAAAACGTTGGTTTTTATAATCATTATTCTCTATGAAAATGAAAAGTTCATTCGTAAGGTTTTGAGTTTCACTCTCTTATGAGTCGTTGACATGAGTTATGTTTTCAGGGCGCCTTTTTACAGGCTAATGCTTTCAAAGAAACTTTTTTTTATGTATTTAAATGAGATTTTACTGTAAGTTACAAGATAAATCACCGTCTCGATTCACCTTTTTACTCACTTTGGCTTGCTTTCAATAAATGTCAAAAGTAATTACAGGTCAGTTCTCGTTGAAAAGGGATTATACTAATAATTTTTTCCTCTGTTTCACGCCACCTGAACTTCTATGATGTTATTTTACCTAAATCACAGGTGAATTAAATTTCCATATCACGTTCCATATTTTTTTTCCTCTTTTCTACATTATATGTAACATCCTCTATTGTGTTCAAGTCACAACAAGAGAAAGAGATAAAAAAAAAAGAAGTCTCTTTCGGAAAGGATGTTTTGTCTACTTACAATTTATTTATTCTCTCAGAGTATACAGATACTTGTTTCCTTCCTTTTACAATTCATATCTTACAGTCTAATGGGAAATTCAACATTTTAGGAACAAGATGATACCTGAATAACAAAAATATAGCTAAAGAAATCTTTGAAATATTATTTTAGTTGAAAATAAAATTTATTGTATCAAAACTTCACTTTAAAATGATCTAGATAGACAAATTTTATTTTAACAAAGATCTCATGAATGTGAAATTGAACCTTCACTCTTTTATACTCTTTTTAAATAAAAGAAATTCTTTTTGACAGTTCACAAAAGAGCAAAGAAAAAAAGCTTTTTTACATGATAAAATGAAAAATAATATCGTTACACATTCGTCTATTGTTTCCTCATCATCAAGAGCGTCAACGAAGGTAAGAGTTTTCAATTTTCTTTCTTTTATTATTTGTTTCAAAGAGGCAGGCAGAAAAAAAGAGTGTGAGCAAGGTATAAAAAATATAGAAAAGAAATCTAATGTGGCACGTGTTTGAATTCCTTTCATTCTCCTTTTTTTGATCATTATAGCGTTCTTTCTCGCTATAAGAGAACACACAAACGGATTAAATTTATGAGAATTTTATTTATTCTTGCTGCTACTGTAAGAGATATCTTTTATTGTTATCTCTCAACATGGGAGCAACGAAAAATGTCAGAATTTCTTATAAGATACATCGCAATTGTTATTGTCTCATTATTATTGGGTTGAGAACGTGATTTCACAAACAAAATTCCACTTCGATTTGGCCTTTCTCGAAGGTTTCTTATAAAAATGTTTAAAATTACTTTTATCAGAAAAGTATTGAAATTCGTTACACAAAATTGACCTTTTTGTTATCATTAAAATCCAATATTTCTGTGGTTTGAAGAATTTATTTCTCTAATTATCATAATAATAAAATTTATAATTGATTTAAAATATTTACATAATTTACAACTTATTATCAACAATAATCTTGGAAATGAAATAAAATAATTAACAAATATGTCTATAAATTAGTAAATGTTTCATTTTAAACCTAAAACATACAATTTTCTCAACGCCACAACGATAATAATGCACATTAATTAAACATTAACTTTAATTTCTCATGTATAATCAAATGTGTGTCGAATTTAATGTGTCGCAATATTTTCATCCATAAAAATGGATTTTCTCTTACTCATACTCATTTGTTTTTATGATATTGAAATTGATGCACATTTTCGAGTGTGTATTTTTTTCCCAAAATGTTTGGAAAAGCTTTTTACTTCTCGTTGTTTACTGATTCAATGTGGCTTACTCATAAAAAATTCATGAAGTGCTATTTTACAATGTGCGAGCTTCAAAAAAGTTCAGTTTGTCTGATTTTAAGATTTTATTTAAAATTTTTTTCATATTTTACAAAAGCTACAATTTAAATTTTTTGAGACTTTCAAAAAATCAAAACATTCAAGAAATCTAAAAAAAATTTGGAAGATTTTTCAAAATTTCATCACATTTTCATTCTGTTAGGATGCCATTTATACAGTATATATTTGTGAAAATGTGTGAGGCATGAAATGATGTGTTGTTATGTAAGAAAATGGTGTAAAGCAGTTGCGACAGATGAATAAAAAGAAAAGAAAGAAAAAATCGATCGCAATGATGAATTGATGGCTATAAATAGTGTCAACGTTTTATTATGTATCATGAATTTTCATTCTGTAGAAAAGCACATCTCAAAACATCTATCTGCTATTGCACATTTATTGCCGCTTTAAGCAATTCTTGTCAGCAGATTTCAATGACATTTATAAGGAAAGTACTCTTGTGCACGCAATCAATCGATTTATTTGAAAGAGATTCATAGTTGATGATAAAATAGAAGAACATGATGAATATCTAAATATTGCTCTATTTTGAACCGTTTCAAAGACTGTTGATATAATAAAGACAATTTTTGTTCATTAGTATTTAATTTTAAGAAATTATTTTATATTTTAGAAGAAAACCCAGAATTTTATTGCAGGAAATTGAAACTTTACAAAATTTTAAGTCTCATATGAAAAAGAAATTTACGATCGCAGTTTTTTATTACTCAAGCATGACATTAAACACATAAAAATTTTTATCAAAAAAATGAGAATATTTTATGGCTAACATTTTTTAAACTCAATTCTCAATTCAAATGCACAAGCATGTATCACGAAATACGTATGTTTAGAATGTAATATTGTCAATCAATGAAAGAATTCATTATTGTGTTTGCTACATTCAATGTTGTCAATGCCATTTGAATTCAATGAAAATGTTTTTCTTGTTACATCGAGTTGAAAAACAGAAAATTCAATTCAACTTTGAGTAACTTTTTTTCAAAAAAGAAAATATTTTCAAAAATTCTGTCATCAAAATAAAAATTGAATCTATGTACAAATGACTGTAATTTTTCTATTTGATAGCTAACAAATTATAAAATAAATAAATCATGAAAATTACTGATGTGTAAAGTGTGCTTCACGATATTCTTTTTTCTCTCAACATCCGCTTCAATAATCAAAATGTGATAAATCTAATTCTTACCAGTGACTTCTGTTTGCGCGCATATTTCGCTGACGATTCAAATTATTTTCTCATTCACACATAAATTTGTTTTTATTTCTTTTTTGATCAACACTTGGAAAACTTGAGTTTCATTTCGAAGACTTATTTTTGGAAGAATTTTTCAATTTATTCGTGAAATGCCCACACTCTGACTGCTTTCAAAAATTCTGTAAATTGTTCGTAATAAACAAGTAAATAATACATATATGAAAACATTTTCTCGCCTCATTATCGTGTGGGAAAATCTCGATAATTGTAATATTCTTTTATTTACTGTTATTTTCTTGTCATTGTTGTTAAATATTGATAAATTTGAACTAACTTAGCAAATAATGAAGGAACTAAGATGAATAGATACAGGTGTTATTGACATCAATTCAGCTCTCAAGAATGTCAAATTCAATTGATTCTACATTAAGTTCAGTCAATGAGTTGATAATCATATAACGTGAAAATATTATATAAAGTTTACGGAACCAGACCATTTGTGAGATGTGCTGGCACATTGCTGATTTTATTAATT
Organism: Polypedilum vanderplanki; assembly: GCA_018290095.1. Classification (NCBI taxonomy): domain Eukaryota; kingdom Metazoa; phylum Arthropoda; class Insecta; order Diptera; family Chironomidae; genus Polypedilum; species Polypedilum vanderplanki. Next base: position 24,713,862 of record CM031379.1, on the reverse strand, counting down.
GCCGCTCGTGCAATCGCATGATTGACCTAAGTGGGAGAAATTGATAAAGGTTTTTTATGTATATAACATGTGAAATTCATCACGAGACGCAATCAGTTGCAAAATTTACAGTTCAATGAAGCTCAAAACTCACCAGTTTGTTGATAATAGAAGACTAAGAAGAACATCGAAGAAGGATAAATACTTGCGTATGATGTTGACAGTCTCTAGAATTAAAATACGACAAGTTGATGGCATAAGGCCAGAGAGACAAAGCGATGCAACAGCATAGTAAAGTGCTTGATGATTTTTGTGTTGACTCACGCCATCCTTGTCAAATGTAATCACTAAGTCTATATCTAATGCTTCTACTTGATTAAGAATGAGTGAAGAAAGTAATTCTACTTTCCACTCTGTATTTGGATCGTCTGGTAAATTGGTGCAGTGAGTAAGAGTAATGTCTTGTGGTTGAATATCTAAGCAACGACATGCATTCCAAAGTTCATCTTTACGAACATTTCCAAGTTTCTCGTGATCGCCTGTAATCACAATCGCACGTGATTGATGCTAATTAGCAATTAATTGAATTAAATTTTACTTACCTTTAGACATGCATAGCACAAAAATTCTACAATTTTGGTTTTTTTTTAATGCAATTAATGTTGGCCCGAAAAACATACATTCGTCATCTGGATGAGCTGTCACTAAAAGCACTCGCGAGACATTTTCGGGAAGTTTTGTTGAACGAAAGAACCGAAATTTGCTCTTACCATTGCGAAAATTATGAATTAGGTAGAATAAAATGACATTGAAAATGATGAAGATAATTGTTGATAAAATTAATAGCTCCAGCGCTTCTTCTGCTTTTGAACGACACTCTAAAAAGTACTTTGAAAGCTCACGTAATGGCACTAACAGATTTATACTTTCATTCATTTAAGCATTTAGTTTTTAACACAATATTCTTTTTTTACGTACGAAATAGAATGTAAACAAAACTCTTATCCGCTGAAGTCGGTTAATTGAATACGCAGCAAGAAATTTAAATTTTCGAGGGAGAATCCGTTATTTTCAACATCAATTTTTTACAGCACAAATTAAATTTCCTCACTTCTTTTTATTCATTTCAAAGAACTTTATTTGTACAAATCTTCAAAGGATGTATTTTGCAGCTTGTACCATTTTTAATATGCCGCATTTAACTGCTCACTTTGACATGATTATTTTCTTTCAATTCACATATTCACATACATCAAAGGCAAGCACATTATTTACATTCATTCTTATTTTTTGTTTTATCTTTAATTTATGCTGCAATTTAAAAAGAGTTTTTTATTTAAACCTTCATAATGAACTGTTTATAAAAGCAGTAGAAATAATCATTTTATTCATATCGTTTAATATTAATAATAAATATTTTAATATTTTTTATTCAATTGAATAGAATATATTGCAAGTCATTCGATTTTATTATCTATTTTAATACTTTCATAAAATTTTATTTTCAGACTATGAAAACTTAAAATGTAACGTTTTTTTTAAATTTGAAAATGTCAGTTATTTACTCGATTTCTCTAAATATTTTTCCATGCATGACTTAAATCGAGAATAATTGAAATAAAATCTTTTCTAAACATCATATAGAAAATAAATGAGAAAGGAAGCCTCACAAATGTAATTGTATGTTTTGTGACATTAGAGTATCTTTTTCTGTCTATTCTTCATATATGAGATCCATTCATTTCTTGTCATAAAAGCGAGGGTGGTATTTAAATACATTAGAAGGGATGATATTTATGTACCATAGACATGAGATGTTCAAGAAGAAAATAGAAGTAAAAAAGGTCATTCATATTTGATACTCTATGAAAGCTTTTTCATTTTAAAAGGAGAGAGATAAATAGAAATGGAAAAAGTGTTTTCTTGTCAGGTGGAAATGATTTATTTTAAATTACATTTTCCAATGCAACATCATTTTCTTTTAAAAGGACAAATTTCTTACACCAAAAACTCAACGTTTTAAAAATCTCTAGTTTTGTAATCTCAATCATTCGATTCCAATTTCATTCACAATAGAAAATTTATTTTAAACAAAAAGAAAAAAGATAGATTGAAAGTAAAATTTTATATCTATGTGTGTTAAGTGAAAAAAGGGATCAATTTCGCGATAGTAAGCTATATACATATTTACATGAATGTGTCGCTTCACTGTTCAAATAAATTACATTTGAAATCGAAAAAAACCAAACTTTCTTCTTATGAATAGAAAAAGAAGCAGAAAAGAATGCTGAGGATGAACATCGAACAGAGCCTTTCAATATCACGATCAATTGAAATGAGACATCTTTGTAGTAAAAGAGGGAAAAATTGCTTTTGGCAAGTAGAAAGAAAACTTTTTCTTTGTTAATGTAATTTTTCTCTTATGCAAGGGTTTTTTTCAATATCTTATCAATGAGTTTCTCACACCACAGAGAAAGAAAAGGAAAAAGAAACAAACTTGTAATTTTATTATACTATCATGCTAGAGGAAATTTTTGTGTGAAGAATTGATGATAAAGAAGGTTACGAAATTGAATTTCTTTGAGAATGAATTAAATATTTCATTTTGAACTAAATTTTAAATATCGATTGTTTAAATTTGAAATTAGTTTAAAATTAAACATTTGTTTTATAATTAACTTTTAACTACCAATATTGAAAAATAATTGATCACATTTGTTCATTTAATAAACTGTTTTAAAACTTGTTGATTCATTGATAAAATAATAAGTTTCACTATCACATTCAAATTCTTATTGACAATTATAAAATACTTTTGAAACACATAAGCAAACACAAATAACACACACATTTAATATTTTTCTTATTAAATTTCGATACACTTTATGAGATGTTTCTTTCTCTAAATAGTGTGTCATGTGTTTTCGCGAGTGAGGTTTCAATTATTTCTTTAATTACAATTATTTTAAGTAACAACATTTTAAAATTATCATAAGAAGGAGTATCACTAGTGCTAGTGCTATTTTTCTTTATAAAATTTCATGTAGAAATAGTGCTAATGTTAGTGCTTTCCTTTCATTATGAATTACACGTGGCTGATTACAAAATAGAGCAAACTGGAAAAATTAAATTGTGAACAAAACTAAATTTAACTTCATTTGATTGTCGAAAATTCAATGAAGATAAAATTTTAATTTTTTGATAATTTTTAAAGACAATTTAACTTATATTGTATTTATTTTCAGATTTCAAGATATTTTACTGAATTTATGACAATGATAAAATTTCATGATTTTTGTTGAATTTAAATTAATTACACCAATAATTTTTATGTAACAAAATTTTCAGTTATTTTATTATGTATTTTACTTGCTACAAACAAAGGAAAAGGATTTCTACTTAAGAGCACGTTAAAGCATGAAAAACCACGTTAATGTCCGTTAGCGCACGAAAAGAAGAAGAAAAACAGGAGTTGCTTCCTCTTGACTACAACATTGGAAAACTAATAAAAACTTTTTACACAATATCAAAACTTTTAAATTCTTGCTTTCAGTTTAAAATTCATTTTATAGTTTGTAAGATGTCTTAAATTACTTCGTAAATCACTTGTTTAAATAAAACTATTTATGAAATAATAAATATGGGTTTTTTCAGATAGACTTTGAATGTATTAGTTTTATTGAAACGTTTCGTTCTTTACTTTTATTTTATTGTGATGACTAATCAATATTTTAAGGAAATGCTTTTAATTTTAAATAAAAATTTCAGGGTATATTTTTGATCAAATGTTCACTTCACAATTTTTTCGAAGTACATACATTGATAACTGCTGAAAGATTGTTATCGTTATATACATTTCTGAAAAAAAAATTCAGATCTGACTTCATTAGATCAGTGACAGTCATATTTTTTGATTTTACTTAAAATATTTTAGTTCGTTTTGAAGATACACACCACTTAATTTCGTGACATTTCAGTATCTGATATTTTCTAGCTATAAAAAGAGTTCAATCGAACAGCTTTTGTTTAGTTTAAGATAAATTTTTCTTCAAAAACTCTCATTTGAAAATTGACATTGCAAAGTAAAGTAAATAGATTTGGTTTTCATGGTCAAAATGAAAATGTTTAGCTCAACCATTAAAGTTAGAAAAATTTAACTTATACTAATGTTTATAAGTCGTCATGTTCAAACACCCTCAAATAAAAAAATAGTGAACATGCACTTATATAGGAGTGAAATTCAAACACTGTGTCAAGTCTGATAAAATAATAAAAACAATGAAAAAAGAAAAAGAGTGATTTCTTTTAAAACATCTGTAATGAATTCTATTTAAATTGTTCATAATTGAAAAGTTCAAAAAGGCGTTAACCCGCAGGAAAAAATAGATTTTTACAACGAAAAGTGTTTGACCTTTAATCAAGACGTTATTTTCGTTCTTTCACTACCAATTTCTCTTCTATTGTGATTGCTAATGACATTTTCCGTCACCCACCGATGTGAGGACAATGAAAGTAAAAAATGTCACAGTAGCATTAACTCTACGAGCGTAATTATTTTAAATGAAGAAATCACAGTAAATAAATTGATTTCTCAAATCCACAATAGAGTGAATGATGAAGATGAATTTTTAGCAAAAAAGCGAACAAACAAAATTATCTCACGACCTTACCTTAGTATATTCCTCGCTTAATTGAATTCATTGGCGGTGAAGCGGAGTCAAGGAAGCGTAAATAAATTCTAATTAACATGAACTCCATTCATCGTTGCTCGTGCTATGTAAATGAAAATTAATCCGTAGCTTTGGGATTAACTTTTTATTGCTAAATCGTGGTTGCAACGTTTTTTGCTCGCTTGGACTTTTTTGTTTCTTCTTTTGCTTTTATTTATTAAATTGCTGCTTGTAATCATTGGCATTCATTAATTAAACATTGAATATACTTTTTTTTTAATTTTATGTTTGGTTAAGATGTGAAAAAAAATTATTGAAATTTTTCTATTTCTATCAGTATTTTATTTTTATCAGAAAGTATTGATTAATTAAAGTAGAATTTTAATTTTTACATTAAAAGGTTCAAGGAAAGTAAAAGGGTCAAATTAATCAAATATTTTCCTTTTTTACTGCCCTAAATAATTGATACAAAATACGAGCGTAAACAACACTTCAATGAGCAGTTATTTATAAAAACTTCCACGAAATAGATAAAAAATTAGAAATTCACTCATTCAACTCATGCTTTTCATGAAATTATTGAAATGAAAAGACCTTTCTATATTTTTAAAACTTTAATTTGTCTGCTTAATTTTAATTTTTCATTCTTCAACCCATATTTAAGTGTCCATTAATAGTTTTGGAATAATACTTTAATCCAATTATAATTTGTATAATTAAATTATGAAAATTGTCCTAACTTTAATGAATTTAAGCCTCATAATTAAAACTTTCTCTTTTGCTCTCATGGTTTTTTGATGAAATAATTTTTGATATAATCAAACATGAACAGCACAAAACATCGTATATGAAAAGGAAAACTTTTCCTTTTATAGTAATGAATATTTATAAAAAATTGGTGAAAGTCTCTGCGTATATCAGAGGACTTTAGCGCATTTTTGTCGCCCAGATCAGTTATATTAACAAGTTAAATAAAAGAATAGTTTACGATTTGAATTCATTTTATTAATTCATAGTATTTTGAAATGAATAATTTTATAATTCATGTACTCGAATGACTAATGGTTTGTGATGAGATGAATATGATTCATAGATAAAAACTTCAATATTGTAGTCGTCAATTCGACCGAATACTCCATCGATAACTGTTCGAGCGTTTGTTGTCGATTCGCGTGGTGAGAATAGCCTTGTGTGAAAAGATTGAAGCATGAACGACTCGAGTAGACTGCCCAATTTCAATTCGTGATTAAAATCGCCAAGAATCAAAATATTTTCGCTTTCATCGATATAGTTTTTACTTCCAAAAGCGTTTCCTTCAGTAATTCGAGACTCGATGATGGATTATTGTAGACATTAATTATTGTTAATCGATTGTCCAATTTGAAGCCACTTATTTCGACATGATTATTCGAATTACCATTTTCAATTTCGATTCGATCTGTAATGCGAGGCTCAATATTTAATTTGCAAAAGTTGATCGTTCCAAATGCTCTTGGACAACCTATCAATCGATTTCGCGAAATTTCTTCAAACTCAGGAATATGTTAACTTTCGTTGTCGACTGCCCAGGACTCTTGTAGTGTGACGATATGACTATTCGTGAAAACTTGATCCGATACGATTGTAGTTAGTGTTTGCGAATCGATTGTTGTTTGTGTAATGTGATTTGAATAACATTTTCAGGTACGATACGAAGAAATTGATACTTAGGCACAAAAAAATTTTCAATAAACTTTTGCAATATTAATTTTGCTTTTTGTTTACACATTAACTTAAGCGCAGCTTCGCGCACTAAGAATTTAAATTTCTTCCGTTACATTTCGATTTCGAATCGATAACAAAATAAATAATACGAATCAATACAAAAGATAATACGAGTCAATAATTTAAAATTAGACACGCTTTTATTCAAATCTTTTGATATTTCGTTCACTACTTTCGATTCGAGACATAATATTGTTTTCTGTATAACGATCAAGTCAAATTCAATTAGTTCCAATTTTCGCCGTTGATGACGCTGCGATCGTTTCGCAAAAAAAATTGTGTACAAATTTCAATATGAAATTTTAATTCGTAATTTCCAAACTACTGCAATAAGTGACAACTTTCTAACTATGTTTCCCGAAATGATTCTAAAGCACAAATCGAATACAAAAAACCGGAAGTCTCTAACTATTGTAGTTTTCGAGTTTATTTTCAACCGAACAGCAGAACAGCAGAACAGCAGAACAGCAAGCCGAACAAAGTGAAATTATAAGCTGCATTTTCTATACAAAAATGCGCTAAAAAAGCACAAAACTGTTTTGTAAATTTTGCCACAAATTCAAATCTTTTTACGTAAGACCTTCAAAAAAATACTTTTTTTTTAAAAATATCTGTGTCAAACAAAACAATAACAATTGATGTCGTCAAACTTCACACACGAATAGTTTTGACAGGGAAATGAAAACAACAAAATGTGTAACGTGCTGGCAAAAGCCGAAAATGTTAACAAACAACGTATACGAAAAGAAATTTGTCGCAGACGAAGTGATTCTCGAAATTTATTTTGTCTCATTCTCAAACATTAGACATAGTCAGTTACTTCAATTTGTGATGACAATGAATTTAAATTTAATTTTGTTGTTTTTTTGCTTTCACTTTTTGACATATTTTGAGAACAAATAATGTTAGTGATGCATGAATTTTATATATAAAAACATTGTTAAACATTTAAAGACAAATTTATTGTATTCGACATTTTACAAACAATTTATAGTATAATTCTCTAAATAAAGTAAAATATGAATAGCCATTTCGAACAATCTGAAAATAAAAAAAAATTGTGAACAAAATTCGAGTTCCCTAAAATCATAAATAAAATTTACTCACATTAAAAAATTGTTCAATATTGATTCCCCAAATGTTGAGAACTTTCAATTCAACAATTCTTCTTGATCTGACTAAAATAAGTACCAAATCTTTTCTCAATTTATTATCTTTTAAATTTTCCCATCCACATTGGTAAATTTCCTGATATAAATTTTCACTTGCATCTGTAAGCATTTGACCAAAAAAGCATTGCATGAAAATTTGAAACAAGCTATAAATGCAAAATCCAAAGCTAAGCAAAGCATTAGGAATGCTTTCAACTGATGAACACTTTAATGCTGTAAAGCATAAGAAAAATGAACCAAGACCAAAGTTATAGAAACAAAATTGAAGCAAAAATGCTTTGAAATTCTTTGATATTTTCAATTAACTTATTGTGACTTTCGATGGAGAATTTTTAAGTTAATTTCCAATCGTTTTCATTTTTGAATTTTAATTCACGAAATTCTGTCTTCAAAATGTTGAATTCCAATGAAATACATTGATTGTTCCATAAATCAGATGATCACTTGTTATCAATATAAATGCATGCAAAAGACAGCTACTGAAAATTATCAACAGAGCCAAAACAAAAAGAAGATTATTCTGGCTCGTGTCAAAAGGATATTCGAAGAAAAATGGTAAAATCTTTTTTCCACTTTTATTAAATTCAGTAAGAGGAATTTGAAAGGTAAAAATCATCGGTGGAATCATGTAAGCGATATAGCAACGAATAAAAATCTTGAATTCTTAATCTTTCGTTGGCTTGGTATTTTTCGCATTCGAATTTTGTATAAGTCTGCTTCAAAGACTTAAGGATTTGAGAAAATCTTTCTTGATTCCAAAAGATGCAATTGTACTTAAATATTCCAAACAAAACTGTTGTCAAGAATGAAAATACAAAAGAAAATTTGTCTATGTCGAATGGTTGTGGATAAATATTTCTGATATTTCCAAGAGCATAAAAAAATAATATGTCATATGAATAACAAAAATTAATCTCCTCTGAATATTTTTCTCATCGAAATAATTTTATGAAGAAAAGTAAAGGAAAAGTCGGATACTTTAATTAAAATTTTCCAACCTTTAAACCACTTCTTTTTTATTTTGCGACATTTTTAAAAGAAATTCTGAAGTTTACTGAACGATAAAAATATTTTATTGGATAAAATATCAAAATTATTCAAACATTTTTGAAATTTTAAAATGAAATTAATAATTTATTGTATTGCCTACTGTATAACCTTTTACATAATGTAATGTATGAATAAGTTGAAGCAATAATCTAAATTATGAAAAAGGAAAAGTTAATTTTAAATTTAAATTATTTTCAAGGCTTGAGAACTTTTTGATTTTATTGATGTTTCTGTACACGTCACAAGGTAAAATTTAGTTTGTATGGAAACCAAAAACTTGACGGTATTTAAAAATTCCATACAACATACACTTTAAAATTGTTCTTTTCCAAACACCAATCAAACTTATTAAACTTCTCTTTTCAGATCTTTGCAGCATTAAATTCATCATTTTTTTAATTTCAAATTTATTGTATTTTGCCAATTGCAACCAAAATCGCATTAGTTACATTTGCACTAAAATCAATCAGAAGTTGACCAAAAAAATATTGAAGAAAAATTTAAATCATTGAAACAAGACCTAAAAGAGCATTGAAAATTATTTCCAAAATATAAGATGAAGTTGAACTAATAAAAGCAGCAAAGCAAATAAGAAAAGAACTGAACAAATAAGTTGTGAAAAATTAAATGCCAAAAATGTTTTGATATTTTCCTACTATTTATGTAGTTCATTATATCTTTCAATGCATTTGATGAGATTCTTATTATTTTCTCCAATATTTCTATAACTTTCAGCTAGTAGTTTAAATTCTATTGATATAGCCACAATTAGACAAATTGAAATAAATTTACTGAATTTCTGATGATTGCTTAAAGTTTTATCGATTTTGTTTGCCTTCAACTCAAAAATTTTGTTAGAAACTTTAATATTTCCTCAATTGAGTTTTTTCTGAGATAAATGCAAGAATATTTGACAAACAAAGTTACAATGCTGTGGTCAATGAGAATTCTTTGTAAATTTTTTACAATCTCAAAGTCGCCATGTTTGCCATTTCAATAAAAATAATTGAAATTGCAAACAGTAAACAAAAATAATTGACCATAATCAAAATGTAAAATAATTTTCTTGAAAATTCCTTGTGCTTTGATAGTTTGTAAACTCTTGTATTTTCAAAATCATAATAAAACATCTTAAAAGATTTTCAACATTATATTATGTCTTTATTGTTTGACATTTTTTTTTAAACTAAATTAAATTTCATTCAATATTTGTGATAGATAATAATTTTATAATGAATATTTGATTATTCAATAAACCTTTCTGTTATTGTTTTACAGTTACTTATTTATGGATATAAAACCATCGGCATAAAGTGAAATATGAGTAAATTGACTTCAAAATCTACAAATGAAATTTCATTGAGTAATTTACTTCATTAACATTTAAACTTACACTTTGAAATTGCTCTAAAGTAATTTTCCAAGTTCTAAGCAATAAAAAATACAGCAGGTTTTTTGATCTTTATAATTATTATCATGATGAGTTTCTTTAATTTTACATCCTTCATATTTTCCCATCCACATTCGTTAATTCCATTTAACACATCAATTCCAGCATCGTATAAAATTTGACCAAAGAAACATTGAATAAAAATTTGCATCATCGAAACAAGACTTAAAACAGCATTAAAAATCAATACTATTATATCAGGTGAAATTGAGCAAGTGAAAGCTGCTAAACAAACAGTAAGAGCTGAGCAAAAAATTTGTAAAAAATGAAATTGAAAAAATATTTTGAATGTTCTCAACAATGTCATAAAGTTCATTTTGTCTTTTGATGCAGCTGATGATATTTTCAGGATTTTCTTTGATTCTTCGATATTTTTCAGCAAGAATTTTGAACTCAGTTGCAACAATTGTGGTCAATCCAAACGTAAGATTTTCAACAAATGTAAAAGTTATTGTATAAATTCCATGTGAAATTAAAACCAATAACAATAGAAATGGATAAACATCATTTCTAAATGCATCAAATGGAAATTTAATTTCAAAAGGATAAATTTTATGACCAGCTTTGATAGTTCCCATCACAAAAAGGATAATAAAGAAAATTAACGGAAACTTTAAGTGAAAATAACGATAAAAAGTAACAAATTTTTGATATTTTGTTAGAAATTTGTCTATTTTATACTCTTTTAATTGATTTTGTTGTATTCCTTTGGAAAAAAATTTCAAAATTTCTTGGATTGCATCTTTGTTAAAATAAATACAAGAATATTTGACTAATAACATTGATGCTGATGATATTAACATAAATGCACCAGTAAATTTTTTAAAATCGAAATCAATAGTGACAGCAAGTTCGAAAATGTAACTAGCATTGATTAAAGTATAAAACACTAAAATCAATTACGATAATAATGAAAAATATTGGTCGTAAAATTTTCATTATGCTTGACATTTTGCAACTGAAAATTATTCTCTCTTCATAATGATAATCAAACAATAAAATTTTCCAGATTAAATTTGAAAATGTCACAAGACTCTCAATTTTTATGAAATTTTCTTTTGCGTTTGCCATTGCTAAACTTAAGAATAAAACTGTTTTGAATGTTAAACAATTTTGTGTCCTTCAATGAAAAATCAAATTTATCAAATTGAACAAAAGAATAATATGATGTATTCTTCTTCAAGTGAAATAGTTAATATAATTTAAAAAAATGGTAGTGAGATTTTAACTATAAAAAAGCATGTTAAGAGCGCATTTTTCTAATAAAAAAGTTTATCCAAAATGAAATTTTATTTCGATACATTGACAACAGATACACTTGAATTATATAAAACACAGCTATTGAAGTGTTTTGAAAACCAAAAAAATTTTTGAAATTTTAAAAAGTCTTCAAAAGTTTTTTCAATATTTTTCGTTAATTTACTTTTGAATTATTAAATAAAACAACACAAAGTAAGACTTAAAGCTACTTTTAAAAAATTTTAAACTTTTCGTCACTACCTGGAATTTTATGAAATTAATAAAAATTTGTCCTAAATAAAAATTGTAAGTAAAAAATTGTTTCTGAAAAGAAAAAGTCAAAGAGCTGGACACTCTGGCAAATGAAATTTTAAAACTTTTGCCATTTTTGCCAAACTTTGCCGTATATCAAAAAGATTTTTGATTGTACATGAATTTATCAAAAATTCAAATTACAGTATGGAGGCAAGTGATTAGAAACTTTTTAATTTTTTGAATAACTTTTGTTAGAAAGCTGCTAGAGACATGATATAAAGACAAAAGATTATCAGAATTTTGTGAGACACATTATGGCATCAAAAGTTTTTCCATATTTTAACATTTACTATAACTTTTGCTCGATTTTTCAAAAAACATACGTTATTTTTTTCCTTAAAAATCGCCATTTTTGACTTTTCGAAGCTGCAACTTTTGACCCAGTTAAGATAAAGTCTTCAAACTTCACATAATCATTATATATATCTAGCTTAATAACTGAGTAAAATTTCAGATTTTTTGACTAAATAGTTTTTGAGATATGATGAGAGCAAATGTCGGACATTTTCAAAAAATTAGGACTTTTTCAAAAAATAAATATAAAAAACTAAGAAAGAACTTACTCTCATTTCTGGCAACATTTGATTTGACTTTTTATAAGCTTTGATTTGGTATATTACATACAGGTTTTAGTGCAACGGTTTGGAGAAGAAAATCAGAGGAAACATGAAGATGTTCAAATTTTCCGCCATTTTTGCTCATTTTTTTCGACATTTTCGTTCATTACTCCCAAACATAAAAAGACTCATTAAATCTCTTTGCAGTTTCTCAAAATTGAAGTTATTTGACGTTTAAATGTAGAAAATGAACAGGCTACTGCTTCTGGTTAAGCCACAGATCATGCTCAAATATGACCACAACAAGATTTTGTAAACAATGAAAACACAAATTTTGAAAATCATTAAAAACTACCGAAATACTAGTAAAGTCTTATTGATATTGCTTAAATATATCATAATTAAGCTTAAGCATCAACGTTTAACCAAGCTTTCGCTTGTTTTCAGTGATTTTCAAAATTTGTGTTTTCATTGTTTACAAAATTCTTGTTGTGGTCATATTTTGAGCATGATCTGTGGCTTAACCAGAAGCAGTAGCCTGTTCATTTTCTACATTTAAACGTCAAATAACTTTAATTTTGAGAAACTGCAAAGAGATTTAATGAGTCTTTTTATGTTTGGAGTAATGAACGAAAATGTCGAAAAAAATGAGCAAAAATGGCGGAAAATTTGAACATCTTCATGTTTCTCTTGATTTTTCTCTCAAACCGTTGCACTAAAACCTGTATGTAATATACCAAATCAAAGCTTATAAAAAGTCAAATCAAATGTTGCCAGAAATGAGAGTAAGTTCTTTCTTAGTTTTTTTATATTTTTTTTTGAAAAAGTCCTAATTTTTTGAAAATGTCCGACATTTGCTCTCATCATATCTCAAAAACTATTTAGTCAAAAAATCTGAAATTTTACTCAGTTATTAAGCTAGATATATATAATGATTATGTGAAGTTTGAAGACTTTATCTTAACTGGGTCAAAGATTGCAGCTTCGAAAAGTCAAAAATGGCGATTTTTAAGAAAAAAAATAACGTATGTTTTTTGAAAATCGAGCAAAAGTTATAGTAAATGTTAAAATATGGAAAAACTTTTGATGCCATAATGTGTCTCACAAAATTCTGATAATCTTTTGTCTTTTATATCATATCTCTAGCAGCTTTCTAACAAAAGTTATTCAAAAAATTAAAAAGTTTCTAATCACTTGCCTCCATACTGTACTTTCAATTTATTAAGCAGCTATAATTTTATTTTAAATGTTAGCTTGTCTAAAATCATCATTAAATTTTCTTTATCATTATAAAAGAATACACGCAGTGCATTATGTATGTATATTCAAAAATTGCTGAACATATTAGTTCCACATCAATAAGTATCAGAAATTTTACATCTAATTCAATGTAAAACACATCCAAATAATTATAAAAATTTTATGATTGAAAGCGGAATCAAATAGCTGTAATTAGCAGTGTACATTTTAAAATTGATAGAAAATTTTAAAATGATTTTTAAATAAAATGTGTTATAATATAAAAATAATTCTTAGATTTAAATCATTTTGAACTTTACTTTTGAATGTATAACCATCGACATAAAGTGAGTAAGAATATGTTGATCTCAAAATCTGAAAAGAATAAAATCCTTTTAATAAATTCTTAAAAATTATTAAATCAAAAACTTTACACTTTGAAATTGTTCCAAAGTTATTTTCCAAAATCCAAATAATGAAAACACAGCAGATTTTTGTGATCTCATAATTATTATCATTATTAGTTTTTTCAATCTCTTATCCTCCATGCTTTCCCATCCACATTCATAAACGCTGTCATTTAAATTTCCACTTGCATCATATAAAATTTTGACCAAAAAAGCATTGAATAAAAATTTGTAACATTGTTAGCAAACAAAAGATCGCACTAAAAATCAAAGACAAAGGATCTGGTGAAATTGATCCCATAAAAAGCAGTGAAACAAATAAGAATTGAACTCAATAAAAAATTTATTGTGAAGAAATTCCAAAAATTCTCTGAAGTTCTTCAACAATGTCATAAGTTCATTTTGTCTTTTAATGCACCTTGCAATATTAATTGATTTTTCACAAAGAAAACGAAAATCTGCAGCGAGCAACTTAAGTTCTGCTGATACAATTGTGATCAATCCATAAGTAACATTTTCAGTAGTTACCAACATAAAAGCATACAGCGAATGAGAAAGCAAAACCCAAGTGAGCAAAATTGGATAAATTCCATTTTTAAAAGCATCAAATGGAAATTTAACTTCGAATGGGAAATTTTTTGTCCATTATTGACAAAACCAAGAGTAACAATTAAACAAGCATAAGTAATTGCTTGCAAATTTAAATAGCGATGAAATTTAATAAACCTTTGAAAATTCATCAAAAACTTATCAACTTTATAAACCTTCAATTCTAATTTGTTGTACTCTTTTGGAACTGTATTCAAAATCTTCTGTATGGCCCCTTTATTGAAATAAATGCAAGTATACCGTGTTAAAAAGCATTGAAATTGCTGCAAAATATGGAAAACAGCTTGTAAATTTCTCTAAATTGAAGTCATGAATAACCAAAAGTTCAACAAGGTAATTTGAATTAACCAAAGTATAAAATATCATATCAATTAATACAAAGGAGAAAAACATTTTTCTCATAACTTTCATTATTTCTGATAATTTATATTATAAACAATTCTTCTTCATATTCATAATCGAACATCAAAAATTTCCAAACGAAATTTGAAAATTTTACAAGACTTTCAGTTTTGATGATATTTCTTTTAACGTTTGCCATCGTTGAATTCACAAACAGACTGATAACTAAAAAGTAAACAGATTTTGTTATTAAATGACTGAAATAACTAAAACAACTACGTGTGGCTTTAATTTTTAAGGAAAAATAACAGATTTAAGCAATTTAAATTCAATTCATAGATATTTGATGAGCTTTTATTAACTTTAAATTTCTCAACATCAAAATCTTTTCAAAAAATTTTAAATAAACTGTATTACAAAGAAAAGTAATTTGATTAAAAATTCCCAAAAATTAACTTTGAACTTTACTTTTGAATGTATAACCATCGACATAAAGTAAAGTAAGAATATGTTGATCTCAAAATCTGAAAAGAATAAAATCCTTTTAATAAATTCTTAAAATTATTAAATCAAAAACTTACACTTTGAAATTGTTCCAAAGTTATTTTCCAAAATCCAAATAATGAAAATGCAACACATTTTTGAGATCTCATAATTACCAAAATCAAAATTTTCTTCAAATTTATATCCTTCATATTTTCCCATCCACATTCATAAATACTATCAACCAGATTTAAATTTGCATCATATAAAATTTGACCAAAAAAGCATTGAATAAAAATTTGTAACATTGTTAGCAAACAAAAGATTGCACTAAAAATCAAAGACAAAGGATCTGGTGATATTGTTCCAGTAAAAGCAGTGAAACAAATAAGAATTGAGCTTAATAAAAAGTTTATGAAGAAATAAATTCCAAAAATTCTCTGAAGTTCTTCAACAATGTCATAAAGTTCATTTTGTCTTTTAATGCATTTTACAATGTCAATTGATTTTTTACGAAGTAAACGAAAATCTGCAGCAAGCATCTTAAGTTCTGCTGATACAATTATGATCAAACCATAAGTTACATTTTCAGTAGTTACCATTGTAAAAGCATACAAAGAATGCGAAAACAAAACCCAAATGAGCAAAATTGGATAAATTCCACTTTCAAAAGCGTCAAATGGAAATTTAATTTCGAATGGGAAATTCTTTTGTCCTGTTTTAATAAAGCTGAAAGTCACCATCAAAAAAGCATAAGTAATTGCATTCAAATTTAAATAACGATGAAATTTAATAAATCTTTGAAAATTCATCAGAAGTTTATCAATTTTAAATTGTTGAAGTTTTAATTTGTTGTATTCTTTTGGAACAGAATTCAAAATTTTCTGTATAACATCTTTATTGAAATAAATGCACGCATATCGTGTTAAAAGCATTAAAATGGCTGCAACAAAAGGAAAGGAGCTTGTGAATCTTTCCAATTCAAATTCATGAGTCACCAAAATTTCAATAAAATAATTTGCATTAACCAAAGTGTAAAATATCAAATCAAGTAAAACAAACACGAAAAACATTTTTCTCAACGTTTTCATTATTTTTGATAATTTAGAATTAAAAAAAACTCTTTCTTCATATTCGTAATCGAACATTAAAAACTTCCAAACTATAATTGAAAACTTTACAAGATTTTCAGTTTTGATAATATTCTTTTTAACGTTTGTCATCGTTGAATTGAATCGCAAAACTGTTTTATAAAATTATACAATATTTTAAAACTTTATTTTATTCATTTACTTATTGAAACAATAACAAAACTTTTAAATATTTCATTTACAACTCATTGAATCTTAAAATATAATAAAATATTAACATTTTACGTAAATGAAAATTCTTTGAATTATTGAAAACCTTGAACCTTCAATTCAGTTTACAATGAAAATATTTTATTTTTGAACATAAACCCAACGGCACATAGTAAAATATGAGTAGGTTGTTTTCAAAATCTAAAAAATTACAAAGTGTTAGTCTATTTGAAACTATCAACAAAATTTCAACTTACACTCTGAAATTGTTCCAAAGTGATTTTCCAAATTCCAAGCAGTGAAAATGCTGCAGGTTTTTGTGATCGTATAATTATTATCATGATGAGTTTCTTTAATTTTACATCGTTCATATTTTCCCATCCACAATCATATATACTATCAACCAAACTTGAACTTGTATCATATAAAATTTGACCAAAGAAGCATTGAATACAAATTTGTAGCATCCCAACAAAACAAAATAAAATTTCCGTAATCAAAGTCATAAAATCATTTGCAATTGAAGAAATAAAAGCTGTGAAACAAAGCAAAATTGAACTTAGTAAGAAATTTATGAAGAATGAAGGAGCAAGGATTTTTTGTAGCTTTTCAACAATTTTGTAAAGTTCATTTTGCCGTTTGATGCAGTGATAAATATTTTCAGGATCTTCTTTTAAATTCTTTAAATTTATTGCGAGTAATTTGAATTCAATGGAGATAACTGTTATCAATCCATAAATAAAATTTTCATTAGTTAATAAAGTCAATAAATACAAAATATGAGAGAAAAACACCCAAATAATTAGAAATGGATAAACATCATGTCTAAAAGCATCGAATGGAAATTTGATTTCAAAAGGAAAACTTTTTTGACCTGTAGTTAAAAGTTCAGCAATTATCGATATCATCATAAATGGAATAACGCTTGAATTAAAGTATCGATGAAATTTTATCAATTTTAGGAAATTCATCAAAAATTTGTCAATTTTATAAGACTGTAATGTCGATTTTTTGTATTCTTTGGGAAGATTATTCAAAATTTTTCGTATCGAATCCTTGTTAAAATATATGCATGAATATCTTGTCAAAACCATTGTCAAAGCTGATAAATATGTAAATGCGCTTGTGAGCTTTTCAAAATTAAACTCATGTGTCTCATAAAGTTCAAACAAATAATTTGAATTGATCAAAGTGTAGAAAATTTCGTCAAAAATCACGAAAATAAAAAATATTTTGCTCATGATTTTTAAAATGCTTGAAAGCTTATAACCATAAATTTGTCTTTCTTCAAATTCATATTCAAACATTAAAAACTTCCAAATTGTTCTTGAGAATGTTAAAAGATTTTCAATCTTTATTTCGTTATTCATTTTGATGTTTGATTTCAGTGAATTCAGAAATGAAACTATGATATAGAGAAACTTTTTTAAAATATTGTTTTACTTTTATTTAATTTTTGATGAAAACACATTTAAATAATTCATACTGAGTTTATCAAATTTCAAGATTTAAAACATTAAATATATCGACATTTATTAAAGAATTCTTTAAATAATTGAAAACTAAGCCTTTAAATTCGATACATTTTTATAAACGTGTATTTGACTCTGATGACATTTTACTTTTGTACATAAATCCAACGACACATTGTAAAATATGAATAAGTTGTTTTCAAAATCTAAAAATTATAAAAAATTTTAGTATTTTAATTAAGTGTTAACAAAATTCCACTTACACTTTGAAACTGTTCCAGATTTATCTTCCAAACTCCAAGAAGAGAAAATGCAGAATATTTTTGTGATCTCATAATTACAAAAATCAAAAATTTCTTCAACTTTTCATTCTTCCTTTTTTCCCATCCGCATTCATAAATACTATCAATTAAATTTCCACTTGCATCACATAAAATTTGACCAAAGAAGCATTGAATGAAAATTTGTAACATTGAAATTATACTGAAAGTTGCGTTGAAAATTAAAATAGCAGGATCAAGTGAAATTGAACATTTAAAAGCAGTAAAACATATTAAAATTGAGCTCAATAAGAAGCTTGTAAAGAATGAAGGAGCAAAAATTCTTTGAATATTTCCAATAACATCGTAAAGTTCATTTTGTCTCTTTATGCAGTTGATAATAACGTTTGTATCATCTTTTGATTTTTTATATTCTGCAGCAAGTAGTTTTAATTCAACTGAGGCAATTGTGATCAAACCATAAATGACATTTTCAGTTGTTAAAATTGAAAATTGATACAAAATATATGATAAGAAAACCCAAACAATCAAAAATGGATAAAAGTCATTTTTAAAAGCATCAAATGGAAATTTTATTTCGAAAGGAAAAGTTTTACTATTAGAAATAATGAGATTAAAAATGACAGAAGAAAAAGCATATGTAATGGCTGTTGCATTTAGAATTCGGTATGTTTTTATGAATTTCTCAAAATTTAATAAAAATTTATCAATTTTATGAAATTTTAGATCTTCTATTTTGTACTCTTTTGGAAAATGCTCCAAAATGTTCTGAATTTTATCTTTATTGAAGAAAATGCAAGAATATCGAATTAAAAGTATTAAAATTGCTGCAACATACGAAAATGAGCCAGTAAATTTTTCTAAATTAAAATCACGATTAGCAAAAAGCTCAAAAATATAACTTGAGTTAACCATTGCAAAAAGAATGAAATTAATAATAATGAAACAGAAAAAGAACTTTTTCATCACTTTCACTATTTCTGATAATTTACGATTGAAAATTTTTCGGTCTTCACATTGATAGTCAAACATTAGAATTTGCCAAATAAACTTTGAAAATTTCACAAGATTTTCAACTTTGATAATTTTTCTTTCAATTTTTGTCATGGTTAAATTCACAAATCGAACTGATTTCTTTTGTGACTTTGTCAACATTAAAAGGAATATTGAATTAAGATATTGTTTAAAATAACTTGTAATAAAAAGGTCAAAAAAAATTACAGATAAAGTAATTTGGAAATTTAGGAGTTTTAAATTGAAAAATAATAACATTAAATTAGCTTTAAGAAAAACTTTAGAAAAAATAAATTTTGTTAAAGTTGCTTATAAATAATTTATTAAATAAACACTTAAAATAAAGTCACATCATTATTAATATTAATGCGCAGTAAGAAAAGCCTTGAAATTTATTTAAACTGAACAATGATTTTTTAAGTTCAAACAACTGTGGCTATAATATTTTTAAATTTTGAATATTTTATGAGATATAAAATTATCTTTTTGTCTTAAAATTTATAAATGACATTAATTTTTTTACATTTATCTTAAACGTATAATATTTATAACTTAAAAGCCTTTAAATTAAAATTTTCATACTTTACTTTTGGGTGTATATCCATCGACATAGAGTAAAATATGAGTAGGTTGACCTCAAAATCTATGAAAAAAATTTTATTAAAAAAATTATATTTACTGAAATTTTAAACTTACACTTTTAAATTGCTCCAAAGTGATTTTCCAAATTCCAAGCAATGAAAATGCAGCACATTTTTGTGATCTCTTAATCACAAAAACTAAAAATTTCTTCAAATTTACATCCTTCATATTTTCCCATCCACATTCATAAATACTATCAACCAGATTTAAATTTGCATCATATAAAATTTGACCAAAGAAACATTGAATGAAAATCTGAATCATTGTAATTAAACAAAATATTGCATTAAAAATTAATAACTGTAAATCTGGTGAAACAGATGTCATAAAAGCAGTAAAACATAACAAAATAGAGCTCATCAAAAAATTTGCAAAGAAAGAAATTCCGTAAATTCTTTGAAGTTCTTCAATAATGTCATAAAGTTCATTTTGATTTTTAATAAAAACTTTTAAGTCTTCAAGATTACTGAAAGAATTTTGATACTTTACTGCAAGTAATTTTAATTCCACTGATATAATTGTAGTTAAACCATAAGTTATATTTTCTGATACGACATAACTCAATACATAAATATAATGAGATATCAAAACCCAAAGCAGTAAAAATGGATAAATTTCATTCCTGAATGCATAAAAAGGAAATTTTACTTCAAATGGAAACATTTTTTCTCCTGTATTTATAAAATTGATTAAAACTAACATTGGTGGATATATTAAAGCTTGAAAATGAAAATAACGATGAATTTTTATAAATGTTCCAAAATTATTTAAAAATTTATCAATTTTATGAGGCTGAATTTCTGAAATTTTGTATTCTTTCGGTAGAAAATCAATAATTTTTTGAATTGCATCTTTGTTATGATAAATACAAGAATATCTGACTAAAAGCATTGAAATTGTTGCTGAGTACGAAAATGATGTTGTAAATTTTTCTAAATTAAATTCATGAGTCACAGAAAGTTCAATGAGATAATTTGAGTTGCTTAATGCATAAAGTGTAACAGTTGTAAAAACTAAAATGAAGAATATTTTTCCTAAAACTTTCATTATGGTAGATAACTTGCAATTAAGAATTATTCTTTCTTCAAAGTTATAGTCAAACATCAGAATTTGCCAAATAATGTTTGAAAATTTTAACAATTTTATGGTTTCAATTGGTTTAGTCATTTTTAAACTTTCGTTTCTTTTGAATTCACAAATGAGACTGTATACTTTCTTATAGCTTAAAGACTTTCACGTATTTAAATACTTTTCGATAAGTTTAATTTTTTTACAGTTCAAAAGTTTTCAAATCTTTTTTCAAATTTTTAAAACTCTCTTGAAAATATAAATTGCTTTAAATTACTAAACAATCATCATTTTGACGTTGCTTTTATTTAATATTTTATTGAAAGGTTTTAGACAATTTTTTTACATCAAATGACTCAACTAATTTTCTAAAATTACTCTATTACATCTAATTTCATCATTACATTTCACCTTCTAAAATCCTTCAAATCGAAGATCTGGAAAGTCAAAAAGAAAAAGGATGAAGAAATTTTGCTTTAAATTTTAATTTTTTGTAGGCAGTAAACCGTGGAGTAAAAAAAAGTTATGAAATATTGACATCAAAATTAAGTATTTATTACAAGATTTTTAAGTAACATTTAATTAAAATATGAATTAAATAATGATTTATAAATATTTTAATAAAAATTTTGAAATCTGCAACAAACTTTTCAAAATAAATATTAATATCTTGCATTAATTTAAATTACAGACCTATAACCACAGATAAAATTTTAT
The DNA here is from genome assembly GCA_018290095.1 of Polypedilum vanderplanki. Taxonomy (NCBI): domain Eukaryota; kingdom Metazoa; phylum Arthropoda; class Insecta; order Diptera; family Chironomidae; genus Polypedilum; species Polypedilum vanderplanki. The sequence goes on along the minus strand of CM031379.1, from coordinate 24,692,091 downwards.
GCACGTTACATTATTATTTAAATGATTTCTGGTCATAACTTTCTTAACAAAAATATTTTGTAAAAAATTCTTTTTGTTATTCATAGAACAGACAAATAGCTTTAAAACAAGCTATTATTGATGAAGTTTGGCTGTGTCAGTGCAAAGTTATGGACAATTTTAGAGTCCAACTTTTTGTTTGACTTTTTGAAAAAGTCGGTAACAAGTCCGGATTGCAAAAACTTCATAATTTTATACTGGCTCAGCCATATTTCATCAATAATAGCTTGTTTTAAAGCTTTTTGCCTGTACTATGAATTACAAAAAAAATTTTTGGCAAAATATTTTTGTTTTAAAAATTTATGGCCAATAGTCGGCGAAAAAGTCGGATTTCGACTGTACAACTCTGTTTCTAAGTTAATTTATAAATTATTAGGTTCGGCATTTGGATGCATACTTGACTGATATGCGCATAGTGACTTGACTATGCCATCAAGTTGATTTACAAAAAATATCTCTAATTCATTCAAATTTCTATAATTTTATTTAAAATTTAGCATATTTGTATGAAATTGAAAGCTTTTAAGTTTACAAAGTTTCCACCAAATAATTAGAATTTGAATGATTTAGAGATATTTTATTTAAAACAACTTGCATAAATATAGTCAAGTAACTATGCACTTACCAGTCAAGTATGCTTGCAAGTGCCAAACTCTATTAAATTATAATAGAATCAGAAAGTTGCGGATTTTTAACTTTTTGTTGCCTTCTAACTGAATTATAAAAAAGAATATCGAATTATTTCAAATCAACTAGAATTCGTCGACAAAGAGTAAAATAAGAATATGTTGATCTCAAAATCTATAAAAATATTCAAATCATTTTCAAATGTTTCAAGAAATAAAAAATTTTAAGCTTACGCTTTGAAATTGTTCCAATGTAATGTGCCAAATTCCAAGCAATGAAAATGCTGTAGGTTTTTGTGATCTCATAATTATTATCATTATGAGTTTCTTCAGTTTTTTATCTTTCATGTCTTCCCATCCACATTCGTTAATTCCATTTAACACATCAATTCCAGCATCGTATAAAATTTGACCGAAAAAACATTGAATAAAAATTTGAATCATTGAAACGAGACTAAAAAGAGCATTAAAAATCATTGTCGTTGGATCAGGAGAAATCGAACAAATGAATGCTGTAAAACAAATGAGTAAAGAGCTGAGTAGAAAATTTGTGAAAAAGGAAATTGAAAATATCTTTTGAATTTTCTCAACAATGTCATAAAGTTCATTTTGTCTTTTGATGCTATTGATGATATTTTCAGGTTGATCTTTGATTCTTCGGTAATTTTCAGCAAGTATTTTGAGCTCAGTTGCAACAATTGTGGTCAACCCAAATGTAAAATTTTCAACAAATGTGAATGATGTCAAATATAAAACATGCGCTAGTAAAACCCAAAATAATAGAAATGGATAAACATCATTTCTAAATGCATCAAATGGAAATTTAATTTCAAAAGGATAAATTTTATGACCAGCTTTGATAGTTGCCATCACAAGTAATATGAATAGAAATATTATAGGCACTTGTAAATGTATATAGCGATGAACAATCACAAATCTTTGATATTTTGTTAAAAATTTATCTAATTTTAAATTCTTTAATTCAGTTTTGTTGTATTGTTTTGGTAAGGAATTCAAAATTCTTTCAATTGCCGTTTTATTAAAATAAATACACGAATATTTGACTAAAGTCATTATGGTTGATGAAATATACGTGAATGCACCAGTAAATCTTTTAAAATCGAAATCATGTGTCACAGCAAGCTCAAAAATATAATTTGCATTAACAAGTGTATAAAGCACTAAATTAATGACAAAAATACTAAAAAAGAAATTCCTCAAATTTTTCATTATGCTTGACAGTTTGCGATTAAAAATTATTCGTTCTTCATATTGATAATCAAACAATAAAATTTTCCAGATTGATTTTGAGAAAGTCACAAGACTTTCAGTTTTTATGAAATTTTCTTTTGCGTTTGCCATCGTTGGATTCTTTTTTCTGACTAATTTTTTATATCAAGTTATTTTCGTATAAAAATTTTCATTAGATAAAAGAATTTCATGCTCTCTTTAGAACTTGTCAAGTATTTTAGGGAAATTATTTTTGACTTTTGAAAGTTTTAAACAATTTTTTAAAGTTTTGACTAGAAAAAGTTTTGATAACATTTCTTGACAAAAATAATTTGATATCCTTCTTTTTTATGTACAAAAGTGTTTCTGAATAATTTTCAAAAAACAATTGTAAAAAAAACAATTTAAAAATAAAAAAATTATCAAATAAAAGCTTCTTGATTTCATTTATAATAAATATTTAAAGCAATAATTTGAATGTGGGTTTAACCAGGAGAATGAAGACGACAGTGAACAAACGAAAATGACGAAAAAAAATTACTCAACATCATAACAATAAATCAAGAAAGCAAATAAGTAAAAATAAAGACATGTATGCAGAATATATTTTAATTTTATTTGTTTTGAAAAAAGACAAGAATTTTTCTCTACTGTTTCCATCCCTTTGAATTTAAATTATTATTATGAATCAATAATTCAGTTTGATTCCATAATTTGTTTAAAGAATATAAAAATGGTTTTATTACGTTTCCTCACAATAGGCTGAGAGGTCTTTTAGCAGTTTACAAAAACTCATCAATATAAATAATAATGCAATTTAAATTAGACGACTCAAATAGGAAACCAATTTTTCTTTTACTGAGAAAAAAACTCTATAACTCGCATAAAGTTTGCTTTGGTAAAGCGACTTTATAAGACATAAAAAGTAAAAATTATAATAGTTAAAAATTTTTCAATCATAAAAATCGACAAAAAATCTTAACAAATTAACATTTACATAAATTTATGTAGATTTCTTGATATATTTTTATCGAACAATTTTGAAAAATGAATCAAATATTCAAGTCCAAACAGCAACATTTTGATAACATGATAGAAAATTTTCTTACAAACATAAAATTTACATTAAAATTTTAAAACCTTTTATGTCCAATTTGATCTATTTTTTCAAATCAACGAAAAGTCTTCGACATAAAGTAAAATATGAGTAAGTTGACTTCAAAATCTATGAACGAAATTTTATTAAAAAATTATATTTACTGAAATTTTAAACTTACACTTTGAAATTGCTCCAAAGTGATTTTCCAAATTCCAAGCAATGAAAATACAGCTGGCTTTTGTGATCTTATAATTATTATCATGATGAGTTTCTTTAATTTTTCATCCTTCATATTTTCCCATCCACAGTCATAAATACTGTCAATTAAACTTGAACTTGCATCATATAAAACTTGACCAAAGAAACATTGAATGAAAATCTGAATCATCTGAAAACCAAGACTCATAACACCATTGAAGATTAAGACTGTTATATCAGGAGAAATTGAGCAAGTGAAAGCTGCTAAACAAATGGTTATAGAACTTAACAAAAAATTTGTGAAAAATGAGATTCCGAAAATTCTTTGAACTTTTTCTACAATGTCATAAAGTTCATTTTGCCTCTTGATGCAGTTGATGATATTTTCAGGTTGATCTTTGATTCTTCGGTAATTTTCAGCAAGTATTTTTAATTCTGTTGCGATTATTGTGGTCAATCCAAACGTAAGATTTTCAACAAATGTAAAAGTTATCATATAAAGAGCATGCGAAAATAAAACCCAAAACAATAGAAATGGATAAACATAATTTCCCAATGCATCAAATGGGAATTTTATAGCAAAAGGATAAACTCTATGACCAGCATTAATGGTTTCCATCACAAGTAATGTAATCACAAATAAAATCGGCATTTGTAAATGAAAAAAGCGATGAAAAGTAACAAATTTCTGAAAATTCATCAAAAACTTATCAACTTTATGAGCCTTTAATTCAGATTTGTTGTATTCTTTAGGGAAGAAATCTAGAATTCTTTGAACAGCATTTTTGTTGAAATAAATATAAGAATATTTGACAACTAGCATTGAAACTGTAGAAATTAGCGTGAATGCACCAGTAAATTTTTCCATATCAAAAATATGGGTCATAATAAGTTCAAAAATATAATTAGCGATGCTTGAAATATAAAGTATTAAATCAACTACGATAATAATGAAAAATATTGGTCGTAAAATTTTTATCAATTTTGATAATTTATATCTGAAAATAATTCTCTCTTCATATTGATAATCAAACAGTAAAATTTTCCAGACTAATTTTGAAAATGTCACAAGATTCTGAGTTTTTATGAAATTTTCTTTTGCGTTTACCATAGTTGAAATTTAAAATCAAACTGATTTTGAATGTCAAAAAACTTTTATGGATTATTTGATGTCTTTGGTTTAAGAAACTAAAAACTTTTTAATGACTAATCAAATTATAGAAAAAAGAAAAATGGTTTATTTTTCTTCAAGTGAAATAGTTAAGATAAATTATTAAAGAATTTATATTTAATTTAAACATAATCTATCAATGACATGTTAAAAGTGTTTTCTTCCTAAAGCAAATCAATATTAATGCAAAAAGAATTTTGGAAATAAAAATCTGTGTTAATGTTTTACTAATTTCATAAATGAATAATTCAAAGGCGTTTTTATCATTTGTTTGAAACTTTTTATTAACGCTTCATTATGTTCATACTAGGATTCAGACTTGCATGGATATTTAACTGGATATATGCATATTTTTTGTCAAGTTGATTTCAAATTGACTTACACAAAAATGTCTTTAATGTATTCAGATTTTATTTAATTCATTTAAAATTCAAGAAATTTGTATGAAAGTCAATGATTCTTTAATTTACTATGTATTTCAAATTAAATAAATAAAATCGGAATGAATTAAAATCAGTTTTGTGTAAGTCAACTTGAAATCAACTTGACAAAAAATATGCTCATATCAAGTAAAATATGCATGCAAATCTTCTTAATCTTCTTTAAAAAATCTGAAGAAAATCAGCTCTGAATTTTATTGTTGTTTATTCCTTACAAATATTTAATTTTAATTTTATTACAGTATGGTTGCATTAAAGTCTGTAAAAAATCAATTGTTTATAATTTCGAAACATTACCATTGCAATTTGCAAATTGCTTAAATATTAAAGTTCAAACAGCAATGAAATGAAAATGAAAAAGTTTTTTCACAAACATAAAAATTGTCTTAATATTAGAACATATTTTATATAAATTAATCTCTTGCTTCTGTAGTTTCAAAAAAAACCATTCAATCAAATCAAAATAACTTGAATGCACTCTGAACTTTGATAAATAAACGTTCAATTAATTTCTTTTTTTAAATCAACAAAAATTCTTCGACATAAAGTGAAATATGAATAAGTTGACATCAAAATCTGTAAAAATAAAGTTTTTTATAAAGTCTTCAATTTTTCCAATAATCAAAACTTACACTTTGAAATTGCTCCAAATTAATTTTCCAAAATCCAAATAATGAAAATGAAGCACGTTTCTGTAATCTCATAATTACAAATCTTAAAAGTCTCTTCAACTTTTTATCATTGATTTCTTCCCATCCACATTCATAAACGCTGTCATTTAAATTTCCACTTGCATCGTATAAAATTTGACCAAAGAAACATTGAATAAAAATTTGTAACATTGAAATGAGACTAAAAACAGAATTGAAGATTAATGCTATTGGATCAGGAGAAATTGAACAAATAAAAGCTGCAAAACAGATAGATATGGAGCTTAGCAGGAAATTTGTGAAAAAGGAAATTGAAAAAATCTTTTGAATTTTCTCAACAATGTCATAAAGTTCATTTTGTCTTTTGATGCAGTTGATGATATTTTCAGGATTTTCTTTGATTCTTCGATATTTTTCAGCAAGAATTTTGAACTCAGTTGCAACAATTGTGGTCAATGCAAATGAAACATTTTCAGTAAATGTAAAAGTTATCATATATAGAGCATGCGAAACTAAAACCCAAAACAGCAAAAATGGATAAACATCGTTTCTGAATGCATCAAATGGAAATTTAATTTCAAAAGGATAAATTTTATGACCAGCATTGATAGTTCCCATTACAAGCAAAGTTATCACAAATATAATAGGCATTTGTAAATGTAAAAATCGATAAAAAGTAACAAATTTCTGAAAATTCGTCAAAAACTTATCTACTCTATGAGTCTTCAATTCAGTTTTGTTGTATTCTTTTGGGAAGAAATCTAGAATTCTTTGAATTGCGTCTTTGTTGAAATAAATACAAGAATATTTGACTAATATCATTGAAATTGATGAAATATACGTGAATGCACCAGTAAATCTTTTAAAATCGAAGTCATGTGTCACAGCAAGCTCAAAAATATAATTTGCATTAAGAAGTGTATAAAGCACTAAATTAATAACAAAAATACTAAAAGAGAAATTCCTCAGATTTTCCATTATGCTTGACAGTTTGCGATTAAAAATTATTCGTTCTTCATATTGATAATCAAACAGTAAAATTTTCCAGATTGATTTTGAGAATGTCAAAAGACTCTCAATTTTTATGAAATTTTCTTTTGCGTCTGTCATCACTGAAATTTTGACAAAAACTGTTCTTGAATTTAAAACACTTTTCATATACCAATTGATATTCTTGAATGGGAAAACTTTTACCAATCAATTTTGTTGAATTTTACAAAAAAATATTCAGTGTATTCTTTTCAAAAGAAGTAGTTAAGATAATTTACAAAAAATTGGTATTATTCACTGTCAGTAACATATTAAGAGCGCTTTTTACATGACATTTTTGTGTTTTATTTTAGATTTTGTTTCGGACAAAAAGTTTAAAATGTAGGCAGATTTTCAGTGTTATTGTTTTAAAATAAATTAGTAGTGACATTGATTTTTACAAAAAAATCTTCCATTATAAGCATTTCATAATTAAAAGCAATAGATTGAAGAAAATCTAACAGTTGAGCATTTATTGATTGTTTGAACATTTTTAAAGTGTAGACAAAAATTTTATAATATAGAAAAAACGCTAAAATATGACTATCATTTTTTCAAAGTTAAATCTGTTTTTGATCATAAATAAATAATTTTGGTTCATCAAATCGACTTTTGCCTTTAAATGAATTAATTTAAAATTTAAATTCTTTTTCAACTTTCAAAAAACCTAAAATTTTACTACAAATCAAAATGACAAATCGTTTAAAATTATCATTAAATTTTCTCTTTAATTAATTTAAAAACTTAAAATTTCCAAAACGAACACACGTAGTGCATTAAGCATGCAAATTCAAAAAAGTGGCTAAGCGTATTAGTTCCACATCAATGAGCATCAGAAATTAACATATTTGAGTCTAATTCAATGTGAAAATACATCCAAATAATTTATGCAATTTCGAGATGGAAAGCGAAATTAAATAAGCCGTAACAAGCTGTGAGTAAAATTTGCAGTTGCTATTTATCAATTTTTTAAAAACAGAAATAGAATTTGCTTCATGTATTGCACAATTTTACAGATTTTGTCATTTGATAATGTAATGTTGATAATGATGTTTTACAGTTTTCCATAAAATCTTGATAAAATTTTATTTAGCTATTTTTATGAGTGTTGGTGCTTGCATGATTTTTACCACACCCAAGACTCTCTTAATTCATTTCGTTCATTAAACAGTGAGTTCTTCATAAGAGATATGTAAATACTAGTGAATTTACTCTAACGTAAAACGCACATGTCTCACTGTAATGTGCTTTAAAAGAATCTTATCGTCACAATGAATGAGCACTCGCAAGTAATTTTACTTTACTTACCTTTAAATCACTACTCATACTCTCATATTGTCTTCTCCAGTTTTTTTAGTTTTTTATTAGAATCGATGGCGAAAAGTACGCGCGTGAGCTCGCTGAGCTAATAAAAATAGAGAAAAAAATTTATATGAAATTTATGAAGTTTAGCAAAATGAGTGTGTTTGTGAAAGTTTATAGCTCATTATTATTCATTACTATCATCGAAAGTGCACTCTCGACAGCTCAATTTAGCACGGATTTATTGTACAAAGAAGTAATAAAAAATTTTATTGATGTTTTTGAAAGTTTTATTGTGATCGAAGTCGATGACTTGAATCATTAATTTCTTATTTTATAAGAAGTTGGTTTATTGGTTTAGATAAAAAAAATTGACAAAGTTTTGTAAAACTGAGATCATAAAGGTCAAATTGTGGATCAAGAATTCTTCTGGACTTTATTAGAATTTAAAATAGTTATATGAATGATAAACGAGAAAAAATTCTAAAACAAACATTAGAACTCCAAAAATTCTAGAATAAAATTTCAAAATCTTTGTGATTTATTTACTAAAAATAAAATTTTAAGTGAGAAAATCAAGATTTTTAACTGTACATAGCAATTATGTTACTGCTAAGAGCAATATTGTGTGTTCTTTCAAAAGTAATGCTCTAGTGAGCCTAAAAGTGTAATTTAAAAATTTTAAAAAGAATTCTATGACAATCTTTAGACAGAGTGACTGAAAATTTCTAAATAAAAAATCAGAAAGTTCAAATGTGATTAGTATAAAAATATAATTTAGATAAAAATTTCCTTAATATTTCTAACGACAATTAAACTTTATGTTAACACAAATTGTGTCAAAAATTTCTTTTAAAAAATTCATAAAACGCAAATTGCTCAACCTTTTTCTTCCTTAAAACCATAAACTTCCATCTTAAACGCAAACAAAGTGAATAGAAAATTTTAATCCATCTTAATCGTGTAGAAAATCCTTTAATGACTTGAGTGTTTGGAAAACCGCAAGACCACGAGTGATTATGAAAGTAACTCTTTTGCGTCAGTCTTTTCTCACTATGTGTTGCTTTTCAGTCTGCTGAATCAACAACTTTGTTGTTGTTACAGTTTTAACTGTAGAAAATCTTTTCTTTTTCCTATTATTGTTTTTATTCTTAAGTTAAGACAAAATTTCGATGTGCTTTCACTAACCCAAAGAAAGGGAGACAAAGACAAAAAATATTGACTCAAAAACTTCTTCTTTTCTGCTCTAAAAATGATTTATTTTATAGCGCGTCTATATTGTGTGGGGAACTTGAGTCTTCTAATGGGTGGCTTTAACCTATTCACTGAATCGATTAAATATGAGTAGCAGTAATGATGAATGAGCAATATTTAGATAAATAAGACTGTCAAAATTTTAGTGTAATTTTTTGATTAATTATTTTGTAAGATAATGGCGCATTTTTAAAGATATTTTAGATTATTTAATTTTTGGAAAAATAAATTTTTATCCATTCAAATCTAACGAACTTTAAGAATTTAAAATTTTTTATGTTTTTTGTTTATAAATTGTCAAATGTAAATTTTTCATCTTTAAACTTTAAAGTTAAGCTTTAAAATAGAACTTAATTACAAGCAATGCCGGGCTAACAATCAATAAGTAAATCACAGCCCTAACAACCACTTGTATAAAGACAAAGTGAATATAAATCACATTAAATTACTTTTAAAAACATAAAATAAAAGTGTCATGGATTACAAATTTATTTACGCTCATTAAAACGTCAAGACATTCTCACATTTATACTTTGATGAGTTCATAAAGTTCACTTCAATTTTTTCTCTTTTTTTATTTTTCTTTCACATATTTTGGGTCGTGTCAAAGTCTGCAAATGACAATCTTGGCGATGTAATTCAATTTTTGCGTGAATATGACCGCGAAGCAGCTGACACTTGTAATCGGTAAAAAAGAAAAATAACAAGTCTCAGATAGAAATCAAATGTGAATTTTCTTTTCACTCTAGTGTCGCTCTGTCTGAATGGAAATACGCAACAAATGCCACAGATTTCAACCGACGTCGTATGAAAGAGCAACAAAATCTCGCTGCGAAATTTGAATGCATAAGCTGGCGAAGAGCGACAAAATTTGATACGTCAAGGATTTTAGAAGCGAATTTGAGAAGGCAATTAGGCAAAATTTTACAACAGGGAAAATGCGGTTTGGGCGATGAGAAACATTTGGAGGTGAATTTTCAATGGCAAAAATTTATTTCCCTATTCAAGTGTCATGTTATAGCACAATTGCTTAGACATTTAGACAATAATTGCAACAAATTTTCCACTTGACTGAAATCACGTTGGTGAAGCATCATTACTTATTTATAATAGACATTGTTTTTATATGTAAAGTTTATCTACGGATGTTGGCTTATTGTGGCTTAAAATTGACTTGAGTTTTTATTACAAATTAATTTTTTTCTGCTTGTTTAACAAAAGTTGACGACAGTTTATTTTGATTGCGGTGCAAGTTTCAATTTAAAACTAAAATAAATCAAACTTAATATTCTCTTGCTGTCAAACTATTTTGCATGTTTTCCATCGTGCAGAAAAGACCGCAAAGTCTTTACTTAATTGAAAATTTACAATAAATTATTTAAAAAGGATTTTAATTAAATTATTTTAATTGAACTTGCAAAGGTCAAAAAACTTTTTACTTGTAACTCAATGCAATTATTTCAAGTTTTCTGTTAAAATTGTCATTCATTTCAATAATTACACAATAAACATTGTTTAACAAATGATGACAACAAGCAAAACTTTCCTTTCAAACATGATGTCATTGTTAAAATTCAATGTTTGCTCATGTATGACACAAAACTCATTAATATATGGAAATTAATTATTTGCAAGCTGCTGTCACATGAGAAATCTCTTCCATTTATATAATTTTATCCCTTTCTGACCATCTACATACATATATACTGGAATATATCCATCTAATTATTCATTTTTCTTCCTTCTCTTGCAAAAACATTAATTAGATAACACATGTAATAAATATGATGAAGGATAATTACAATCAAGTGAGGATATGTCCTTTTCATGGTCAAACAAATCTCCATAGTGATGGTCATAATGTCACTTCCTTTCATGCATATTGTGATTTGCGACTTGAACCCGACATAACAAGCATTATTGAACAAAGTCGCAATGAAAAAGAATTACTTTATGTATGGAATGAATTTCATGAGAAAATTGGGCCACCAGTGAGAAATACATTCATGCGTTATGTTGATTTAGCAAATCAAGCTGCTATACAGCATGGCTTTCGTGATGCTGGTGAACAAATGCGTGAACAATACGAAGATCCTGATTTTTTCTTTACTGTACAAGATTTATGGACTCAAATTCAACCTTTGTATAAACAGCTGTTTACATTTGTACGTCGTGGATTGTTCATGAGATATGGTGAAGGTGTACTTAGGCCAGATGGTCCAATACCAGCACATATTTTAGGCAACATGTGGGGACAAAATTGGCGTAATATTATTGACCTTATAATGCCACATACTGAAATGCCTGATATTACTGGTGAAATGATGAAACAAGGCTATACGGCAACAAAAATTTTTCAAGTTGCTGAAGAGTTTTTTACTTCATTAGGATTGCCACCAATGTCACCAGAATTCTGGAGAAATTCAATTATTCAAAAGCCAAATGATGTCTATACACAATGCTCAGCAAGTGCTTGGGATTTTTGCAATTTGCTCGACTTTCGTATCAAACAGTGCACACAAATCTCATTAGAGGATTTCATCAATAGTCATCATGAAATGACGCACATTCATGTGAGTGTCAAATGCCATTCAAATCGGAAATAATTGATTAAATTTTGTCGCTATTTTCAGTATTATATGCAATATACAACACAGCCATTCATTTATCGTGAAAGTCCCAATCCGGCTTTTCATGAAGCCGCAGCTCATGCAATTGCGTTGAATATTGGTGGTCCAGGTAAAAAAGCTATGATCAAATTTATTTCATGAATGAGAAAATTTATTTCGCTATTTCTATTTCTAGTACATCTCCAGAAAGTTGGTTTGTTATCTACACATATAACAGCATCGAATGGCAATTCCATGATTAATATCGAATATTTGCTGAATGTAGCACTCGATAAGCTCCCATTTATGGCTTTTTCATTGACTGTCGAGAAGGTAGGAATTTAGCTATTGACTTTTTGATTGATGTATGTATGTGCGTTTGTGCTTTTAACAGAACTTAGATGGAAAGAAAAAAAGTGATTTATTATTGACTTCAATGTTTGTAAAAGTTTATGTGTGTGACTTTTATTAAATAGTAAAAGACTTGTGTTTAAATAAAAAGGTCAAGTACTTTTGACCTTTAATTTTTTTCCAAGAAATTCAACTTTAGTTACGAAAATCATTAAGTTTTCTAGAAGAAAGATAAAAGAAGGTATCTTTTTGCATTAACTATGTGAAAACGATAGAAAAATACAAAAAAGGTAGAAGAAAATGCTCAAGGCCTTTGAGGATTTAAAAAAGGGATAATTTGACAAAATAAACTAACCATTCAAATTTAATGAACTGAAAGATGTTTTCTTCTGTTTCTACCTTATAAAATTAATTAAGTTTCTTTTATTTTCATCAACAGTGGCGTTGGTATGTGTTTGAAAAAGGTCCAGTTGGTATGAATGCACGATGGTGGGATCTACGACTTCGATTTCAGGGCATAATTCCACCAAACAAAAGAATGAGTCAACATTTTGATGCTGGTGCAAAATATCATGTTATATCAGATCAAGATTATATTAAATATTTTGTGGCGACAATTTTACAATTTCAAATCTATGCTGAACTTTGTGCTGCATCAAATCATGTTGGACCGTTGCATACTTGTGACTTTTATCGTTCAAGAGAAGCTGGTCGATTATTGAGGTAAGTAAACAGTCATCTCTCGAGTTGATTGATGGACGGATAAGAGCAAAACATTCATTCGTTCATTCATTCGGACGTGAGTGACAAGAATTAATGGAATTTTGTTCTTTTTCAGTGATTTCATGCAGCGTGGCGCTTCGCTTTCGTCATCACAATTGATTAAATTGATTACACGCGGAAAAACTTCTCGTTTATCTGCGGAACCGCTGCTTGACTTTTTCCGTCCACTCGAAGCATGGCTAGAACAGCAAAATCGTGACGAACGTGTAAGTGCTTGATATGCTAGATGCTTAATTCATTTATTCATGTCGTTCTCTCACGCTTGCACGCTTTAGGTTATTGGATGGTCATCAAACATGGACGATATACAGCTATTTCAGAATCTCGCTATGGGTTACAATACAGCATATTCATCATCATCATCATCATTGTTCATTTCATTTCTCGCTTGCACAACAGCAATTATAAAAGTTTTACAATTACACATTTATACAGAGAATTTTAATTTATCATAGCAACAGCAATTATTTATTGCTACTGCTGTTGATTTCATTTCGAGATCCGTAAATATGAAAAACAAACAAAAATGATTCAATAAAAGTCCTGTTGATTTATTATTTTCAATAATTAAATGTCATTTAATATTAATTAAAAAGAAAATTCATTTTATTGTGCATTTAAAAGGTTTTCATTAGTAACAGAATTCTATTATGAAAACTTAGTCAATTTTTATTCATTGAAGCATAACAAAAACTTTTATTCAATTTTATAATGGTCGGAAGAAATAAAATCCTCATTTGTTGCACAATGAATAAATTGTATGCTTGCATTTGCTTACACACGAATGAACAAATGTCCATTGAAATGTATGTGCTGTAGAGAAATCATATAAAAATTGTGTTGTTGCCTTAACAGCTGCATAACAATGTCAGATATTGGAATTTAACTTACAAGAGCACTCAGCTGTATTTAATTTATCCAATGTTGTAAGCTCCATCGTCCATTTACCATTTGACGATTAATCACACACAATACCCAAGAATGTATGTTGAAAGTAAATTGAAAGAAAATTGTTGAGTGCTTCAGAGATTTGTCGACAGCTATGATAACGATGAAGGAAAAAAAATTAAACCAATTTTCTCGAATAGGAGAAGCACTTAAGCGACAAGTTTAATCAGAGATGGAAGAAATAGCTTCGAGACGATTATTGTCGATTTGTTGGCAACTCTAAGTTTAGTGAATCAAATGAGAAGGAAGAAATAACAAGATTTTCTTTATTATCATGGTCATTGTGGAATAAACAAATAATTTTTAAGATAATAAAGTTTTTTTACACCATTTTGTTGATAAAAAAAAGTTGAAAATTCTTATGAAAAATTAATCGGATCAATTCATTTAAAAAAATACCTTGATATTGCTCTTGAAATACAATGTAACTAAGAGCAGAAGCAGATGGTCACGATAGTAACAACACAAGCACGCCATGTTCAAAATAAATTGATTGCTGTTGAGCAACATGAGCCGGGTGAAACAAACATTATCATTAAATTTTATTAGAATGACTCGGGAGGAAAAAAATTGCTTTTCTCATTCCTGAGTCTAATGAAAACTTTCTCTACTGTGAAATTACCTTTCGGTTGTATGGCTAAATTAAAAGCATTTTGTTTATCGAGGTGGATAAAAAATGATTTCTTTATTAATGAGCATTTATTTAAGTCAAATGAGTGAAATTTTCTCATTTTTATTCAATTTTCATCAGCTTGCAAAAACTTTTTTATGCAAATTGACTTTTAAACTTTTCTTCCTCATTTTAAATTTTCACCATCTTTCAGGTGAAAATCTCATTATGCGAGAACTGAAATCTGCGGAATGAAAAAGTTTTAAAGCCAGAAGCACTTTTTCATTTTAATCGTAGATTTTCATTAGAATACAATTTCTTGATTAGCCGAGAATGAAAGAAAGTTTGTTTTATAACCGCAAACTATCATTTAGATTGACATTTATCTAATAGTAAGGATAAGATAGTTCAGTTGTCACTATTCATTAGCTTTTAGGGATTTGTATAAACTTTATTGAGAATTAAGAGGATAAAGTTTTGGTGTAGATTTTAATGAGCTTTATTGGAACTGATAAAGAAAATTTATTCTTTCAGAGATGCTAAAAAAGTCAAGTATTAAAAATTTTTATTAGTTTAAATTGAATCAAGTTGAATTAAAGAGAAATGTCAAGTTGATGTCAAGTAATTTAAATCAAGTTGTGTAAGTCAACTTGAGAAAAATATGCATGCAAGTTCGAACTCTAGAAATTTTCAAGTAATTGAAATTTGTTTTGTTAAATAAGCAATTTTGTCTATACAGGCTAAATTGCCTGTTTTAACAACACAGATTAAAATACTAAGGTAAAGTTTTAAATATTTTTCCTCTTAATCTGGTAAATTTTTATTGTAGATTGAAATTTCAAAATCTGCACTTAAAAATTATCAACAAAGCACTTGAGAAAATCTTGACGTAATTTCTTCTTCGAAAACACTTAAATCGATATTTCTTAATGAGATTTTTTACAGATATTTGCTCAAATATCTCAAGTAAATATCAAGTAGGAAGAAATTCTTTACTAAAATCATTTTTGAGATACTCGAAATGACATGGAAAGTGTCCGTGCGTAGTAGGGGGACACTTAAGCGCATTTTTGTGCCTAGATCAGTGTTATGTTAACAAATTACAGATCTAAAAGATTTTTTTGTGGAACAGATTCACTTTTTAAAATAAATAAAAATACAGGGAAAATCATATTTATAAAATTTAATATATGAAAGTACGGTAAGCGTTTTAATTGGTGTTGAATTCAGAGAATATTCTTATTATAAATTTTGTTGATTTAAAATAACGGTTGAGTAATGTTCAAAATATTTTTAGTTCTAAAATTTGCCGTTGGTGGCGCTGAAATCGTTTTCGCAGCCAACTTCGCGTTGTTTACATTTTTCAATTTGGAAA
Organism: Polypedilum vanderplanki; assembly: GCA_018290095.1. Lineage (NCBI taxonomy): Eukaryota > Metazoa > Arthropoda > Insecta > Diptera > Chironomidae > Polypedilum > Polypedilum vanderplanki. The sequence goes on along the minus strand of CM031379.1, from coordinate 24,676,377 downwards.
TTTAAATTCGTAATTTTCTAATTATTGAAATCAATGGCAACATTCTAATAAAGATTGCCGCCAGTAACTCGATAGCACAAATCAAACACAGCAAACCGGAAGTCGTTAGCTATTATAGTTTTCGAGATCTCAGCCCGGAGCCGTGAGCCAGCCAGCCAGCCAGCCAGCCAGCCGAACAAAGTGAAACTATAAGCTGCATTGTTGTTCCAAAAATGCGCTAAAAACTCATTAACCTTTTAGTAAATAAAACTTTCCAGGTATAAAATTCAATTTTTCTGATTTACATTCAAGTATGACTTGGAAATTAATTTGAAGTCATTAACAGACAAAAATACAAAGCTATTGCCGAGTCTTATAATTTACTGTTCTTTTTATTCTTTTGTAGTTTCTCTTACGTCAATAAAAAGAACAAAAAATTGCCTCAAAGTTATTTACAAGCACAACAAAATTGAAAAAGAAATTTCTTTTCTTTTGTTCTCAGCAGAATCTTTAAATAATGAGAATCGTCATTACTTAAGTTACTTAATATTCATCATCATTAAATTTCCCTCCTTTCACATTTTACTTAATTGAAAATCTTCTCAGAAATTTTGTACACGAAACGAAAATTTTCTTAAAGAGTAAAAATAAACAAGAAATTTTTTCTGTTCTTTTATTACTGGCAAAAAAGGAAGGAAAATGCAAGCACAAACAATGAAAATAAAAAGTGTTTTTGTAAAAACTTTTACTTCATGTTTTTCTTTACTTTCTTTTTCTGTGTTAAAGTGCAAGCAGTAAAAGCTTGCAGGATGATTAACACCTTCAAGCATTTGTCGCTTAATATGACATTGAGATGGGAGAAAAAGTTACAAATGTTTGTGACTTGTATATGTAATGTAGGCGAAAAGAAGAAAAAAATCTTTAAGATAAAAAAAATTCTCTTATTGGGCAGATAGAAATAAAACACGTAAATCATGACATGCACTTTAGATATGTGGGTGGAATACGTAATTTGCGACATTAAGCGTGTTAACAAGCATGTTGCTTTGGTAAGTTGAGTGCGTGAAGATAAAGATTGAATTTTCTTTACTTACTTTTCCAATTTTCATTGTTTGCCTTATGGATCTGATTGCGGATTTATTTTTGATACGCTTCCTGTACGCGTCTTACGAATATTGATATTTTTGTAAATTTATTCAATGAATTTATGATATTTTTTGTGTGTTGTGATAATATTGAGACTTTAAGTTTTCTTTTGAATTTTTAGGCAGTTTTTGGCGTGAAAAATTTTTTTGATTTAGGATGAAATTGACAAAATTAAATATTTGACTTACTGATTTTGAATAAAATTCTGTATAATTTTTTATCAAAGGAAGTTTTAGTTCCTTTGAATTTTTTTTTTATTAAATTAAAGCCTGGAGGGTGCAACAAGGAAAAATAACCGTTGCTTTGTATTTAGAAAAATTTGAAATAATTAAAAAACATTCAAACGCACTCCACTACGAAATTTTGGTAAATTCATTTAAATTGTCTTAAGCTTGAATAGAAATATTGTAATGAAGCTTAATAAAAGTAAATCGAATCAACAAAAGTAAATTTATTGAGAATTCATTAAAATATAATTCAAATAAAATGTAACGGTTTTTTTAAAATAGAGACCAACAAGCGCGCAGTAATTTAAAATAAAGATCAATAACGGACAAAAAATTTTCATTGCCCTCGAGCATTAAAGATGAAAGAACAGAAAAGATAAGAAGTTTTCAAAGAACAATTAAATCTTCACTGAAACTAAAGGTAGTTTTCTTCTATCAAATATAATTATCTTCATCTCTTCTTTCTCTAGCATTTCATCTTTAAAAATGAGATGGAAAAAGTTGTAATTTATGAAACTCATTAAGGTGAAAAAAGCGCAAAGTTTTTCAGTCTCATTTAGTCACTTCAGCCTTAAGCGAATATCTTCATTCTCACACTTGAACAGAGGCAGAACGTCGCATATTCAGAATTGTGAAGAGAAGAATCATAAAGCGTGGTGTAGTGAACTGCGAATGAATGAATGAATGAAAGAAGGAAGGAAAATTATTGCAAATGAGCCTCATTCATGGATTTATCTTTACCTCAAGCATTTTCTCTCTCTTTTTTCATCATTCATGCGAATTCTGTATGTGTGTGGATGCGAATTCATCCTTTCATTTCCTTTTACTTTTTGAAGTAGGTTTAATAAATGAATTTCATTCTTTTTTAACTTATAATCTTGAAATAAAACAGCGAGATAGAGATAATGAAATTCCGCCTGGATTTGAGGTTATATGATGACGTTGATGAAAATATGAGAAATGATAATGATATAGACTGCGTTTGGATTTGATGAAATGGAAAATTTTAGGAAAAGAAAAACAAAAATGTTAAATTCAGTGAAGAGTGAAATTTTGTTTCCTTGAATGATTTTCTTTTTACGAAAGAATTTTGAGAGGTCACTGATTAAATAATAAACCATTGATTCAAAACTTGACCTTACAAAATTAATTTTTTTATCTGAATGAATTTAAAGGTTTTGATTTAAGATAATTTTTAGTTTTTTTAGCCCATTTCCTTATAAGCTTCTATTTTCCTTAATATTTTTAACAAAACTTTAAAAAAATAATATTTTACTGATTTTTAGTTCTGATTGCTTACTTTCCATCAGCTTTGTAATGGAAGTTTTTTTTGAATTATGAATAAAAATTTATCAAAATAAATAAGCTAAAAGTCATTTGAGTCAAATAACACAAATTAAAATGAATAATCCAAGTAATTTTTTTGTCAAGTGACGTTAAAGTAGTTACTTGAATTTTTCAAGTTTAGTTACATGAAAAATTGAGTCAAGTAAAAATTTATATCAAGTAAATTTAACTAAAACTAGGGTTCAGCACTTGTTTGCATACTTGACTGGTATGCGTATAGTGACTTGACTAAATGCATGCAAGTTGACATACAAAAAATATCTCTAATTCAATCAAATTTTATTCAATTTGATTGACGGAATTAAATAAAGTCTTATTCTTAATTAAATGAAGTAGAGACCTTTTGTGTAAGTCAACTTGCATGCATATAGTCAAGTAAGTATGAGAATAACAGTCAAGTATCGAACTCTATAAAAAAATTTGCTAATAATACGTTATTGACAGATATTTTATTAAAAAGCTTGAATTTCAACTTCATTTATTAAAGAATTTCATTGCATGATTGAACATTTTTTTCTTCTTTTTATTTAATGAAATAAGAGAAGAAAAAAGATAAAATTTCAATGAAGTTTTTTCTTTCATTTGTACTTTTCTTTCTAGAAGTTCAGGAATTATGGTGATAAATAGTTTTATTTAGCATGAAATCATAAATAGGCTCAATTTCCATTATGTTCATTGATGTTTTGGTAAGTCACATGCCAATTACTCTTTCAATATATACAACAACAGAAGCAGCCAGCAGCTTACTAATTCCGAACGGCTCTCGCTTAGTCATCATTCGTCATCTCATTGTCCACTTTCATTAAGCGCTTAGCTGTGTTTAACCAATGGCCGTGCATAAAGCAATGAGATTGATCTCATTTATATTTTACGATTTTTTCCTCTATTTTTTTCATTCACTTACGTGGCGACAGCAGTTATATTATCAATTCATGAGGTTGACATAAAAAAAATTAATTTCAATTTTATACTGATGCTTTCAGGAAATTTTTAATGTTACCGTGAAATTATAAAACTCTCACTTGTCAATGTTAATTATATTCATCAGTACATATATGATAAAAGTATGAGTGAATTAAATTAATGATTTCAGCTAAAGTGGTCACTCTATGTGGTTATAGGTGTGAAGTGGATTCATAATTAAATATCATGAATGAAAAATATTTTAGTGAAGTGAATAGATGTGCGTGCTTTTTTGATAAACGATGTGAAATCAAACATTAAAATGATAGTAGAGAAAATGATAGAAAAAGATTTTTTGTGATGCTTAATTAATTTGAAATTTGATTATGTTGACGAAAAAATTTATAGGCTTTCAATTTAAAATAAATAATTCAAATTAAAATTTGGAAAATTTTGTAGAAATTTTGTTAGCATTTAAATAAGAAAAAAATTAACTTTCACTAATTAATATTTTTTTAAACAGGTAAATTTTAGTCAATTTTCAATGTTTGGAGTCTTTAAATATAGAATGGCATGTCTATTTATGTAAAGAATAATTGAAAATGTTGAGAGTGAATAAAGAAACTAAATTTTAATATTTTCGCTTATACTAGAAAAGCATTTAAAGGAAAGAAAAACAAATAATTTCTATTAAGAAAATTCTATTAAAAAAACTCTAGAAAATTTGTTTCATCATTCTTGGATAATTTCTCATTATTAATTTTCTTGCTTCCTGACTTCCTTTTTGTTGAGAGTGTATATTGGCAAATAGTGTTCAAGAAGTCTCATTCAAGAGATAAACTTCATTTCATGATCTCAATTATCGCTGTGGTCAAAATGTTTCCTCACATGTTAGTGCTCTCGGATAAAGTTCGTTGGGCAGAGAGCCTAAAAAATCAACATTTTTCATGTATTGCCAGGACCAGTAAAAAGTTTTATTGAACCAAAAAGCGGGAAATGAGCAAGAAGCTGGAAAAGTGTTTATCGGACAAAAGTAAATAATAATAATAATTCGTGTATTGTTGCTTAAAGAATAAAATAAAATTTTTTATTTCCAATTAGTTTGCAATTTTTGTTTGTTTCATTTTATGAACACATGTCCAATAAGTTGAACTTAATTTGTTGGTTAATAATCAAAAAAACTTTGTAAGAAGACTAAAAAAATAAATGCATAAAAAAGAGAAAATTAATGAAGAATCGCTCGAAGCAGATAGAAGGAATTGTTCAAACTGCTGTGTTTAGTATGTTTATGTCTTTATTTAGGTCAACGACGAAAGAATCAAAAGTAAAAATTCTCAACGATGAGATTTATATGTAATTATCTTTCACTTTCCTCTTCTTTGATCAAAGAAATATTTAATTATTTTATATATTCTTTCAGTTTATTATTGAATAAGGGTTATGAAAAGCGAAGAAAAAAAATTTGACGTGACTGGGAATTTTATTTGAGAACAAATTGATTTTATTCCGACAAGTGGTTTGATTAAACTTTAGGAACTATTTACTGATGCTGCTATCTTGAAGTAAAGTTGAGATTGATTTTAAAAAGTGGTCAAAAATGCGGGGAAATCGCGGCGGGGGGGCGGAAGGAGGAAAAGAGCATTCGTGTGTTATTTTTCTATGCTGCAGAACACAAGTATGGGTAAATTGGCTGGAAAAAGCTTGTTTGATGGAGAAGATGATGTGGGAGAAAATTGGGGTGCTGATGAAAAGAAATAAATATGCGAAGCGATAATTGTGGGTTTTCCCTTCAAGTCACGGGGAGATGTGGTTGGGGGGTTTTTATAATTCAGAGCTTATTATGAGAAACAAATTAGACAATGGGAGCAATCAAAAAAATAAAAGGAGAATACATAATCTCTTAAGTCTTAACAAAAGACGTACGCTACAGTGTGCAATGGAAAATATCAGTGCAATGATAACCTAATTGCGGGAAAGTATGAGGATGATGAGCAGGGAGGAGAAAGATAAATAGAGTCAGTGAGACTTTTTTCAGTTGGATAATAAGTTATTCAAACACATGTTGTGATGGGGGAAAACATTTAATATAGAAGAAGATAACATAATATAAATATGAAGGGATTGCAGTGTTTAGGTTATAAAGGCTTTTTGAGGCTGAAAGGGCAGAGTTTGCGACATGGCGGAAAGTTGTTGTATGAGATTGTTGGTTCGGACGACAATGGACATAAGATACTTACAGGTTGATTCATGCAATTTTTTATTGCTTAAGGCGTTGCTCTAAAGGATTTGGAGTCGGCGGATGAACTTTTAATGAAGTTAGAATGGAGACGTTGAGGGAGATCTTGACTGTAGTATAATTTATATCTGATGCTGGTATTTAATTTTATGTTTAACTTGATGATTAACGTCTGTTTTGGATGCAATTTAAAATTGTTGAGTAATGAGGAGGAAAGAAATTTATTGATTGTACGGGGGTTTATGTGTAAAAGTGAAGATTTAGAATTTGATGGGGGTTATGTGTCTTTCTTAGTCTGTTTGTATAGAATCAAAGCTGATAATATTATTGCAGAGAAAATGAATAGAACCATTAATAACTAATAACAAAGTGAATGAAGTAGTTAATGGGAATATAGTTGAAATAAAGATGGGTCCAAAATGAGAAAATCAAAAGGAAATTGTTTGTTCATAGTTGTTCATAGGGGACGCTAAGAAAAGGCTGCCTAGCCGCCATAAACGGGGTCACGGGGGGCTAAATAATATTTAATGGAGCAAAACAAAGGGCAATTACAGCATTCAAAGGGCAGGGGATGGCACTAGAGGCATATTAGATCTTAGTTCATTTTAGTATGTCCCATATAAAATGGCAAAACGAGACTCATGTCTGGTCATGCTAATATCAGATAAGAGAGATGGGTCCACGTTAATTTTTTTCTGTTACTCACGAGAGGCAATATAAATCGTTCCGGTAAAGGCGACGTGTCAGTGGGGTAGGGGGGCGTAGGATGGGGAGATGGAGAGAATGGGGTAATCTGTGGTGGTTGAGGTCAAAAATGTTTAGTCTCAGTTTGAGCATTATCAATAGGGGGCGTAGTGTGCGTTGCGATTGTTGTGCGGTGTTAGAGAGTGTTTAGCGCTTAGGAGAACTGCAGAGATATGTTATTAGACGATGCATATGCAGGCCTAATTAATGTTAGATAACAACAGATAGGTAAAAGAAGTAAAGGAATTTCTAAATATAAACTGAGGACGACAAAACGTCTTGTCTTTAAGCATCAAATGATGTGTACGTTAAATAGTGTACATCTCTGAATTAGTTCAAAATAAAAATTATTGAAAAGTAGAAAGAAATTTTCTTTTCCGCTTGCATCAGGGTGTGGTGGGAATTCAGCTTAATTATGGAGGAAAAGAGAAGTGCTGGGAATCAAAATAATGCTTTCTTTTTAGAGACCTGTGTCAACATTGGCTCGTAGAAATTCTTTTAAGTCAGCACGATGATGAAATGAATTGAGAGCGGTGGTCATATGAAATGGAGGGGGGGAGGTGAGATTATTCTATGTGGTAGGACGGCTAATCAGCGACTGGGAGGACAAAATTGTGTGGCTATTAACAATTTGTTGGCTGGCCAAATTAAGATGTATACGTTGGGGTGGGAAGTGATATTCGATTTGTGTTCAATTAGCCAGGACTCTCTTTTTCTAGTGAATGACTAATGAGTTTGTGTTATTGATAGAAAATTATAGGGATTGGTTGAATAAGGAAATGTGTTCAGATTATGGAGAAATCACCTTAATAGTTTTAAACTTTAATTATGAGTGTTTTTAAAACAAGTGAGAAGATAAAAAAACGTTTGGATAAAAGGTTCCTTATGTAATTAAAGGAATTTTAAGGATTTCACACTAGAGGTGAAATGTGTGAAAAATTCTATATTTTCAAATATTAATATGTTTTGAAGGTGATGTATGTTTACATTTTGGCACGTTTGTGTTTCGTTAGAGAAATTTTCTGGAAGGGGTTATTGGGGAGGGGGTGTGTGGTTGCGGAAACGGGATTTGGGAGATGTGAGGGGGAGAAGTGGTTGTGGGGGCTGTGGGGGTGTGGGGGGGTGGGTGGGTTGGGTGTTGGTGTTGGAGGTGGGGGTGGCGGAGGGCTGTGAGAGGGGGGGGGGGGGGGGTGGGGGGGGTGGGGGGGGGAGGTCTGGAAGGGGGCGGGAGATGGGCAAGGCGTGGGTGTGTGGGTGAGACTGGGTTGGCACACCGGCAGTGAGGAGGATTAAAATTTAAGAGGATATTGGATGAAGGGTGTGCGGTGTGAGGTGGACATTGGTTGAGGATGTGCATGCAGACTTTGCACGGTGTAGTGGCTCAGAGTCAGAACCTTGTAGCGGCGGTTCTGATGTATGAGACGGGCGGTGAGTTACGTAGGGACGGTGGGTAATATGTGGATGGTTGTGCAGGTGAGGAATGTGCGGGCATGTTGTTGGACATACAATGCAGCTTATATCATGCACTTTGGCTGGCTGGCTGGTTGTTGGGTGCGGAGGTGATGGAGCTGGTAGAGGGGCTAGAGGCGGTTGTTGCGTACTGTTTGTGTAAAAAGGGTGAGGCGCTTCCGAGTGTCGGAGTATAGACTGGGAAGGGGGTTGTTGTGAGGAAGTGTGTGTGAAAAATGGTCGGGCGGATGGGCGGGGGTCGGAGAGTGGGAGGGGGGAGGAAGTTCCGGGGGGTGGTGTATTGGGTTGACGGGGGAGTTGGGGTGGATGGGGGAGAGGGGGGATGAGATTGAAGGTGGGGATGGGGGCTGCGCTCGCGGGCAGAGAGGATTGTTGAGTTGGAGGAGAAGAATTTGCGTGATGTGTTGGAGGTTTTGAAGCGCTGTGTGGCGTGTTGGGTGGTGGTCTTAATGGGGGTAGTCGCATGGGAATAGGTGGGTTAGTGGAGGGACAATGAACGCTGGGGGTGTGGTTGCGATGGGGAGAAGAGAGGGGAGTGGGTGGGGGAGTGTGTATGGTGGGTGGGGGGGAACATTTTTAGGAGGTTGCGTATTCTCTAATTAAGATGGTGGAGCGGAGGGAAGGATACAGATTAAATACAACGATGTTGCAGAGGAGTAGGTGTAGCGATGGGGGTGTGTGGCGGAATATTATGTAGGTTGGTGTAGTGCCGTCGACCTTTAAAGTTGGTGGTTGTGTTGATGGTGTTGGTGGGTTGTGGTGTTGGGAGGTGGGTAGGTGTTCAAGTGAAGTTCATGTATAGTTTTGTTTGGTTTGTGCGCAAAATTAAAGGTGGAGGAGAGGGGACTAGGGGGTTAAGTGGATATCCATGGAGGTGGGTGGGGGGCGAAGGGAATTGTAGAAGGTAGTGGGGCTGTGTGTTTGACTGTGAGGAGTATAGTGGTCGGTGGGGGNATTTCCAAAAGTTGATACATTGCACTAAGAACATACAAAAATGGAAAATTAAGCGATATTTTATTTTCATTCTCACAAAATAAACAAAAACTAATCAAAACAATACTTTGTGAAAAGATTATTGAAAATTTATGTTTTAATATATTTAATAATTAAGAAAGAATGAAGAATATTCGAAATATGTTACAGATTTTCAATTAAAAACTTTTTTTGTTAAAAAAAAGTCAATATTTTTATTATTTTGCCTGCGAATTTACCTGCGCAGGCCTGCGCAGGTAAATTTTCCGAACCCTAATTAAAACTAGAGTTCAGCACTTGTTTGCATCCTTGACTGGTATGCGCATAGTGACTTGGCTATATGCATGCAAGTTAATATACAAAAAATATTTCTAATTCAATCAAATTTTATTCAATTTGATTGACGGAATTAAATAAAGTCTATGGTTCGGCACTTGCAAGTCGACAGTCAAGTGTCGACGTCGGCAATTGTCAAGTAGCAATTCAAGTTAATTTACTCAAAAATATCTCTAGTTTATTCAGGTAAAATTTAATTCGGTTCAAAATTGGTATATTAATATGAAAATCAATGATTCTTCAATTTACTAAAGTTTTGAATCAAATTAAATTTTATCTGAATAAACTAGAGACATTTTTGAGTAAATCAACTTGAATTGCTACTTGACAATTGCCGACGTCGACACTTGACTGTCGACGTGCAAGTGTTTAACCCTAATAAAGTCTTATTCTTAATTAAATAAACTCGAGACCTTTTGTGTAAGTCAACTTGCATTCATATAGTCAAGTCACTATGCGAATACCAGTCAAGTATCGAACTCTACAGAAAATTGGTTATTAATACGTTATTGACAGATATTTGATTAAAAAGCTTGAATTTCAACTTCATTTATTAAAGAATTTCATTGCATGATTTAACATTTTTTTCTTCTTTTTATTTAATGAAATAAGAGAAGAAAAAAGAAATTCAATGAAGTTTTTCTTTCAATTACTTTTCTTACTAGAATTTCATTATTGATCAAAAATATTCTTTTATTTAGCAATCATCATAAAAATATCAATTTCCATTATTCATCATTTTGTAAGTACATGCAATTACTCTTTCAATATAACAACAACAGAAGCAGCAGCAGCTTCTTAATTCACCGCTCTCTTATCATCATCGTCATCTCATTTCCTCACTCATTACCCTTAGCTGTGGTTAACCAATAGCGTCATAAAGCAAAATTGATCTCATTTATATTTTACGACTTTTCCCTCATTCTTTCATTCACTTACGTGCGACAATTTATTATCAATTCATAGACTTGACATAAAAAAGAATTAATTTCAATTTTATCACTGATGCTTTCAGGAAATTTTTAATTACCGTGAAATTATAAAACTTCACTTGTCAATGTTAATTAATTCATCAGTACTATATGATGACAGTATGAGTGATTAAATTAATGATTTCAGCATAAAGTGGTATCTGCATGTGTTTATATGTGAAGTGCATCATAATTAAATTTCATGAATGAAAAATATTTTAGTGAGTGAATAATGTGCGGCTTTTTGATAAACGATGTGAAATCAAAATTAAAATGATAGTGAGAAAATGATAGAAAAAGATTTTTTGTGATGCTTAATTAATTTGAAATTTGATTATGTTGACGAAGAAAAATTTATGGCTTTCAATTTAAATAAATAATTCAAATAAAATGTGAAAATTTTTTAGAAATTTTTGTAGCATTTAAATAAGAAAAAAATTAAACTTTCACTAATTAAATTTTTTTAAACAGTAAATTTTAGTCAATTTTTCAATGCTTAGTCTTTTAAATATAAATGATTCTTTTATGATAAAAATATGGAAATGTTGAGTGAATAAAAAACTAATTTTAAATTTTCGCTTTTACTGTAAGAAAATTCAATATTAAGAAAATAAAAAAGAAATAATTTTAAAGAAAATTTTAAAAAACTCTAAAAACTTTTTCAATCATTGGAAATTCTCTTATAAATTTTCTTCTCTTTCTTTTTGTGAGAGTGATTTTCTGGAAAATTTTCCAAAAGCTCTCATTCCAAGAGAAAACTTCCATTTCATTCTCAATTTCCGTGTTGTCAAAATGTTTCCTCATGTTAGTCTCAGTTGATAAACATCGTTTTTCAGTGCAGGACACACAGAAATTTTTATTGAACAAAAGCGCGAAAGTGAGCAAGAAGTGAAAGTGTTTTATCGGCAAAAGTAAAAATAAAATAATTTCGTGTTTTTGATTAAAGAATAAAATAAATTTTTATTTCCCAAATGTTTGCAATTTTTTTTGTTTCATTTTATGAAGCATGTCAATAATTGAATTAATTTGTTTGGTAATAATCAAAAAAACTTTGTAGAAAAGGACAAAAAATAATCATAAAAGAAGAAAATTATGAAAATCGCTCGCACATAGAAAGAGATGTTTCTAGCTGGTTAGTATGTTTATTCTTTATTTAGGTTCACGAGAAAGATCAAAAGAAAAATTCTAAAGAGGATTTATATTATTTTTTTCTTCCTCTTTCTTTGAGATATTTTTTATTTTTATATTCTTTCAGTTTATTATTGAAAGGGGTTGAAAAGGAAGAAAAAATTTGACGTGACTGTGAATTTATTGAAAATTTGATTTTTTCCACAAGTGGTTTGATAACTTTAATTTTACTGAGTGCTTTTTGAAACTTAAAGTTGAGAAATTTTTTAAAAAGTGTCAAAAATTCACAGAACCAAAAAATGCACGTGTCTTCTTTTTTCCATGCTCAATTTAACAAAGTACTTAAATTACGCTGGAAAAAGCTGTTGAATGATAAAAAAAATCTGAGAAAATTGCGACATTCAACTTCTCGTACTTGCGCTCGATATTTTTTCCTCAAGTCACCCAAAAATTATTCAAGAATTTTTTTTCATTCTTTTCTGAGAAAAAAATAATAAATCATGTCATTCTCTTAATCTTAACAAAAAGTGTACGCTAAGACATGAAAAATATGAGTGCAATGATAACCTAATTAGGAAAAGTATGAAGAAAATGATGATCAGAAAAGAGAAAAGAATCTCGCGAGTCAGTGAAACTTTTTTCATTGCCTTAGAAATAAGGATTCATTCAAACACATGTTGTATGGGGAAAATTTTTAGGGTCGCACATTATAAATAATTTAAAAAGGATTTTCATTATTTAGAAGTATAAAAGCTTTTTTATACTGAAAGTTTTCAATTTCAATGTAAAATTTTGATAAATTTTTCAAGTACACAATTAGTCTTACAGGTCTTGATCATAATTTTTATTGCTTGAGCTTGTTCTAAAAATTTGAACTTAATCTTGAACTTGATTTTATTTTGAACTTAGAATTTGAGTTGATCTTGAACTTAATTTTTGTAACTTGATCTTAACTGTTTTGATCGCAATTTTAAATTGACTTTAAAAATATGAAAAAATCTTGAAATTTTTGATTTTGTAAAGTTTTTATTTTGAACAAACTTTGAATTTGATCTCAAATTAATTTTGTTTTTCTATCTTATATATTCAATGAAAATTTTAAAATTTTTACAGAGAAAATAAGAAAATTAATAAAAAAATGAAGTAATTTACCCAATATAAAGCTGAAATAATTATTTCCAAATGAGAAAAAAAAGAAATTATTTTTTCATCAATTTCATAGTATTTTACAACCCTAAAAAGTCTACCTAAACACTTAAATTTTTAATGAACAAAAAAAGGCCATTACCTACCACACCAATCACCTTAATCATATTTCTTTCATTTTAGTGTAGTCCATATAAAAGCAAACGAGACTCATAAGTCTTGTCATGCATAAAAAATTCACTTACATTTTTTCGTTACTCACCAAAAAAATCTCAGTAAAATCATTCATCCACTTCCATATAATAATGATGTATGCATGTTCGGCTACACATTATCATGAAATTTTCAAGATAAGAATTGAACTCTGTGTAGGTTGAGGGTAAAAAATGTTTAGTCCTCAGTTGGGAGTCATTATCATGTGCTAATGTGTGTCTAGACTAATTTTAGCTTATGAAAAATTGCCAAATATGTTTAGCATTCCGCACATTAATTTTAAATTAACACAGATAGTAAAAAAGGTCTCAAAATAATAAAAACAACAAACATTTGTCCTTAACCATCAATTTATTGGTTGCCATTTACGTTAAATAGTTTAATCTCTGAATAAATTTATCAAAATAAAAAATTTCCATCAAATTCCTTCGTAGAAAAGAATTTTCTTTTCCGCTTGCATCAGCTTTTCTCTCAATTTAGTTAATTCTGGAAAAAAGAAGTGCTAACAACAAAAGCTTCTTTTTAGACCCTTCAACATGCTGTAAGAAAATTCTTTTTCAATCAGCACGATGTGAAATGAATTGAGAGCTGTTCATGCAAAATGGTAAAAGAAAAAGGGCGAGTAAAATCATTCTACACGACTGGTGGAAAATTGGTGAAATTTTCTTTACATTTGTTGACTGGCCATAGAAAAGAAGATCTTCATGGAAGATATTTTTTTGAATTCAATAGCCAAGGATTTTTTCTATGAATAATTTTTGTGTTATTAACAATTAGGATTGTTGAATAAGAAATTTTCTTGAGAAATACTTATAGTTTTTAAACTTTAATTTGAGTTTTTTAAAGATTTTTAAAAAGTAAGAAGAAAAAAAAACGTTTGAAAAATTCCTTGTAAATTAAGGAATTTTAAGATTTCATAGAGATGGTTATGAAATTTGAGATGAATCTGTAAAAATTCTATTTTTCAAATATTTATTTATTTTCATTGTTTACATTTTGCGTTTTTTGTTTATCTTAGAAAATTTTCTTGCAAACAAAATTATATTTTGTCAATTTGAAATTTTGTTTGCAACAATTTTCTATTTTAGTATGAATGATGTCAAAAGAATTTTTAACTAGGAATCTAAATAGATTGTTGTTTTAAATTATGCGAGCTTTTTGTTTTACTTTTTATGTTTTCAGCTTCAGTACTAAGTTTTGAACTTGAACACAGGTTTGAGTGCAAGTTGCATGCAAGTTGACTTACAGTTAATTGTTCTTACTTATTCAAATTTTATTCAATTTGATTGAAATTTTGTAAATTTAAGTGAAAAATATTTTTATATAAACTTATAAAGTTTCAACCAAATTGAATAAAATTTGAATAAGTTAGAAAAATTTTTTCCAAGTCAACTTGCATGCAACTTGCACGCAAGTCAGCGCTCAAGTCAGAACTTTTACTTTTAACAAATTTGGACCTTCTTATTATCACTCATTGATTACCTACTAGATATTTATATAATATTGATCTTAAAGTTTTCATCTTGTCTTGAAAATAACTTGAATTTTTTATCTATAAATAAAAAATTTCATTCAAAATTTATTGCGCAAATTCATAAATAAATTGAATCAAAACAAAAAACAAAATTCAATTCATGAAAATTTCCCCACACGTTCAATATCAATTCATCATCAAATTTTTCTTTTTTCTTTTTCAAAAATAAATATAGAAAAAAAAGACTTTAAATTCCATTTGTGCAAGAAATTTTATTTAATACGTGCCTTTTTTACTGTGAGTATTTCGATACATTTTTTGTCACACAAGTTGAATCATAAATTGCATTTCTCTCGTACAAATTGAATTGACGATGCAAATCTCATTTCTTCACAGACGCGACAAGTATAAAATCTACAGTTGTTGTTGCTGAACAAAAAGGTGAAAGTTATTAAATTTCGTATAAAGGATTATGCGTCGCAAAAAAATAAAAGACCTTTGACCTCATATCGTGACAACCGTCAATATTCAATTTTCATTTGTTATGTGTTGGAATTGATCTCATGAATCATACATGAGAAAAAATATTTAAACAACGGATTATAAGCGAAACAGAACAAAAAAAGCACAAATAGAATGTTTCTGCCTGTATGCCACTATGAGTGTGTATTTTCAATGGGCTTTCTATGTGAACAGTCGATGAATGGAATTTTTGTCTGTTAAGTTTTTTGCTTGTCATGGATGAATTTTTTCCCTTTTTCTATTCTTTTCTTCACTTTTTTGTTAGAAATTTTCAAGTATTAAAGAGAAAAACTTTAAAAATTTACAGAAAAGTAAAAAAAATTAAAAATTTGACAAAATAAATTAACAACAGAAATTATTTTTTATTTAAATTTATTCTTTATTTTCCAACTCTGATCCTTTCTTTGAATTTTTTTGTATCATTAGAATTTCTTCTCTTAATAAATCACAAAAATTCCTAAACATTTTCACTGTAATTAACCTAAATAATTCTTTCTTTTTTTTCTTTCTTTTCATGAAAAATTTCGCCTTCAAATAGACCGAAAAAATATCACGTGCTCAACTTCGCTGATGTATTGAATTATTAATGACTAAAGGAAAAATACAAAAAGAACAATGAAAATGAAAAACTTTTAAATGAGTTCACGAGGAATTAAAGAGAAAATCAAGAGTGATATGAAGTCGACAGTTTATCATTACTATAGTCCCAGTATTGGTAGAAAGAAATGCTGTAAACATTTTACTCTTAAAAACTGGGCATTTACAAGTGCAATTTATTCATTGGTAAGATTTTTCTTTAAATTTTTATTAGTTCAAATTTAAGTCTAATAGTCAAAATTTAAACAAACTTTTTTATTATCAACTTATATAATTTTACATATGACAACAACTTTTCACAAGAGCACAAGAGAAAAATCACTGGAACATTGAAAATTATTTTTTGTTGTCTATCGTTTCCCGTTGTTTACATTTTTTTTTGTATTTGTTTACATAAAAAATGTAAACAATGACATAAAAATGTAAACAAAACATTTATAAAATTTAAAAAAAGACTTTTTTGAATTGAATATTTGATCAAATGTATTGATATTTATATCAAAAAACTTGGAATTCAGTTCTTTATAAAACTGTTATTAAGTGAAAGGAGAATAAAAGAAAAATTTTACAAAATTCAAATGTCACGCAACATTTTTAGTCTCATGTGACATTCGTTGCCCCGAGTTGCTCCACATTGCTCATTTGTTGACCAAAAAGAAAAAATGTCACCCATTACCCGAGTGATTTTTCACATATTTCCTAGACAAAAAATCATTACTAAAAAACAAATTTTGTATTACTTTACTGGACATAAATAATGACATGAATTAAATTTGTATGCTTTACTTTCAAATTATGTCATGGTTCTTCTACTTATGCAGGCTAATCCCTCTCTTATTCAATTTATTTCATTCATTCATTGAAAGATAAGAAAACAATGTTTTTATAAATATTACAGAATAAGCTTTAATTCCATATTATATGTGAATTTCTTATCTCATAACACAAGTTTGAATGGAAGACATAAAAGGATTAGTTTTTGGTAAATGTTTATGGAGATTCAAGATAAGTGGACTAATTTGTTTAGGATAGTAATTGACGAAGAGCAAATAGAGCAGACATTATCGATTGTCATTCATTGGTCTATCGATTTTTTTACTCAATTTATCTATACAAACATATTACGATCTACTCAAATCATGACCTAACATATGAAAACAGAAACTAGAGAAGAAATTTCTATCTCTCTCTTCTGTTCATTTCAAGTGCGTAGTTTATTACAAGCATGCCATTTCCGATATCAATTTATGCCATTCTAATATATTTCACATTTACACATACTTATACAAGCATACAAGCAAAATGACAGCAGTCAAAAGAAATTTTTATGCTCTTGTCAAAATAAATTTTTTTGAACTTTTCAAGAAGAAATTTTTTGTCCGTGTTAGTCAGAAAAACAACTAGATATAAATTTATTGATAAGGGACTGAAACATGAAACGATTGTGTCATAAAAAAGGCAGAAAAATTTTATTATCATGTCCAAATGAAAGCTTTTTTTTGTTGTATGTGTATGATGACATTATCGTCAAGTAGCGTATTTGATGATACTAGTAGAAAAGTAAAGCGAAAACGATCAGAGTTGTTTATTGTCGGAAAAAAATTCTAAAGATTTCATTATTCTTTACAATTACAAGAAATAATTGAAGGCTTGTTAGAAAAGTCTTAGAAAATAGATTGAAGATCTAAAACACATTTTCTTTCTATGTCTAGTTTTCTAAAAAAAGTTTGGATTTTTAAATCTATTAAAAATTCTAAGTTTTAAAAACCGTTAAGATTTTAAATTTTGAAAAACCGTTATAATGTTTAATTTTCTAAAAATCGTTAAAAATTTTTTTAAACTTCTGAAAATTTTATCTTTTTACAATGAACAACTCTGAAAAACAAACAGCTAGTTAACTGCCATGATTCACTGAATTGTTCAGAGTAAAACTTTAACATATCCTAAAGCAATAAATTGTTTTTCTCTCCACAGAACATTTCAATACTTGTTGTTCTTCTCTATTCATGGCAAATCAGTGTTAACATGAAGAAATTTCAGAGTATGGGCGAAGTTTATTATGGTAAGACATACAAAGAAGAAAAAATTTTATTCCCAAGTCTAATTTTCTCTTTTTCATCTGTTGAATTTTTTTTCTTAATATAAAGGAGTGCAAATTGCTTATTATGCAATCATCTTTACACAATTCTCAATGATGGTACTTAGTTGTTTGTTAGCAATAGGCACATATACTGTAAGATTTTCCATAAGACTTTCATTTGATGAATAATTTAACGAATTTTATTTTCTCTTTTTTGTACTCTATATAGGAAAATGCTGGTCTTGTGGTGCCATTTTTAATCGGAATGCTAACTTTCATGTCATTTGAGGCATTAGGACTTGTATACGCAAACGTGCTAAAGGATCAAATATTTGGGGTAATGAAATGAACAACTAGTTATTCATGCTTGAGCAAGTGTTGAAAAATTTTTCTTTTGTTATTGTCTGAAGAAGGCTCATTTTATGGCATATTTTTTAAAGAAGAATAATGAAATTCAGTTTGAAAAATAACGGAATTTTTAAAATGTCAAAGTTCGTTAAATTTAAAATTTTTAGAATTAACCAACTTTTTTAAAACTCAAAAATTTGTTCAACGCGATTTTTAAAAAAAGTTTTGTAAATTCGTTTTCTACAAATCTTTGATTTTGAATTTCAAAAGTTTGTTAATTTAAAAATTAAAAAAAATCCTAATCAAAATATTGAAAGTCTTGCAGATCTTTCTATTATAAAGTCAAAGTGCAAGGCTAATTTTTTCTTCCATAAATGACATACCACAATCATAAAACTATTTATCGTTAAAACTTCTTCTCAAATGAGCAGTAGAAGCAAAAGAAAAGAAAACATAACAACTTCCATTAATTTTTATTACAATGAGCATTCTTAACGAAGAAATTTTTATTTTTACAGCATTTTGACGCTTTTGCCAAAAGTGAACTAATGTTTTTTCTCATAAGACTTGGACTGAATGTGAGTTAAAAACGTAAAACTTTTCTTATGTTCATTTGAACGTGTTTAATGATTGTTACGAAAATAAAAGATGAAATAAAAGTTTTTTTTAATGAAATATTGGGTAAAGAGAAAAAAGTCATTAAACATAATTAGAATTTTCCTCATTAACAAAAATTATTTTTAGCGCATTTCTGTCAAATTTTAAAATAGTAACATTTGACCGCAACAATTATTAATTATTATTATATTTATTAATATAATATGGTCATTAGATTAAGATTTTTTAATAGAAAATTTTTATGAATTATGTCATTTCTGAATTATGGTCAAATAATAGTAAGTCAAGTTAAAATATCAATCAAGTCAAGTTAATAAAAACATGTCAAGTACAAGTCATGTGGCAGTCAAGTGTGGAAGTCAAGTCAAATTAAACTTTTATTTTTAAACAAACAGAATTTAATTATAAAGTTCAAAGAATAAAAGCTTTTTTTATGTAAAATCTGAAAAAATGTCATACATTTCCATACCGACATATAATACAAACAATTTACTTTAATATTGATTTTAACTTGAATTTCTTCATCAAATTCCATTTTGACCGATACACTACAGGAAAGTGCGCTATTATTACATTATTGACTATTGAATTTAGAAATTCTCTTTTCATTTCTTTTATTTTTGATAAAACATTAGCCTACATCAAAACTTAACTTTCTTTTCTTTTTATTACAGTCACTTGCGATATGGGTTGTCATGAAATTTTATCACATGTTAAGATCCGGTATTTCGTGGAAATTGAATGAGACAATTATTGAACTTTGACATAGCTCATATGATATGAAAACATCATCAACACATTCATATTGTTGTGATGATGATAATGAAATTCTCAATATTGATGCTAATAAGAATGAAAGTTATATGATAGACGGTGGCGACAGTTTTTGTCGTAAAAGAATTGCAATTCCATCAGTCAGTGATAATGAAGATGATGAAGGAGACGAAGATGAAGATGATGACATGTCTGAAAATGAATATGAGTCAGATAATGAGCGAAGACTTCAACAATATCATTTAAAAAGAATCGGCATGGGAGTGCGAGAATGTGATGCAATGCTTGAAGCTGTAGCTTCAGTGTGACGACAATATTTCCGCAGTAGTTAAAAAACATCATGCAGGAGCTTAAAATCATTGAGCAGAAAAATTGTGATGATTCCATAGTGAACAGAATAAAAGTGCAGTGTTTTATTTTGACTGCATAAACCACTGACATTGTATCAAAGTGTGATGTGAAGCGAAGTTTGCACTTCATTGTACAAATTGCTACTGCTGCTACATAGTTACAATTTTCATTTAGTGTTGATTTCAAATCTCTTGTTGATTGCTAGCAAAAATTTACAGTGAAAAATAAAAAAAAATTGTGGGAAATTTACGTGATCGAAAATGAAAATTAAAACCAAGTGAGAAATCATAGAAATGCACGAAATAAAAATCACTATGGCTTCAACATTGATTTTCTTAATTTTATGAAAAGTTTAAAAGTTTCTAAATGAAATTTAATCATGTTTATTATGAAGTTGTTAGAATTTTATTTTATATCAATTTCATACTTGATATTAAAGTTTTGGAGTTTTGTTCCAGATGCGCATTTCTATTTTTATTCAATCTGTTCCGAATTTCTCATTTTCAAAATTATTATTTTTTTCTGGTTCGTTCATTTTTGTTACAATAAGATATAAAATTTGGCTCACGAATAAATTTTTTTAAAAGAATTTTCATGAAAATTTTTTGTCTAAAAAGTGCAAAACTGAATTGAATTCAATTAGTTTAAAACACTTTTGTGCAATCAACAGCTAACTAATTCAAAATTCACTTCATTTATTTCAATTAAAATGAAAATTTTCAGCAGTAGCAATTGAAGCAAAAACTTTGTTCATTGACACAAAAAAAAGTTTATGCTGATTATAATCAAAAGTCATAACATTCAGGGACGATGGAAAATGTAAATTTAGTTGATGAAAATTAACTCATGATGATTACAAACAAAAATACAGATGAATTTCAATAAATTAAAAACAAATAATTGAAATGTTTCTATAAGAATAACAATAAAATTACTTTTATAACGAAATAAGAAAGATAAATAAAAAATTTGTTGATATTCAAAGATAAATAAAGCAAAAATTATGTTTAAATATTGAAAAAGAAAAAGATTAAATAAATAAAATACAGATAATTTATTTTCGATGACGGATTAAGAGGATTTTTGGACTCTTTTCTACTCTTTTACTTTTTATCTTTTCATTTTTACCATAATTGATTGATAAATTTGTTTTTCTTGCTCGCTCTTTTTTTACAGCATCATCGTTAGTGTGGTTGAAATGAAAAGAAAGCCGACAATGATTGATTGAAGTCTAGCTATCCGATAATTTTCGCAAAATCAAGTGGATAGATGTAATGAACAAAGAAGAGATTGTGAAGTAGATTTAGGTTCAAGGTGGAATTAGTTTGATTAATTTTGCTTACTTGAATAATTTAAAATTAATTTAACGTTTTTTTTTTTAATTTTAAATTTGATCTTAAAGTTTATATTTTGGTTCAAAATTTTTATAAGTTTAAAATTTAAACTTGAATTTGATTAGAAAATAATTGAACTTGAATTTTGATCTTGAAATTCAAAATTTAATCTTTAAAATTCAGAATTTGAACTTAAGTTTGATCTTAAAAACAATTAAAAGAAGTTAAAATCTGTGAACTGAATTTAATATTTTAATTCAAATTCAAAATTCTCAATTTTAAAATACCATCAAGCATCTCTCATGATTTTTGATAGACCTCAAAAATCGAATTTTTTCTTTACTGTCACAACATAACAAGCACATCACTCATATTTTTTCATTCTTTCTCAATAAACACAGAAAAACCTTGCACGTGCAAGTCATCTCAACTAACAAACATTTCTCTTTTTCGCAAAGGTGAAATTTAATGCTCTCTGACATATAATCGATTATGACATTACTTACATGATCTTTATTTGATTTCAAAGAATCGTCGTGATTCATTGGATTATTTTATTTCGTTCATGAAGTGTGCAGCAAAATCAGTCACATATTTATGAAGAAACGGATTTCCAACATTTTCCAACTTGAGTAAAATCAGATTAGAAAGACAGCCTTAAGCCACAAAATGAATCGAGTGTAGAAAGAATTGAATTTTCTCATTATTTCCTTTGACTTTTCAGACTTGGTAGTTATAAAATATCATTTATTGAATATAGACAGAAAAAAAAATCAATCATGACTTGAATGAGTGTAGGATGTTGATGATAATGAAATTCAAAAATCAAAAAAGTAAGGGGAAAAATCTTTTCCCTCTTTTGCATTTTACATTCATGATTTTATTCAATTATGAATGTGAGATTGCTTGAAATATCATTCGGTATTAGTCGAGTAAGTAAGGAAGTTTTCATGAGATTTTCAACACATTTATTTTTACATATTCTGAGTTTCTGAAAATAAAATCAGACAAGGATTAAAGTAAAAGAGTGAAATAAAGGCTTTAAAGGTTGTTGATATCTTAAAGGGAAATAGTGAAAGATTTGAATTTGAAATTAATTGAATGAAGAATAAAATTGAAGTTTCATGATTTAAAAATTCATGAAATTATTTTTCTTGTCATTAATGGAAATAAAACTGACTGTTATGTGATTCAATTTTTATTTTTGAAATGATTAATTCACGTCAAGATATTTTAATAAAATATTTAAAAATAACGGTCATTTGTTATTTAAATTTTTAATTTAAAAAAGTTTAAATTATAATATGAAAAATTTAACCATAAAAAATCCATATCTGATTACTTAGACTTTTCATTAAGAAAAGTTTCCAAACCTTGAAAATTACTACGAAATTTTCAACTTCAAACAATCACGGTAATTAGAAACTTTCTTTCAATTAATTTCAATTTTCCACACATCAGTTAAATCTCAGTGAGTGCTTTTCTTCCTTCAATTACCTACCATTTACATTTCGAGTGTGAGAAATATTTAATTGCATACATTTCTCACATACACAAAAATACTTTGCCTTCTTTCACTTGTAAATCGTCTGTTATTAAGTTAAATTATAATTTGGAAATGTTGAACATTTAGCAATGTGTCTTATGTCTCAACATAAGTAGAATAGAGACAGCACAGCATGTAACTTTTCTTCATTCGCTCGCAAATGATAATCGGCAGTCGATGAAAATCTCTTTTTTCATGTTTCAACTCAGCAGTTGGTTGAATAAGATAGAAATAAAATCTGCGGAAGAAAAAGAGGAAAATTTTTCATTAATTTACAATTTCTATGTAGGAAAATTACAATTGTTTGTTCTTTGTTATTTTCAAATTTAACGAACTTTTAAAATTTGAAAAAAATTTTTCGGTTTAAATTTTATAAATTTATTTAAAGAGTGTCAAATTTAATTGATATTTAAAAATTTTTTAAGTACACATTTTTAAAAAACTTTTTTCTAAATTTAACGGTTTTCAAAAATTCAAATTTTCTATTTATATTTTTTTTAGAATAAAAAAGTAATCAAAATAATGAAAATTTTATGTAACTTCCCATTGTATATTTCTCTTTACTGATTACGTAAATTGTTTTACTGCCTTAGTTTTCTATCTTCAAATTTTTCTTCTTTTTCAGAGATGATTTTGGTAAGAAATTGAATTTGAGTTTTGAAGTGGAAAAAGTTTTTATTCTTACTCGCGCGACAAGCAACAATCGTGAACGAGGGTAAAATATGAAAGTTTTTTGAGTGCTTAAAGGTTCTTGAATAAAATTTACAACGAAATAGCTTTAAAACTTGCTTCAAAATTTCATATTTTACTAAATCCAACTCACAATCAAAAATCAATTAAGCCCAATTTATGATATTCAAAAAAACGAGCAGCTTTAATCACGCAAAATCCACATTTAGTGTATAAATTTTTAAACAGGAAATCATTGAAGCAATAAGCATTGAAAATGCTTTACATTGCATGTTTATTATCATTCTTTCTGAATAATTTATTTGCCAAAGTATTCTCAGTTTAGGGAAATTATTTGTCTGTATTTTCTTTTTTCTCTCTTGAGAACAAGGTAGCAAAAGTATATGATAATTGTGCAGGAAGATAAAGGAGTCTCACATTGCAATTTATGTTTTCATTTAAATCGTTGAATATTCAAGTCAAGTCAAGTCAGCATTTTTTGCTGTATTTTACTGGTAATTAAAAGCGCTATCGCATTTGTGTTCATTTTACTGCACTAAAGATGATGATAAACTGAGCTTTTCCATTTTCTAAATGAAATCCTGAGCACTGTTTTGTTTAATTTTTGCTATTTTTTAAGAAACTGGACAAAGCATGCCATCAATTTTTAAGCATGAATCAATTCCAAATTTTAAATTGTTTGCAAAATTTTTTTATAAAAATTGATTAAATTTAGTGTTTTTAAAATTAAAAACTTTACATTCTGTAACTTCATGTTTAACCACAAACATTTTACATTTCCCTAGTTATTTTAACACATTTAATTAATTTTAACAGTTTCATATTCATGAGATAGATGTAATTAAATGTTTGAGGGGAAATAAAATTAGCAAACTCAATTTAGTTAATGGAATTTTACTCATGCATTATGCAATTTATACAGCTGTTCTGATTGAAATGAAATGAAAGCTTTCAACTTTTTTTTAATAAAAATTAAAATTGTTTTTATGATGACCTGATGAACATACATATAAAATTTTATACTTGATGAACATTTGACCAAAAAGTCAATTTATGTTGATATTTTTCATCAGCTTGAAATTGAATCTAACAAAAGCAACTTTTACTGCCATCAGCAATTTTCATATACATAATAGGATAAAATATTATATTTTATCAGATTTTCATTTCATTGGCAATGTATATTTATCTATCAAACACAAACTCGAGTGCGAGAAGAGCAACATAAAGTCAATAGATTTAGATGGAAAATTGAACAATTTCAACAAGTGATTTTCAAACAATGAAAATTGAACGAGTTTATGTTTGAATATTGAATTCAATTGTGCTGCTCTAATATTAGCTTTAAATATACAAACTTTTATTCATTAAGTATGCAATTTTATTATTTTATTAAATGCTTTTGAGTTGAATTTTTGATTTTGATTGATATGCTATCAATTTTCAAAATTTTAACATGTTGACTTCAAGGAAATTTTATTTCATTTAAAACTGTTATTCTACTTATGTCTTATAAAATTAAGCGGAATGGAAACTGAGAACTTTTAAAATTTTCAATTAAAATTGTGTTCTAAATTTAAAAATAATTTTAAGTTAAGGAAATGAATGTATGTCAAATTTTGAATATTAAAATTCTGTCAAGGCTGAGACACTTAATTTTACCTAATTAAATTAATTAAAGAATTAAATGTCTTAGCCTTTTATTCTGTTTGATCTTTAATGATTTGCAGGTTGCATATATTTTAAGAAATAAATTTTCTTTATCTCTATCACTGCGTATATAAAAAATTCTCATTTTTTTTCTCAAAAATATTTATTCATTTTATTTAAGAATGTGTGAAGTACAAGGTCTGAAAATATAAACAAAAATTAGCTGACTTTTATCATTACAAAAAATATTTTATGTCTGAAGATTAAAAGTTATTCGTAAGTAACTTTTTGTGATGAACGGAAATTATGTGAAATTTTAAACATTACATTATCAGATATTTTATGATTCTTTGCTTTTTAAAGAATAAACTTTTTAACACACAATTTTAACATTCAAGACATAATTTATAAACAATCTTTTAAATGTCACAAATGAATTTATCACAATAAAAGATTTTTAAAAATTTTAAACTATTTTTTAAAAATTATCATGCCTTGATGACAATACAACCTTAAAATTGATAATAAATAAGAAAAATATTCGCAAATTCTTAATGAAAAAAATTATACATTCGTTTGAAATCGCTTAACCAAATAAGACACAAAATTATTTTTTCCTCAAATTTAGAAGTTTAAGAAGAAGGAAAATCAATAATGGCATCCAAAAGAGGCAATTCAGTAAGAAAATAAATTGGTATAATTCAGTGATTTATCAATTATAAAATGTGATTGTCTAGTGATGAAATAAAAATTAAGTTGTTATTAAATTTAATAAAAAAATATTTCTGTTGATTTTTTTCGTGAGATTTCACAATAAAATGAAAAATATAGAAGCGGTCGGCAAAAAAGTAACTTATGACTACGTACGAAAAAAAATTATTTGAAAAAAAGATCAGTTAAAGTTTTTATAAAGAAATAAAAATCTAAAATTTGCTGCTTTTTTGTACATGAATTTTGGCTTTTTTGTTCTCAAAACTAAAAGATTTTGTCAAATAGTAAAAAGTGTGTTAAAAAACTGCTTTAGTAGCAGGTTTTAAGCATAATTTGATTGTATAAATTATCAATTACAGTTTTTGAAAATAAAACAGACAAATTTCATGTATAAAAAAGCACCAAATTCAAGGAAACTTGCCAATATTAAATCAAATATTGAAGAAAATTTGCAGTAACAATATTCTAGTAATTATACATATTGAGACACATTCACGTTTGTAATTAATTAAGTAATTTATTAAGATTGTAATAAAAAATAATTAAATTTTTATTGAAAACTAGTTTTCATAAACAAAACATCAAAATGCGAGCAAATGACTCAAGTTAAAATAAAATTAATTCTTTTAGTACTTTCAAATAAAGTTTCTGATTTGGTTCCGTTATTTCCTCTATCGAGAAGTCTTTTATGTTTAAAAATTCAATTTATTAAGAACCATTTAATTAACTACTGTTGTATTTACAATTTTGATATTTTATGATTTGATTGGATTGTTTTTTATAAAGTTAAAGGTCAATAAATATTTCAAAACGGCAAATTTCCTTATCAATTTATTTTAAATAAGCAAATGTCAATTTAAACACTTTTAAACAAGTTTCCCAGCAAAAAGTTATCATTTCAAATTTATTTATGTAAGAAACAATTGTTTTGCGCGTATGTAACATGAGATCATCATAATCACTTTTTAATGCACGATACAATAAACATATAAAAGCGATATATGTAATGTGATAATTTTAGATTATTTTTAAACTTTTCGTCATTTAAGCTATGAGTTTACGCTCTCTTTTATATTTCAATTTATATTGCCATAACAAAACGTTTATTGAAAAAAATTGGAAACATTTTTGCTAGCTTAGTCATCGAAACAAAAATAAAATCTTCGTTTGAGAAAACTTGACTTCTTATTAATATTTATTAAGTTCATTTAAAAAATATGAATTTATCACGATTTTTATATTCTAATTAGTTGCGAATTTTTCTTAGAATTTATAAATTGTAAAGATATAGAAACGAATTTTTATTGAGATTTTACAAAGAAACAGCTTTTTTAAATTAATATGAAGCAACTTTGCAAATCTTTGTGTTTTAGAATAAGTCAGAAATTATTTGAACTTCAGTACGGACTTGCTTGCATATTTTACTTGATATGCGTATATTTTTTTGTCAAGTTGATTTCAAGTTGACTTAAACAAAACCGTCTTTTATTTATTCAGATTTTATTTAATTCATTTAAAATCGAACAAATTTGTATGAAAGTCAATGAATCTTTAATTTACTGTTTTTTAATTGAATTAATTTCAATCTGAATAATTTAAAGACAGTTTTATGTAAGTTAACTTGAAATTAACTTGACAAAAAAGATGCGCATGTCAAGTTAAAAATTCATGCAAGTTCAAACCCTAAATTGAACTACAATTTTACTTGAATCTATAGAGTTTAAACATTTTTAAAGTGAAGGCAGAGAAGCATAACAAATAAAAATATCTAGTGATTTTTAAGTGAAAATTTAAGTTTAAAACTGATAAGTTATTTATAATATTTTTAAAAAGAAAAAGATTTATTAATCGAAAGATTAATAATTTTTTTCTAATTTCTTATTTATTCGATAATTTAATTAATTCAATTCTAATTGAAAATTTTTTTCTTGTAGAATACTAAACCTACAGATGAGACTTTAAAGCACATTTTCCAAAATGCAGACAAATATTTGCAAGGTGAAAGTTTTGATTTTGATTTGGTTACCTTTGTTGATAAACCAAATTTAAAATATGAATTTCCTCAGGTAAATATTTAAGTCATAAATGTAAAAAATTTCAACAAATTTATAAAATTGAATTTATTTTTAGAAGTCAAAATCATCAAAAGAAGAAAGTACATCTCAAAACGGAAAATATGGAGACAAAAGGAAGTCTTGAATTTTAAAACCAACACATAATACAAACAAAGAAAATCTGAGAAATGTACAATTACAAGTTCTTTAAACTCATTTAATAATATGACATCACAAAATTTTTAAGAATTTTGTCTGATTTTTTACAAAAGAATTACAAAAACTTACTTTTATTGAAATTTTATAATATTTTTAATTATCAAAAATGTTTTTGTGAAATTAATAAGATTTTTTGTTAGAGCTCACATCATTTAGATTTTATTTTAATTACATGTTGTTTTTACACAATACAAACACATAAAAATCTTAGAAATTTAGATATTTAAAATGAGGCTTGACAATACTTTTCATTCTAAATTCTAATAATTTGTTAATATTTCAAATTAAATTAAGCCATAATTAGTAGAAATTCAAAAGCATGCAATATACACATAATGATATTAAGATTGATTTAAAATATTCTTAAAAAATGAACTTTTTTCGTTTTTAGAAATCATTTTAAGAAAAGTTTAAATTTGATTTTTTTAGTTTTACAATCTTCGAAATATAAACGTTAAAAAATATAATAAAAGGTATTGTGATTTAAAAGGAATTAAAAAATAAATTGATAATTCTCAAATCGGGAAAGTCATTTAAAAGCAAATACTTTTTATTCGTTTTTAATTGTAAATTAAAGTACTCAATAAATACCAATATTATTTAGGCCCATAATTAAAAATTTTATTGAATTTTTTACTCAAGATATAGAAATGAATGCAAGTATTGTCGGTAATTTTTTGTAAGATTCGGCACTTGCATGCATACTTGACTGATATGAGTAAAGTTACTTGACTAAATGCATGCAAGTTGACTAACACAAAATATCTCTATTTTATTCAAATTCGAATTAATTTAGTTAATATTTAGCAAAATTTATATGGCAGTCAATGTTTCTTAATTTTGCAAAGTTTCGACCAAAATAATTAAAATTTGAACGAATCAGAGACATTTTTGAGTAAATCAACTTGCATAATTATAGTCAAGTAATTATGTGTATACCAGTCAAGTTTGCATGCAAGTGCAAACCTTTAGTTTTTTGTAGGGTTCGGCACTTGACGCATGCATGCATCAAGTAGCATGCAAGTTGACTTACACAAAAAATGTCTCTAATTCATTCTGGTTAAATTTTATTTTGGTCAAAACTTTTTAAATTAAGAATAATTAACTTTCAAATAAATCTGCATTAATTTTGAACAATTTTAATAAAATATAAACAAAGTAGAGACATTTTTGTGTAAGTCAACTTGCATGCATGCATGCGCATGCATGCGTCAAGTGCCGAACCCTAGTTTTTTGTAGTTTTTAATTATTATTAGCAGTTTTCAGAAAATTTAGATGATTTTCAGTAAGTATTGGTGACCATAAACTGTAAAATTCAAACATTTTTTTACTGACTTACGTCTACAGATCTTGGTTTTAAACTTTTCTTCATATTTTGAATTTTTATTAATCAAACTGCTGAAAAATTTCACACTCGATAACTTGTATGAAACTTTAAAATTCAGAAAAAAAAATTCATCCTTTGAGAGAAAGATTGTCAAAGTTTATCCTCTTGTGAGCTTAGTCAAACTTAAACTCTATCCAATCCTTTCCAGAGTTGGTTTCT